>CM065371.1:25152431-25697431 GCA_033032245.1 Poecilia picta
CCCTGATTGGAGGAGCTTCACTCTCAGCAGGGATTTGAACTTGTGTCTTTATTTACTTCAGCAAAACTCACAGTTTTTACCAAACTTCTGCTCCTTATTCGATAGGGTTGCTACTGCCTCTAGTGGTGTGGGGTGGTAAGACCACTGATATAATTGCGTTACTAAATCAGAAAACCGCAAAGTATTTTGTGTGTCGGGGGGGTTGGGGGGGGGAAATAAGACGGGTTCAGTGAAGGCGCATATGAAACTGTGGGGTTCGGTACCTCAAAAAAGGTTAAGAATCTCTGGATTAGAGTCTGGACAATAAATCCGATCAGGTTCATCTGCGGTTCAAGTCAAACGTTCCTCTTCAGGGCCGGGCAGAGGCCCTTGGAGGCCCGGGGCCCCCAGCCCCTCTGCCCCCCTTACGACGTCACACCGGAGAACCACAGCGGTTCTTTATCCTCCCCACGATCCCAGTCCTGATTCCTGGAGCGGCTTTAACTCCTCCGTTTACGCTCCCATGTGTCTGATGTTGGTTTTCTGTTGACCTGTTTTTGTTCTGCTTTGTGTTGCAGAACTGGGCCGGGATGCGCTGTCCGTACAAACTGCTCCGCATGATCCTGGCGCTGGTCTGCAGTACGTTTCCCACAGTCGCCGTAAAAACACTGAGCCGTCCAGAACCAAAGCTTCAAAACTCATGTTGAACTTCACAAGGCAGCGCCGTAAATTAGGACTTCAGAATGTAACTGACAATAATAATTTAGGGAAAGCGAAGTCAGTTTTTTCTAGACACAAAACAAGGGAATTTAAAAGTTGCACATATGCTAGATAGAAACAACTCAGAAATTTTTGAGAGAAAAAACATAAAAATTATCAGTTTGAAAAGTCAAAAATTTGCTAGGAAAACTGAGGAATGTTGATATGCAAATATGCTGGAAAAGAAAACAAGATTTTGAGATTAATCTCATAAAATTTCTAGAAAAAATTAGAAATTTTAAGATTAATCTTGGAAATTTTCAAAAGAAAAACATGAAAAACTCTCAGCTTGAAAAGTCCAAAATCTTTTACTTTTGAAAATCTTTCTAGAAAATATTTTTCTAGAAAATCTTTAACTTTTCAGTACTCGCCTTTCTGATTGGCTGCCACTCAAATTGATGAAGCTGCTTTGCTCCTAAAGCTAGCTTAGCTAGCGCAGCTAGCAGTGCTAAATGTAAAGTTTCTGGAATAAACCTTGAAAACTCCCTGAAACCAGAAAGCATGAGGCAGCATTAATGTGAAGGAGCGTGATAGTGATGGCGGCTAGCAGCTAGCGGCTAACGGCTAGCAGCTAGCGGCTAACGGCTAGCAGCTAGCGTCCTAAACAAAGCCTGACGCTGAAACTGAATCTTGTTTGCTCAGCTCAGAGACGTTTGGTGAAAAACGCTTTGAAATCCGCCTGGAGGTGGAAAAGAAACATCTGAACTGTAACGTGTTAAATTCACTGTAACATGGTTTTCAGTTCTTAAAAACCTGGAATAGAAAAAGAAAATCTGCTCAGATAAACATTTGAAATCCTTTGATCTCATCAGAAATGTGTTTGATCCAGGAAAAAATATGAAATGATGAGAATAAGACAAAATATCAGCAGAACAAGGAGAAATATAAGTAGAAGGTTCTTATATCACAGTTGTAATAATAAAGTTGTCATTTTACCACAATAAAGTCATAATAATAGGAGAATAACGTCAGAATACGACCAGAATAAGGTCTTATACCGGCAGGATTTCATCTGTTTATTAAAACTAGAGTCGATTTAGGGAACGTTAGCTGCTTCTGCAGAGCTTAACAACAATTGAAGCTTTTTCTTATTAAAATTACTTTTCTATTGATTTTACAAGTTTCATCTTTATTCTGTTACGATTTTATCTTGTAATATTACGACTTTATTCTTGTTATAAGAGTAAAGTAACAAGTGTTTCAGCATTTCTTTAATTTTGATAAGAATAAACCGGCAGATTATTTACCTTATGAATAAACTACATCTAAAAAGTATTTTTTGGGCTTAAGTTCATCTTATGGATTTACTTACATTAATTTAACTTAATTATTTTGCTTTTGCTATGCCAACTTACTTTTTTGTGTTCATTTAACTCAAAACTTACACTAAATAGTTGAACCAACTTAATTGAATTGCTTCCATAGGTAACAAGCTATTCAATTAAGTTTATCCAACTTAATTTATTGAGTTTAACCAATTCAATATATTGTAATCATTTAACTCAATTTGTTAATTTTTTAAACAGTTTTATTAAGTATGTTTAAAATAACAGATTTAATACAGTGTCTACATTAGAGTCTCATTCACACACCAACATCCACATCAACATGTGGCAGCAGGAAGCTGGAATTGAACCATCAACCTTCCAATCACAAGACGACTTCACAGTCACTTACTGAGGAATCTGTCCCTGTCAGCTTGAGTCATGGTTCAAACACGGGATTGAACTTAATTATTTCAAGTAAAGCCAAAGTAAAAAGGTCCTTTAGTTTAAGTTGACTTTCTGTAGAATTAAGACAAAGAGATTTTAAATGTTTATTAGAAGAAAATAAATGATTTGAGTAAGAGTGACTTAAATCTGTTTTCTTAAACATACTTAATACATTTGTTAAATAAAATTAAGAAACTGAGTTGGATTATTAGAATATATTGAATTGGATAAACTTGATAAATTAAGTTGGATAAATTTAATAAATTAAGTTGGTTAAACTTGATAAATTAAGTTGGATAAACTTGATAAATTAAGTTGGATAAATTTAATAAATTAAGTTGGATAAACTTAATAAATTAAGTTGGTTAATTTTAATAAATTAAGTTGGATAAACTTGATAATTAAGTTGGATAAACTTAATTAAGTTGGTTAATTTTAATAAATTAAGTTGGATAAACTTGATAAATTAAGTTGGATAAATTGAATAAATTAAGTTGGTTAATTTTAATAAATTAAGTTGGATAAACTTGATAATTAAGTTGGATAAACTTAATTAAGTTGGTTAATTTTAATAAATTAAGTTGGATAAACTCAATAAATTAAGTTGGATAAACTTAATTGAATAGCTTATTACCTATAAAAGCAATTCAATGAAGTTGGCTCAACTACAGTATTTATTGTAAGTTTTGAGTTAAATGAACACAAAACAGTAAGTTGGCGTAGCAAAAGCAAAAGCATGAAGTGAGTCTAAGGTAAGTAAGTCGGTCGGTGTGAAGCTGCGGAGTGTAACGCGCTGTGTCCTGCAGTGAGCTCGGAGGTGGGCCGCGCCGTGTGGCTGCGCTTCTCGCCGCCGGTGCCGTCGTCGGGGCCGCAGCCCAGCTTCATGGCCCACCTGTCGGCGCGGTGGTGGGCATCAGCATGGGGCTGCTCATCCTGCGCAGCTACGAGGAGAGTCTGCAGAAGCAATGCTCCTGGTGGGTCATCGTCTTCTCCTTCATCACCTTCCTCCTCTTCGCCATCTTCTGGAACATCTTCGCCTACGAGCTGCTGGGCGTTCAGATCCCGCCGCGCCGTGACGACGGCTCCGTTGGCTCCCGACCCCGGCAGGCTGACCTCAATCCACCCAGAATAATCGGTAACTCTTCAGCTGCAGGGCGAGAAAGAGACGAAACGCCCGACGTGGAGGAGTCTCCGTTTGTCCCTCAGTGAATTATGACACTTTTAAAGTTGCACTGAGTTTATTTAGAGCGTCTGTGATTCTTGAGAATAGGGACAAAATGGGTTTTAATTATTTTCCCATATTTTTTTTTTTTGTTATTTCTCAAATTTATGTATACAAATATGTCAAATAATGTCCTGTAAATGTAAAGATGCTGAGGTTCAGGCTCCCAGTTGCAACATTGTTTTTTAAAGTTACATTTTTAATCGACCTGACCCAGAACGTTGTCATCACCATCTGACAAAAATACATCAAATATAATTTCTAATGACCCTGTTAGTGATATTTTTACTCATTTTACAGACAAAAGTGTCTCAAGTAACAAAATAAATATTATTTAAAACAAAAAAACATAAAAAGTCCATCTGACGGAATTGACACTGAACTGAAGGTGACAAACTAGTAAGTAAAATAAAAAACTTGGTACATATGAAGTGATGCAATTTATGTAAAATACATTGAAATTAATTAACAGCACATTTAAGTGAGATTTGACAACAATTTCACTGAAAGAGTCACAAAAACTGACAGAGGTGACAAAAAGCCAAACTACCTCAATTTATGTGATGTTAATCTGAATGAGGCCATATTGTAGCTCATCAGGTCCATGAAATCTTTACAATTTACCAAAATTAAGCTTTTATTTCACAACATTTCATCAAAGTTTGTAAATTGTCAGTTACGGTGTCGACACATCATGGTTGTGACAAAAAACTTAGGAATAAAAAGAAGAAAAAACTAAAGAATAACATAAGCTAACCAGAGCTAACTAGCCCTAAGCTAACCAGAGCTGACTAGCCTTAAGCTAACCAGAGCTAACTAGCCTTAAGCTAACCAGAGCTAACTAGCCTTAAGCTAACCAGAGCTAACTAGCCTTGAGCTAATCAGAGCTCACTAGCCTTAAGCTAACCAGAGCTAACTAGCCTGAAGCTAATCAGAGCTAACTAGCCTTAAGCTAACCAGAGCTAACTAGCCTCTTAGCAAAGGAAGAAACAGGAAGTGGTCATGGGGTCCTCAGAAGTTCTGCTGCCCCCAATAATGCCTGATTTTTTTACATTCTTTTCATTTCTGTTGACAAAAACTAAAGACAAATTTCAATGGAGTTGGAAAGTATATAAAAATGATTTTCAATTCAATTTATTGATACCTTTATAATTATTTATATGACTACTTATACTCAATTGTCATAATAATGTTAGTATTTCTTTAATTGTTTTAAACTATTATAATGTATTGATTTCTGCTCCTGGACAAAGGCTTTTACAGGCATCATCCACCGACTACAATGTTTAAAATAAAAGAATATTCAGCAAATACCTGGAAAATATACATTGTTATCTCACATGACCAGGTTAGTTTAGTCAGATATTTGAAAAAAATATATTTTGTGTATATTTTATTCAAATTTTGTGCTTCATCCATAGGACCTGTTTTGTCCCTATTCTCAAGAATCACTGAGTGTAAACTTTGCATTATTCTGTAAATTGTAACACTTTTGGTGCAAACTTGCACCAAAAGTTTAATTAACAGTCCATGAAAAGTGTCATGGACTGAATGACACAATAACCGAATGACTGACAGCTGTAGACGTTTCTGCAGACTCCTCCATGTTGCCGTTTATCGTGTTCATGGCGGCGTTTCGGCGGCGCCGCGCTCAGATGAAGCGCTACCGAATCCTTTTTTACAGACACTTTGCGAATCAAAGAAATGTTTCTCTTTTATTAAAGAGGGATTACAGTAGCAACAGCCAACAGTTTTTATACGAATCTGTAGAAACCTCATCCGCATCGACCGGCGTTTGTTTTCCGTTTGCTTCGTTCATGCAAAGACCTCAAAACGAGAAGATGCTGACATCATCACACGTGCCTCTGGAAGGAAACGTTTCTGGACTGAACGGCGTCAGAAAACGCTGGCAGGTTTTCCTGCTGCAGCCCAAAACACGGCAAACATCCGGAAGGAGCAGCTCAGAGTGAGACTTTGATTTCTGTGAGACAGACTGGAGATGCACCGATCAGGTTGGAGCCGTTGATTTGCTCTGATTGATCAGCGTGTCACGTAAAACCTTTAGCGCAAATTTAGTCACCTAAATTTAAAAAAATAAGGCTTAAAATGGCATGAAATTTAGCTATTCATGTGACAATTTTACTTTTAAAGGGGCGGCGTCATGTGAAACTGTTGAAAATGTTTTTCCTTCATCTAAAACAAACCGGGAGTCTTACTTTCTTTCTTTAATGCATGTTTAATTAGTCTTAATCGCCATGGCAACCATTCAGCTGTTAAAACGCCTGGGTGGCCTTAGCCCCGCCTCCCAGGCGCAGCTCCTCCCCCTCTCAGCTCCTCCAGACTAGCCAGCAGCAATTAGCAAACAGCTGCTGAGCTCATTAGAGGAGCTGCTGCTCAGAGCGACGCTGGTAGAAACGTTAAAGGGTTAATAGAGGAGCCATGTTGGGACGACTTCCTGGAGGCGGAGCTTCAGAGAGAGCAGGAGCTTCTTAAAGAGATAGAGGCCCAATTTCAAGGCGTTAAATCAGGAAGTCTGACTTCTTTCAAGTCGCATTTGATATATCTAGCATTTTTATAACTGAAGTTAACATAGTTACTTGATTTTATAAAATGGCCGCCATGTGCCTGGAAAATACCTAATATTGTCCCTTTAAAAAAAAAAAACGTTAGAAATCGGCAGCAGCAGGAAACATCGATCGGTGCGTCTCCAGTTAGCATCATTTAGCTTCCTTTAGCATCAGCTCATCCAACATTCTTCTGCATTTCTTTGGTTTGTCATGACGCCGACACTGTGGACACAGAAAATAGTTCACACACACACACACACACACACACACACACACACACACACAAAGAGACAGTCAGAAAAAGAAAAGTGACTGTAATCCAGCGATCGGGCGCCTAGTCCTTTCTGCGCAGCCGCCATGTTTGTACTGACGTGTAAAATATGCGATGATCTGTGGTTTCCATGACAACACACACACACACACACACACACACACACACACACACACACACACTCGACGCTCTCCGGTTTCTTTGAGAGCGACCGCTGCCTGATTCTGTCGGTCAACCTGAGCGAACCGACGTCGACGCGCCTCGGATCGAAAGCTGAACTCAAAGAGGCGACGCCCGCCTGACCTCTGACCTGCGTCAGGGCCGCCCGCCTGACATCTGACCTGCGTCAGGCCGAGTTAATACCTCAGTTTCTCATTCTTCTTAGGGACTGTAAACATTTGTAAAGGAATGTATCTGTAAAAACAAAAACAAAAAAAGACGAAGTGTTACCCTGTTGTCCCCGTTTCCTCCTCCGGTCGTGGACGTGTCCCCCGTTTGTCCCCGTTTGTCCCCCGTTTGTCCCCCGTTTGTCCCAAACCATATTTATTTGGATTTTCCCACTTTGAAGGGAAAAGGAGGAAAAATTTCAAATGGTGCAAAATATTTGGTCTGGTTGTCCTGGTGAGTCCGATGGGCTTCGGTCCGGTTCGTCAGGCAACCACCAACCAGATTTTATAAATCTTTAGTCAGTGCTTTATATATTAAGCCATAGGAAACGGTACGGAGGGCCAAAGGGGCCACAATTTTTTATTTAAATTATTAAATAATTATTTATTTTAGATGCCGAATGGAATTGGAAATAAATATTTTAAATAGATAAATCTATTACTCGTCATTTATATGATGGAAAAGTCACTAAAATTTAATAATTATTACAGATAAATGATTGATTTATTCAGTTAATGTGTCAATTTTTTAGATGCCAAAAAATATTAGTTTCAATTATTTATTCCCACATTTAAATATTAAATTCCCTTTTGACTCACTTAAATAATAATGAATTGATTTGTTTGTTTAATATATTTATTTCCAGTTTTTTTAAGTGCAGACAGATGAATAATAATCTAAATTATCTTACATATTTATGTGACTGTGGGGCTTTTTTTCCCCGTCATACGGCCGATGAGGACGAAACGCTTGTTGGTTTGAAACTTTGTAGAAATGTGTGAATGCGTGGACGTTTGATCAATTATGTGAAATTGTTCTGATTTGTTCAAACCTCTGAGATGCTTTCATGTAGCTGAACTCATGTTGTTTTGTTTACTTCCTGTTCATAGAGTAGCAGCATTACTTAGCAAGCGCCCACGCCTCCAAGTTGCCCCTACGCTCCGCCTGAACGCAGCTTCGCTAACAACAGACTGGAAATATTCAAGTTTCTGATGGTGGTAACATTTACTGAATGCTTCTGGATCATCTTGTCCCCTGAAGGGATTTTATTTAATTTATTTTGTGGGTTTGAAAGTCATGAAACTGTCAGCAGGAACAGGAAGCGTCTCATCAGAGGCGGACGAGTCCAAAGCAGCTTCAATAAGCCATTTTCAGATCAACTCCAACAGGAAGCGAGACAGAGAGAGCAGCCAATATTTGGCAGTGATCAAACTTTGAGACTTATCAGGAAGTGTTAAACTGAAGGCCTGTTGGTGAATGCCTGTTAGCATGTAAGGAGGTTAGCATGTTAGCCTGTAAGGAGGTTAGCCTGTTAGCATGTAAGGAGGTTAGCATGTTAGCCTGTTAGCATGTTAGCCTGTAAGGAGGTTAGCATGTTAGCCTGTAAGGAGGTTAGCCTGTGATGAAGTTAACCTGTTAGCATGTTAGCCTGTAAGGAGGTCAGCCTGTAATGAGGTTAGCCTGTTAGCATGTTATCCTGTAAGAAGGTTAGCCTGTCATGAGGTTAGCCTGTAAGGTTAGCCTGTTAGCATGTAAGGAGGTTAACCTGTATTGAGGTTAGCCTGTAATGAGGCTAGCATGTTAGCCTGTCATGAGGTTAGCCTGTTAGCCTGTAAGAAGGTTAGCCTGTTAGAATGTTAGCCTGTAAGGAGGTATTCTGTAAGGAGGTTAGCCTGTTAACGTGTTAGCCTGTAAGGAGGTTAGCCTGTTAGCATGTTAGCCTGTAATGAGGTTAGCCTGTTAGCCTTTTAGCCTGTAATGAGGTTCATGTGCCTCTTTAGTCTAGGATTCAGTGGAAATCAGAAGGAAAAGGGCTAGTCAGTGGATCTGCACCCTAACTGTGAACTCAACGCCACCTGTAGCTTTTTGTTAGCAGATAAAATCAAAAACCGAGCCTAAAATCAAAATATCTTCAGATTAATCTGAACGTTCAATTCTGGGGTTTTTTAATTTTCTGTTGCTGTTTCCAAAAAAAGCTGTTCTAGAATCTGGATTTATTATCCAGAAGCCAAACCGCTGTCCCAAAATGTCTCATGGCTTCTTAGAGAAAAGCCCAGAAAAAGACGGAGGCCAAGTTTAATTTTTGATTCGCTCAACATATGCGGCAGCAAATTAGGGCAATTTCAAATAAAAATGAAGTAGAAAAAACTCTGAAATTTTTTAGATTAATATCTGACATTTTCAAGAAAAAGCTAAAAAAAAAAATCTCAGTTCAAAAAGTTAAAAATTTGCAAGAAAAACTGAGAAATTTTTAGATCTCAGAATTTTGGAGGGTTTTTCCCCCAGAAATTTACTTTTTTGATGTACAATGTCCCGACTACGCCGTGGTTCTCCATAATCCTGTTCTGAATCTGTCGTTAGCCGTAGCTGACGTTAGCCATAGCGCTAGCATCTGTAGCTGCTCTGTGCCATCAAGCCGCGCCAGGTTGCCTTTCCTTAGCGTTTGGATCTGAGGTTTTGGTAACTCGGTGCAGGACTATTGTTCAGGCTTCTGCAGCTCCTGAAATGAAATGCATTCACAAACAGGAAACATTTAAAATCTGCTTAACAGCTTCTTCAACGTTTTCAACTGACAGTGCTTCGTTTCCCACCAAAGTATCCACCACCAGGTCTCGTTTAGATGCAGTTTGAATCACAAAATTAGCATCAAGCTAAACAAAGCAGCCTTTTGTTTTTAAAAGTTACAGGTTTTCTGTTTTTTACCATCTTCCTCTTCCGGTTTCTTGGTTTTGCTGCAGATTATTCACATGTTCACAACAGCTGAGCGACTCTTGGCCATGCAAAATAAAAAAATAAACTTTACAGGTGATTCTGAGATTAGCCAGACGACGTCATGCCTGCGCTGCTGTGGTAGTTTTTCATGAGCTGCTTTCTTGTATCGATAAAATGGTGCCAAGTTCACGAGGCTCAATCTCTCCCTCCAGAGAAGAGATCGAGCCCAAACAGCGTTTACAAAAAAAAGGAAGAAGAAGAAGAAGCTATTTTTCTCTGGGTCAAAACTAAAGGAAAACTAAATTTACTAGTGGATCATTTATGTCCAAATCCTCATGAATTACTTCACAAACTATTGTACTTTTTAAATGT
The DNA here is from genome assembly GCA_033032245.1 of Poecilia picta. Classification (NCBI taxonomy): domain Eukaryota; kingdom Metazoa; phylum Chordata; class Actinopteri; order Cyprinodontiformes; family Poeciliidae; genus Poecilia; species Poecilia picta. The sequence continues at coordinate 25,162,413 of CM065371.1, forward strand.
TCAGAATTGAACCATTTTATATTGTATATATATGAATATATTTTGTTTTACTTTGTACTGTTCATTGTACTTTGCTTTAATTTAGAAACAATATAAATAAAGAATAATACTGTGGTCACATGGCTGGTCTTTCATTTTCTCATTTATACCAAGGGAATCTTAAACGTTCACTTCCTGCCAGTAACAAACCAGGCGGGAGCTGTGGGGGGCGCTGGGGGGGGGCCGCAGCCCAGGCTCCCATCCGGTCCGGGTCTGGAGGCGCCAGGGGGGCAGGAACGGTTTCAAGTCACTTAAATGCCTGATTATAGATGGAGAAAGTCGCCCTCACCTGTTGAGAAACGTGTATTTAATGTTAGTTACCTTCCCCAATGGAATATATACCAGTCAGTCCCAGTGACTGTTTCACTCACGGTTTAGCCGCTTCCTGGGTGAGAATCAAACTAGTCAGTCCCAGTGACTGTTTCGCTCACGGTTTAGCCGCTTCCTGGACAAACGCGGCACTAAGGGCCCCAGTCATTGCCCCCCCCATCCCCCCACCCCCCCCAGCCCGACTTGTTCCGCTAGTGACATAAAACACCGACACTGATTTCAGTTGGAAACTGTGACTTTTATAAGTGAATAATAATGTGAAAACATGGATTTTGGAACATGAATCCCCCTTTTCCTCCTCTGGTATCAGGCTAAATAACGTCGCCGTGTTTTTAAGCAGCCTTCAGTTTCTTGGCGGGCCTCCGGTGGCCGCCTGAGGTCTGCGCGTCGCCGCCCATCAGCTCCTCCAGAACAGGAAGCTGCAGCCTGGTGGCCGTCGCCGCCGCCCACAAGCACAACTCCAGCCTGTGGGGCGTCCAGTCCTGCTGCGGATCCACTGAGGGCAGAAAGCAGAGCCTCGCATCTCCGTCTGGGCTTCAACGGACCCTGGGCTGCCGGCCGGCGCCTCACCTGCGTTTAGTCTGGCGGCCCGGGCGGCCATTTTGTCCAGGTAGCGCGCGTAGTGCTTGGCGGTGTACTGGAGGGGCTGCAGCCCGGGAACGCTCTCCGCCGCTTCGTCAGACATGAACGCAGCCAGAGCCGGAGCCGCCGCCGCCAGCAGCGCTGCAACCAAACACCCAGCGAAACGTCAACGGGGGAAATGTACGGCAACTGTTCTCACATTTATTTCAAATGTTCTTTGTTTTTCCAGCAAATTTTTGGACTTTTCAAACTGAATTGGGGGAGGGCAGCCGAGAAAATCTGTGGCTTCAAATTCAGGAATTTCCCTCTATTTTTATGGATTTTTTTTCCCCTCAAATTTATTTCAAATTTTCTTTTTTTTTTCCAGCATATTTTTTACTTTTCAAACTGAATTGTTCTTGGGGTCGAGAAAATCTGTGGCTTCAAATTCAGGAATTTCCCTCTATTTTTATGGATTTTTTTCCCTCTTATTTTCAAGATTCAAATACAGATTTCTGAGATTTTTCTGTCAAATTTTTTTACTTTTCTAACTGAAATTTTCTTATCTTATATAGAAAGTTTAAGAGTTTTTTTACATATAAATTTTGCAACTTCAAATTTAGTAGTTTTCTTGTTTTTACAGAACATTTGAGATTTTTCTAGTATTTCTTTTACTTTTTAAACTTTATTTCTGATTTTTTTTTCTAGAAAATGTTTTTCTGAGATGTTAAATTTGTGACTCTTATCCAACTTCTGAGATTTTTCAACTTTAAAACTCAGAAGTTTGTTATTTTTTATAGAAGATTTTAGATTTTTCAAATAAACTTTGAACTATTCAAATTCCTTGTTTGTTCTACAAAATATTTAGGATTTTCCTGTGGAAATTAACTCCTTTTATTGCTAGAAAATGTTTTTCCGAGATGTTAACAAATTAGTGACTCTTACCTAACTTCTGAGATTTTTCTAAGAATTTTTCAACTTTTAAAACGCTGAAATTTTATTTTTTATAATAGGAAATTTTTAGATTTTTCAAATAAACTTTGAACTATTCAAATTCCTTGTTTGTTCTACAACATATTTAGGATTTTTCTGTGGAAATTAACTCGTTTTATTGCTTTTTTAACGCCTACATCAGCCGTTTTACGCTGCTGTGCGTCTCTGTGTAGAAGGTTTGATGTTTCATCTTTGAAAGATGTTGAGCAGATAAAGTTTTGCTTCCTGGCTTGCAGACTGAGCCGTGTCCAGGCGTTAAGTGAGCGGCGCTCCTGCGTCTGAAGGCCGAGCGAGACTCTGAACGTATTGGAGAATCAATCCCTCAGACCACCAGTGAAATATCGAGCTGTCCGCTGTGATTTACTGCTGCCGTATTCATGCAGAGGGGAGTGAGAAGACGCCAACCTGAGGCGGTGGCGGCGCCGACGCCTTTCAGGCCGCTGAGCTCAGCGACGGCGGCCGGAACGTCGGGCAGGAGGCCCAGCGCCGTTCTGGAGCGTCTCTGGACGGCGTCCTCGGCGTTGGAGGCCGCCAGCTGCTGCAGCCTCGGCCTGAACTTCCCCCTCTGGACGGACACAGGAGACACCAATGTCAGCAAAGCGCCGTCTGTAGAACACTAACAAATGTCAACTTGGCCAATTCTACGGTCAATGGCAATTAGGGCTGTATAATAATATCGATATCACGATATATACGATATATATCGATATTTTTTCTTAGAAACAAATCGATATTCATCCTCAAGTATCGTAACGTCCAACTGTCACCTTGTTCACTCACTGCTGGCTTCACCAGGTCATCAGGCTTAGAGTGATTCCTTCAGATGTTCAGGTTAAAAAGGTATCAAACTATTCAGAGCAGGAACTTGGTTCACTTTATTTACTTTACTAATGCATGTCAGCTACAGTTTGGACTGTTTCAACTAAAAGAAACATGTTTTCTCTCCACTTCTTTGGTTCATTTTGTCCAGCTGTCCACTTTAAGTCTGTGTCCAACCAGAACCAGGTATTGTGTAGTTGGAGCTTTTAATCAGTTTTCAGTTAAATTAATTCAGTCCAACTTTATAACAGTCACTAAATGTCACCAAAATCACTCTGTCCCTCTGAAATCTGTCAGAAAATCACAAAAGTGTATTGAATTGTATCGTTTGCTGAATATCGCAATATATATTGTATCGTGGGCAGAATATCGTGTATCGTATTGTGAGATTATTGCATCACTACAGCCTTAATGGAAACGCAGCTGCTGGGATTTTTGCAGGAGTTTGTTGCAGAAGAGAGTTGCTCCGTTTCTAATTGAGATTATGAAAATTTATGCACAAATTTCCCAAAAACTCACAGTTTTGATGGGAAGTTCTCAGCACTAGCATGACGTGGGTTTTTGGGCCACATTTATTTCACAGAACTATGGAAACAACAGTATGTTACTGCTGCCGGAAACTACAAAGAAGACGACCGGAAGTGGTTGGATGACGATGTTTTCTAGTGAAACTTTATTCCTGAACAAACATTCACGTGACTTTAATTTCATTTCTTATTTAGTGGAACCACAGCAGTGGAGAAATTCTATTTTTCCAACATCAGCAGAAAAAGTTTTGTGTACATATGTAATGGAAACAGCTAGCGGGGTTAGCGCTTACCGTTAGCTTCCACTCCATTAGCTTCTTCAGCTCTGACAGAGTGATGTGTTTGTCGGGTCGACTCGAAATCAGCACCGGCAATTCCTCCTGGTACCTGATCAGACAGCTGGACTTAACGCTGCAGGATGGAACTTATAGAAAAGACGCTTTTTCTTTATCGTGTTTGTTGAAACTGTCACCATCTTGTGACTGTCTGGCATGATACAGATAATTTAGGAGCTTGAAAAGTCAATAGTTGGATAGTAAAAACACTTTGAGATTAATTTCAGACATTTTCTGGAAAAAACACGGAAATTTCTGAGTTCCAAGTGGAAAAATTCATGCTTTTGAAACTCAAAATTTCTGGTGTTTTTTGTAGAAAATATTTTACACAAAATACCAAATTTATGAGTTTAATTTAGCAAATTTTCAACCTTTCAACTTTGTAAATGTCCTACTTTGTCTACTAAAAATGATCACATTTTTTTCTAGGATATCTTTGACTTTTCAAAGTCACAAAATTCTTTTTTTTTTAATTCTAAGAGTAATCTCAAAATTATTCAACTAAATATTAGACTTTTGAAATGTTGATATTCCCTGAATTTTCTAGCAAATTTCTTGGATTAATCTCAAAATTTAAGTGTTTTTTTTCTAGCTTCTTGTTTTTTTTAATAGAAACTTTCTAAGATTAATTCTAAACATATTCGTATTTTTTTTTTTTTTACCAAATATTAGACTTTTGAAACTCAGAAATTCTTTTTTTTCCTCTTGAAAATTTCTGAGATTGATCTAAAAAAAATTCTAAGAAATGTTCCACTTTTTAAACTCAGTAATGTCGCGTTTTTTCTAGAACATTTCTAAGATGAATCTAAAAATGTCTTGTTTTTTTAGCGGAACTTTACGTTCAGAAAGTACCATTTGTCAAGCTGCAGTAGCTTCGGCTTCTTGGCCGCGGCCTCCACCACGTCCCAGTACTTCTCGTAAACTCTCCTCCACACTTCCGCTTCCTGGCAGCCGAACAGGGCGGCCATATTGGAGAGGTCACGGCTTCAACTCAAAAAAATCACAGCAGAAGAAGGATGTTTGCTTAAACTTTCAGCATAAGGCGCAATAAAAACACATTAATAAACGCGTTTCAACTGAAATCATCTCGATTAGATTCTTGTTCTTCTGTAAATTTTGTTGGCAGTTTACAAGCGCAGTGTTTTACCGCCATCTGCTGGACAGAGGCGGTAAAACATTAAATAGAACATTTTTATTATAAAAAACTTACAAAAAACATAATGTAGTATCTCAATTAATGTTGTTTCCTTTCAGCACTTTATTAGTCCTTTAACTGTTGAAGATGATTCAGATTATAGTTATTTTATGTGTATTATTTTAATTTGATAAAATACAATGTCTGTTACTGGTTTTCATAGTTGCTGACTGTAAGATGTGTTTATAATATTTTTATGCTTTCATGATTTAACACTTTGAACTGCCTTGATGCTGAAACGTGCTATTCAACTAAATAAACTTGATTGATTGATATTCTCTTGTAAATTTTCTACATTTCACTCTGATGAATGTTTCCCCGTAATATATAAATCACTATTTAGAGCCTCCATCATGTTAACCAACCCTCCTCTCCTATTAATTATCCATTTTTATTATTATTTTTATATAGCTGCCTTTTTAATTCTGTGTATGTAATTTTTCCTGCAATTACTTTAACCTCTGTTTTACTCAGTTACAATTTGCAGGGATAAAAACAATGGATAAAACGTCCTTAATATTATGAATAACCAAATATTTAGCCACCAGATTTTCTTCAAGTTGAGAAAAACTGACGTCACCTTCTTCTCCGGAAGGTGAACGGGGCCGCTTTGCGTAGTTCTCGCGAGATTACAACAAATAGTATTTCCGGTGTTGCGAGCGGTTAGCAACAGCTTCAGAACATAAGGTTTGTAGTTTGACGCCGCTTTATTTTTCGATGTTGCTAAACTTTATAAACGTTGTGTTGTTTCTTGTATCGCGGTTGTTCACCGTTTTATATCTGAAACGTTTTCCCGCCTTCCGCGCTTTCCGTCCGCGTAGGTTCTGCTGGAGCGGCTAACGTTAGCATCACACTGCTGGTCTTGTTTATGGTGGACGTGAGCCGCGCGTCCTGCGAGCTCAGCCGTTTTCTGTCCAACTCACCGGCAGAGCGAGCAGCAGGACGGAAGCGGGTTGTTTGGGACAAACGGGTTTAGCAGAGATCATGAACCTGCAGCGGAGCGGCGAGTCGGCAGGAGCTCGGTAGACGGCGGGCAGCCGGACGCGGCTCTGCTAGCGCATGTTGCTCCGGGGATGATCTTCACGTGAGCACCGGGAGGCTCCTCGTCACTCAGGTGAGGAATGAGGTGTTTTTATCTCTGTGTTTAACTTCAAACTATCTTAAAACAGCAGCAAACTCACAGCTATGCTAACGGGCATCACAAAAGCACATTTTTTAATATTTTTAGCATAAATTTTAGGGCTGTATATAATATCGTTATCGCGATATATATATCGATATTTTCTTTCCTAGAAAAAAAATCGATATTCATCCTTAAGTATCGTAACGTCCAACTGTCACCTTGTTCACTCACTGCTGGCTTCACCAGGTCATCAGGCTTAGAGTGATTCCTTCAGATGTTCAGGTTAAAAAGGTATCAAACTATTCAGAGCAGGAACTTGGTTCACTTTATTTACTTTACTAATGCATGTCAGCTACAGTTTGGACTGTTTCAACTAAAAGAAACATGTTTTCTCTCCACTTCTTTGGTTCATTTTGTCCAGCTGTCCACTTTAAGTCTGTGTCCAACCAGAGCCAGGTATTGTGTAGTTGGAGCTTTTAATCAGTTTTCAGTTAAATTAATTCAATCCAACTTTATAACAGTCACAAAATGTCACCAAAATCACTCTGTCCCTCTGAAACCTTTCAGAAAATCACGAAAGTGTATCGAATTGTATCGTTTGCTGAATATCGCAATATATATATATCGTATCGTGGGCAGAATATCGTGTATCGTATTGTGAGATTATTGCATCACTACAGTCCTAATAAATTTACAGTAAAATATCTGAAATTGGTGAATATAACATTTAATTCATGGTTAATAAACTTTCCTATCAACTACTGGGCTCTGGAAAAAGCTGCAATAGTTTCCCAAACTTTTCTAAAGGTCATTTAAAAGACATTTGAGTATCTAGTGGTTCAGTGTCTAACCATTGATTATTCTTAAAACACAAAGTTGATCAATCAATCAATAAATGATTGGTTATGTTTCTACAGTATCAAAGCACCTAAAAAGCCAAAGGTCATATTCTAATTTCAGTGGATAATTTTTTTTACTCACCAGTCTAATAGTGAATCTTTTGCAACATACTAAAATCATGCAGAAATTTTCATAATTATATATCTAAATCAAACTTAATTTATTCAGACATGAACTCATAATTGCAGTCTTGAAGATTCTTTCACTCATTATCATTGTTTGGCAGTTTTTATTTACTCTGGCAGGTTCTCATGATGCCTTGTGGTTAAAGGAGACTGAATGGGTCAGACGGTGCTGACCACATGTTTCTCGCTCACAGGTTGCCTCTCATGGGAGGAAACTGTCCAGCTGCACAGGTTGATGAAGCCATCAGTTCTTCACAAAGTCAGTACTGCAGCTGATACAATTATTATGTCTACAGTTGATTTATTTATTGTTTCTGCTGCAAACTAAGGCTCTAAAGTTGTGTAATTATTGTTAACGCCACCTGTTGGTAGAATATGTAACTCCTTTTTTTATTTTTAAAAATATTTAGTTGATTTTTAACATTTCTATCAATTTATTTATTTTCTCTTGAAACTATTCTGTAAATTTCATCAAATTACATCAGTTTATATAGACAAAAATAAGTTTGTGCATCAAGTTCTGTAACTTTAATGACCAGTAGGAGTTTAGTGGATCTGCCTGGTTTTTCTTAAATAATATAAAATCATTGATTATTCATAATCCATCCGTTGGGGAAGTGGGTGTGTAAAATGTCCAACTGAATGGCTTTTTAATATCCACCTTTGAGAATTTTGAACAGATTAAGAATTTCCAGGACTTGGAATTATTATTGTTTTAAAAATATTCATAGTATTTTTTAACATATTTTCTTTATGTGTTGCTTTATTTAACTTTTCAAATTTATATTCAAGTTTATTTTTACAAATTTAATATTTTATTTGTTTAATTTAAATTACATTTATATACGTTTTTTGCATTTATATTTAAGTTTGTTATGCATCTTTTATTCATATTGTTTTCCTAAGTCTTTCATAAATAGTTTTTTTCTTTAAATCATTTCTTTACTCTCTTCTTCACTGTTTTTCTCTGCAGCAGGAAGATGGAGAAAATGTCCCGGGTCACGACGGCCCTCAGCAGCAGCAGCATCACGGGCCGGACCATGTTCTGCCACCTGGACGCTCCGGCCAACGCCATCAGCGTGTGCCGCGACGCCGCCCAGGTGGTCGTCGCCGGGCGCAACATCTTCAAGATCTACGCCCTGGAGGAGGAGCAGTTCGTGGAGAAGCTGAACCTGCGCGTCGGCCGCAAACCGTCGCTGAACTTCAGCTGCGCCGACGTCATGTGGCACCAGATGGAGGAGAACCTGCTGGCCACGGCCGCCACCAACGGCGCCGTGGTCACCTGGAACCTGGGCAAGCCGTCGCGCAACAAGCAGGACCAGCTGTTCACGGAGCACAAGCGCACCGTCAACAAGGTCTGCTTCCACCCGACGGAGGCCTACATGCTGCTGAGCGGCTCGCAGGACGGCTTCATGAAATGCTTCGATCTGCGCAAGAAGGAGTCGGTCAGCACCTTCTCAGGTAAAACCAGCTCAGCTAGAAAATACAGAGAATACATGAGCAGGAAGCAGAAACGTGATTTAAAGAGATTTAATTTAACAGTTATTAGAGACCATAAAGCAGCAAAATAGTTTCACAGCAGCTTTAAAAGCTAATATTTTAAAAATGACAATAAACAATATTAATTATAGATTTTGTAAAAATGTCACAGTAGGGCTGTATAATAATATCAATATTACGATATATATCAATATTTTCTTTCCTAGAAAAAAATCGATATTCATCCTCAAGTATCGTAACGTCCAACTGTCACCTTGTTCACTCACTGCTGGCTTCACCAGGTCATCAGGCTTAGAGTGATTCCTTCAGATGTTCAGGTTAAAAAGGTATCAAACTATTCAGAGCAGGAACTTGGTTCACTTTATTTACTTTACTAATGCATGTCAGCTACAGTTTGGACTGTTTCAACTAAAAGAAACATGTTTTCTCTCCACTTCTTTGGTTCATTTTGTCCAGCTGTCCACTTTAAGTCTGTGTCCAACCAGAACCAGGTATTGTGTAGTTGGAGCTTTTAATCAGTTTTCAGTTAAATTAATTCAGTCCAACTTTATAACAGTCACAAAATGTCACCAAAATCACCCTGTCCCTCTGAAATCTTTCAGAAAATCGCGAAAATGTATTGAATTGTATTGTTTGCTGAATATCGCAATATATATCGTATCGTGGGCAGAATATTGTGTATCATATCGTGAGATTATAGTATCACTACAGCCCTATGTGACAGTAAATAAAAATTGTATTCAACTATATAAACAATGGAATGTAGGATCTCCAGTAGCAGTCAGTGTTGCAGCAGGTCTGGCTAAGCCTCTGACTGAAGACTTTCTGTTTTTTGAGCCTCTGATGAACTGATGAAAAGTAAAATGTAGTTTGAACAAAAGCAAACGGTGGAAACCTGTCGCTCTGTTCCATGGCTGGCGGTGGGAGCAGGTCAGTCGGAGAGCGTGAGGGACGTCCAGTTCAGCATGAAGGACTACTTCACCTTCGCCGCTTCCTTCGAAAACGGGAACGTCCAGCTGTGGGACATCAGGCGGCCGGATCGCTACGAGCGGATGTTCACGGCTCACACCGGCCCCGTGTTCTGCTGCGACTGGCATCCCGATGACAGGTACCGCCACCCGGCGTTTCCACAGCGACGCAGCTCCAACACTTTACAGCAGAGTGAACATCAACACACGACAGAAACGTTGATCAGTCTTCAGTCTCTACGGAACCAGGTGGGGGGTGGAGTTGAAGGAACTCGGTTCTTCAGCCGTTTTCTGGATGTTTGTTCCAGGAATTGTGGCGCGTAGAAGCTGAATGCTGCGTCTCCATGTTTGGATCCAGAACCAGAACCAGAAGACCTGAGAGGTCTGGAAGGTTGACGCAACAGCAGCAGATCTTTAACCTGTTCAGTGATTTATAAACCAACTTCCTGGTTTTAGTGTCTGTGGAGACTGTTGCCTACCTGAGTGAAGTCGCCCCCCCCCCACTGGTTTATGCAGCAAAATTTTTCGTTTGTGCTGCTTTGGATTTGAAGATATTAATGAAAGTGTAAAGGTCAAAAGGTCAACCAATCCCCGCCCACGTTTATGAAATCAAACAAAATTGGTGTCAAACGTTTGTGCAGCAAAAAAATTTCATTTGTGCTGCTGTCATTTTAAAGATGTAAAGAAAGTTGGATTTCATAAAAGCTTGGGGGGCTGGATGACCTTTTGACCTTTAGACTTTCATTAATATGTTCAAAGCCAAAGCAGCACAAACAAAACATTTTGCTGCACAAAACGCAGCTGAGTGGCCACCGATGACCTCTAGAAACATTTCTTTATATCTTTAAAATGATGGCGGCACAAACGAAAAGTTTTGCTGCTGAAACGTTTGACACCAATTTTGTCTGATTTGAAAAAGGGGGGGGGTGGGACTTCACTCAGGTCTGTTGCCTCAATGTGACGGAGGATTTTCTCTCCATCTTATCCTGGAAATGATCTTCAGACTGACTTTGTAACCGTTTCGATGTGGCTCTAAAGGTCCAGGTCGGTTTAGTTTTACAACCCGTCCGCTTTCCGCGCTCCTCGTTTGTGTCTCAGGGGTTGGCTGGCCACCGGCGGCAGAGACAAGATGGTGAAGGTTTGGGACATGACCGCCAACCGCGCCAAGGAGATCTACTGCGTCCAGACCATCGCCTCGGTGGCTCGCGTCAAATGGCGCCCGGAGAAGAAGTTCCACCTGGCCACCTGCTCCATGATGGTGGACCACAACATCTACGTGTGGGACGTCCGCAGGCCCTTCATCCCCTTCGCCACCTTCGAGGAGCACAAAGACGTGACCACTGGGATCGTGTGGCGCCACCAGCACGACCCCCACTACCTGCTGTCCGGCTCCAAGGACAGCACCCTGTACCAGCACATGTTCAAGGACGCCACGCGGCCCGTGGACAAGGCCAACCCGAGGGCCTGTGCTTCGGCCTGATGGGCGACCTGGCCTTCGCCGTCAACGACAGTCTGGTCGGCGGCGACGCCGGCAGGAAGCCGTACGCCGGAGGAGACCGCCGCTACCCGTTCTTTTCCTTCAAGAAGCCCAACCCGACGGAGCAGTTCGCCCACGTGTCCAGCGCGCTGAGCGTCTTCGAGACGGACCTGGACAGCAGCCGCATGGACTGGTTCGTGAAGACGGCGCAGCGCTACCTGCTCGGCGGGAAGCCGTTTACGGAGCTGTGTGACCACAACGCTACGGTGGCCCGGGAGCTCAAACGGCCGCAGGTCAGAACGAAAGCAGGTCCAACTGGACTCAGTAAAAACTACCTTTCAGTTTGAGTTTTCAATACGGAGAGGGACTCTAGTTTTATCCAGTTAAAGTTAATTTAGTGTTAATATTCACCGACATGAATATTACTTAATATTAATTTATGTTCTTTAAATTTCCTCATTTTATTTTGCTGCAACCAGGAACTAAAGCCAATAAACGTAATAGTGATAAATGGAGCAAAGTTAGTGGCACAAACTAACTGGCTGTTCTCTGGTTGCCTAGCAACAAGCTGCTGGGTGAGGAGCAGTTTCAGGTTCCCCCAAACTCTGGTTGCCTGGCAACAGCCTGCTGAGTAACTGGAGCAGTTTCAAGTCCCCCCACTTTGCCTCAAAAAAAACCCGTAAAAAGTGAAAAACAAAACTGAGAGAAAACCGAATAAAACAGGAACAGGAGCAGCATCAGCTTTGGCCGTATTTCAGATACTTATAATAAAAAACCTAATTAATAATTATTAGTATTGACTGATGTCGCAAAACGGAGGAAAAAAAAATTGATCAGTCGGATCACTACGGAAGAGGATTAGGGTCACTGAAAAAAGAAATAATAATTCTGACTTTAAATTCTGACTTTAAAATCAGAATTCTCACTTTCTGTCTTTAAAGTCAGAATTTTGGGGTTTTTTGTTTTGGTTGCCCTAATCCTCTTCCGTAGATCACCACAGGTTTTCATCTCTGGTGGATTAACTGAAAACAAAACCCTCCTGAAACTTTTTTTAATCAAGTTATTTAAATGTTTAAGTTTCCAATAAAGGTTTTCAAAGGCAACGTTTCAAAATGCCCACTGACAAAAGAAACTCCGACAGAAACACTTAATCCATGTTTCCAGGCAACTGTCATGCTAATTATGAGAATATTTTAAAATTAGGTAAAAATAGAAAAAACTCTGAATTAGGTCGATTCGCCTGTTGGCGCATTAAGAAACATAAAAAACACAACTAAAGTGGACAAAAAGTTTCTTTGTGAAAACAAATATATATATATATATATATATATATATATATATATATATATATATATATTTTATTTTCCCCCCATTGAAAGATAAAGTTGCAATATTGTGAATTAAATATAAATGTTAAATTTCAGGAGTAATGTCGAAATGATGGAAACAAAATAAAAATGTTTTGTGATTAGTCAAAATATTAGAAAACAATGGAAAGAATATCTTGAAAAGGTGAAAGAGAGTTTTTACATGTCTGTTGGTGTTTTACATAAAACCCTATTGAAATATTTAAAACGTTCCTGTTTTAAATGTTTAAAGTTTAGCCGTTTGTCGACCAAAATAACAAACTTTATTGAACTGAAAGGTTTCAACAACATGGACGATGCTGAGAATCATGTTTTCTGACCCAGCGCCCGGCCTCAGCAAACTGGGCAGTTTACCGCTAATGAACAGGTAATCCGATTCAGATTATAATCCGGATTACTGGAACAGCAAACCTGAATGTCTCTGCTTTCAGTTTTAGCATGAAGGAAATGGGTCCGGAGAGCCGACTGGAGCGCTGCAAAGGCGAAAGCCGGCAGGACAACGTCCACCTGGAGGCGGGAAACTCGCACATCAGCAACAACAACGAAGGTAAAGCCGCCGCTTCGCGCCTGGAGCCGCGGACTCAAACCGCCGTCCTGTGAATCCGTCTGACTTCGTTTCCAGAGAACGAGGAGACGGAGGGCAGCGACGGCCCCACAGAGTACATGTTTGGAGACGCAGAGCTGGACGACGACGACCTTTACCCCATGGAGCACGACAACCAGACGGGTCAGCAGGCCGCGCTAACACTACAGCCGTAATCCTGAACATTAGTTCTGCCAACCCAATGGACCTTACCAAGCTCCGCCCAGAAACGCCCCTCGAAAGTCCCACTGACTACATGTCTCACATTATCTGGTAGCCCTGCGTCTAAACACCGTATTTTTCATTCCAACTGACTCTCTGAAGAGGATTTCTGAGTCGATTAGTTTAGCATTTCTGCTGGATTTTCACAAAATATCAGCCACGACAATAGACAGGGGAACCAACAAGTTCATGTCATATTTTCTGGACGACATCAAGGTGTTTGAGCCACGATGCCTCCAACATTGTGGCGTCACAGCTAAATGCTAGCGGTCAATGAGGAACACAGCAGATCCTCAGCATAAATATAGACAAGATCACTGAGGCCTATTGTTCTTGCAAAGCTTTGTAAGTCGGACATTTATGGTTTTGAGGGGTCAAATGTGCCTAGGACTGATACATGGTACTCGGTGCTAGCACGGCTAACACGATTATCGTGGCTAACACGATTACAGTTTAGTAAAAAGCCTTTTCAGGTGAAATAAAATCTTTAATGTATGTCAGATACGGTACACATTGCATATTGATCTGTTCAGCTAACATAAGGCTGTAACACAGGATTCAAGGTGTAGAAGTTGTATCGGTGCTGCCATTATGCTGTACTTGCCTAAAAGGTTTTCATAATGGATCTGTTTATTATTGACTTTCTTTTTTTCATTCACTAAACACAAAGAAAGCAAAGCAATAATACTTACACCAGCAGACAATCCTTTGTTCTTATTGATCCTACGACGGTTGAGCTGCAAATGCGTCGTGAACAAACTTTGATCCAATCAAGACTTTACGTTTCAGATTTTAGAAATCTGTGAATTTTAGTTCCACAAACACCACCACCCCCCGACCCCCGTCAACAGAATTGTCGGACTCTGTCCGGATCGTGCACAAACCCCCCAGCCCCCCGAAAAATTTCAAAGTCTCAACCGATCCGCGGCACAAATGGTTGGGGACCACTGTGCTAGTCCACAATGTACGTTAACATGAGTTTGTGAGACGATGACCCACTGATGGCTGCGCTGTGGCGTATAATGGGCATTAGCCAATGAAACGGCCCGGCTGGAGTAAGGTCCATGGCTCTGTACCAACATCAGATTAAATGAAAGCTAATGCTAAAGCGCTAACAGGAGATTAGCGTACTAGCATGAAGTTATTTTGTAACGCTGCTTCCTCTGCAGTGCCGGAGGAGCCGGTGTACACGCTGCCTCCGGAGGCCTTCCAGCTGCGCCACGAGATCATCGACAACCCGTCGGCGCCGGAGCACCTGCAGCAGGACAAGGCCGACTCGCCACACGTCAGCGGCAACGAGGCCGAGGTCGCCTGCCTGACGCCCATCGAGTCGTTCTCGCTCATCTCCATCTCCCAGCCGCTGTACAACCCGCACTTACACGCCGGCTTCTTCTGCCCCATCGTCCGCGAGATGCTGAGCCACTACGCCGAGCGCGGCGACGTGCAGATGGCCGTGAGCGCGCTCATCGTGTTGGGGGAGAGGATTCGCAAGGAGATCGACGACCTCACTCAGGTCAGGAGACGCAGCAGCAGAGTTTGTTGGTGTTTTGTTAAGTGATTGGACAGTTTTTGGACCTGCTTTGTCCCCGTAGGAGCACTGGTACATGTCCTACATAGACCTGCTGCAGCGGTTTGAGCTGTGGAACGTTTCCAACGAGGTCATCAAGCTGAGCACCTGCAGCGCCATCACCTGCCTCAACCAGACCTCCACCACTCTGCACATCAACTGCAGCAACTGCAAGCGGCCAATGAGCAACAAGGGATGGATCTGCGACAGGTACAAACATCAACTTCCTGTCTATTAAGGTGTTGGCTTTTTCTAAGTCAGAGGTTCTTAGCCTGGGTTTGATGAACCCCAGGGGTTCGGCGGAGCCTCATGGAGGTAAAGACTCACTGTGTAAAGTCGTGATGACGCCGCACTTTGACATCACTACTGTAGAGGATCACGTACATGCTTAGCCAATCAGAGATCACGTTACATTGCTTAGCCAATCAGAGGATCATGTTACATTGCTTAGCCAATCAGAGGATCACGTTACATTGCTTAGCCAATCAGAGGATCACGTTACATTGCTTGGCCAATCAGAGGATCACGTTACATTGCTTAGCCAATCAGAGGATCACGTTACATTGCTTAGCCAATCAGAGCCTTGGAGGAGCTTTACACTGGATTTGAACTTGTGTCTTTATTTACTTCAGCAAAGCTCGCAGTTTTTACCAAACTCTGTATCTTCCTGTGTTCTTCTAAATCTGCTCCTTAGTCTCTTTTCGGGGTTGGTGCTGCCTCTAGTGGCGTGGGGTGGTAACACAACTAATATAATTACATTACTAAATCAGAATACAGCAAAGTATTTTGTGGGGGGGGTTGGAATAAGACGGGTTCGGTGAATGCACATATGCAACTGGGGGGTTCAGTACCTCAAAAAGGTTAAGAACCGCTGCTCTAAACTCTTCACCTTCTGGATATTTCAGGTACATTTCAGATTACATAATCTAGCTTTTTACTTTCCAAAAAGATTATTATTATTTGGCCTATTGGGCTCATTTCTGCTAACGCGCTAAATGCACAGCTAATTATTTGTTTACCTCTTTAGTATGTTTGCCATCTGAAAATGTCCATCTAGTGTTTAAACAGCAGAGCGTGTGCGGCGTCTGTCCTGCAGGTGTCGCCAGTGCGCCAGTGCCTGCGCCGTGTGCCACCATGTGGTGAAGGGTCTGTTCGTCTGGTGCCAGGGCTGCAGCCACGGCGGACACCTGGAGCACATCATGAACTGGCTGAAGAGCAACGCTCACTGCCCTGCCGGCTGCGGACACCTGTGTGAATACACCTGAGACCTCTGACGCCCCCTGTGGCCGTCGTGTGACATCACACCGACGGGCCAATCGGTGCTTCTCATCAGCAGAATGTAAAACCAGCGGTTGAAATGTTCAACATTTTACAGTTTTCAGATCTGAGTTACTGTTTTACATATTAACACTTATTTTGAGCAACTAATGTGACATTAATTTATAACAAGGAAAATGTCTGATTAAAACACTTGAGATGTTACGTTCTGCTCCTGAAGCCCGTTTGTTTACATCAAATAGGACTAATGTGAACCTAAAGATGAGGATTTTAACCAAGTGAAGCTTAAAAATGGATCAGAAAGACAGAATTTAAAAAGTTCATGTCACAACAAACTTACATTTGGATTTTTTTTCATATATCCAATTTTAATCATTTCTGAACTTTAATTCCTTTTCTAAAAAAAATACAAATTACAGAAAATATTTTTATCTTGTGAGTTTGAAGTATTGAGGTCAGATTACAAGATTTTTTTGTTTAAAGAATAAAATATTAACAGAATAAAAACGCAATTTTACAAGAAAAAAAGCTTCTAGAGTTAAAGATTTAATGTGAGCAAATAGTTTTTACTTTATACTGGTACTATTTTGACTCTTCTGTCATACACTACAAAAACAAAATTTTACTGAGCATTTTTGGTTTAGTTTCTTGTGCAAATGTATTTTTACGAATGAAATAAGACAAAACTAACACGCACATTTTTAGCAAGATGTATAACAGCTTGTTTTAAAAGGTGAAACAATTGGCAGATTTCACTAATAATCTTATTAAATGTCTTGTTACAATTGAAATAACCTGCCAGTTTAAAACTCAATATTAAGGACTTGACATAAAACAAGCTCATCTTGCTAAAATGTTACTTGTTCTGTCTTATTTCAAGTGTAATAAGATATTTTCAGTTAAAGCCAGATAAAAATGCTCAGTAAAATTTTGTGTTTTTGCAGTGCATGTCGTCTATTCTGCTAAAAAATATATTCTGGCCTTAATGACGATTCAGTATATGGGCCATCATACAACAAAAGAAGTATTTCTGAGATTAATCTCAAAATTTCTTAAATTTACTGTTTTGTTCTGTGAAACAGTTCATGTTAACCACCAGAGGGCGACACTGGGAACAGATTTCAATTATAATAATTTCATTCAGATTCACTAAAACTAAGACAAACGTATTGAATTTAATTTCCCATCATTTCTTCCTCTTTACACGCTGAGCGCAACACGTCAGCACAGGCGGTTGGGGGTCATGACCTTTTCCCGCCTGCTTGTCGTTGCTCCCGCTCTCAACTGGGCAAGCGCAGGTCCTTCAGCCAATCAGAGGCGGGCGACAGGTGGCCAATCAGAGGCAGCTGGTGCTGCTCGGCTCGCTGCGGCGCCGTGACTGTCGTCGTCGTCCAGCGGCGGTTCGGGGCGGCCGGTTCACCCTCCGTCACATATTCACGGTCACGCTTTAAAACGCAGCGGAGAGAAGCTGCTTTCAGTTCATTTAGGATTAAATGATTAGTCAAAAAATAAATAAAAACAACGTCATCCAGCCAGTAGAGACGGAAAAATGCTAGGAAGCGGCTAGCAGCTAGTTAGCAGCTAGTTAGCGACCTGAGTGAAGTTGCCCCCCCACCTTCTTCACATCAGACAAGTTGACCAGCCAACTTTAAGCCATTAGCATTATTAGTTAAAAATCATCTTAGTGGGAGGGGAAAAAAAGTAAAATTACAGCACAGAGGTTCCCAAACTGTGGGGCGCAACCCCTAGGGGGGGCGCAGGAAGCCTCTGGATGACAGGAAAAAACCCCTGAACGCTGTAAGCTCTGGGTTTTTACCTTAGAATGACCAACTCTCTGTTATTCCTCTGTCAGTCTGATACAGCAGGTCTTCCACACTCCCATATCTGTGTCCTCTGTCACTTTTATCAGCAGTTAAAACGGTTTCATCCGTTGTTAACATGTGGTAACCTGTTTTTCCGAGCCGCCTTTAAACGCAACATGAGCGCTACATGCTGGGTTTCCACGTGAAGGAGACCTGCTGCCATGGTTCTAACAGGTGTGTTAGAATCATGGCAGCTAAACGCAAAGAACTTTTCACAGTTTTCCCCCCAAAATAACCGACTGAGTTGAGTGAAGCTGCTGGATGCAGGTAAAGTAGCTAAAAGACGACTAGCTAACATCAATACAGCAGCTTAAGCTTAACAAGTAGCCTGTAGCTACCGATGTTGTTGTCTATGTTCAGCTACGTACATTAATTTTGCTCCCCAAAATGTCGATCCCCTCCCCCCCCTCCCTCACACGCGTCTTTCAGACAGCCATTTGTAATCCATGGGGCGGGGGGGGAGTTTGGGAACCACTGCAGTCCTAGTATATTTTAAAGAAACGTAGCACAAAGGTGTCAAACGTTAGTGCTACGTTTGTACAGCAAACATTTTCGTTTGTGCTGCTTTGAACATATTAATTAAAGTGTTAAGGTCAAAAGGTCAACCAGCCTCCCCCCCCCCCCTCCTTTTATGAAATCAAACAAAATTGATGTCAAACGTTTGTGCAGCAAAAACTTTCATTTGTGCTGCTATCATTTTAAAGATATGAAGAAATGTTTCTAGAGGTCATCCAAGGTCAACTAACCCCCCCACCTTCTTCAAATCAAACAAAATGGGGGTCAATCAACTCGGCTACGTTGTGCAGCAAACATTTTCGTTTGTGCCGCTTTGGCTTTGAAGATATTAATGAAAGTGTAAAGGTCAAAAGGTCAACCAACCCCCCCAAACGTTTATGAAATCCAACTTTCTTTATATCTTTAAAATGACAGCGGCACAAACAAAAATATTTGCTGCACAAACGTAGCACAAACATTTGACACCAATTTTGTTTGATTTCATAAATGTTTGGGGGGGGGGGGACTGGTTGACCTTTTGACCTTTACACTTTAATATCTTCAAAGCCAAAGCAGCACAAATGAAAATTTTTATCTGATTTGTAGAAGGTGGGGGGGGGCTGGTTGACCTTGGATGACCTCTAGAAACATTTCTTTATATCTTTAAAATGATAGCAGCACAATCGAAAATTTTTGCTGCACAAACGTAGCACAAACGTGTTTCTTTAAAATATACTAACTTCAAATATAAAATATATTATATTATTTTATTATAATTTAAAATATAATAACTTCACTCAGGTCAGAATTCGATGACGATGACGTCTCGAAACGTAAAAATCTCTTGTTTTTAAGCGTTGGGCTGTTCCTGGAAACCCAAATGAAAGCAGTAAACTGTGGAAAGCGTGAATTTGCGTCTCCGACCTGTTGACCCCTCAGGGCCGCTCCCAGCTGTCTGACGGCCTCTCCGGGGCCCCCAGCCGCCTCAGGCTCTGCTGCAGGGTCTCCACAGTCCCTGCTGGGGTCACATCGAACGTCAAGAGTCGGATTGTCACCGTTTTAAAATGAAGCTCTGAACTCGGTTTACCCATTTGGTCCTGGTAGGACTCCAGCTTCTTCATGAGCTCCACCATATTGGAACATCTCAGCTTCTCTACAAGGACAAGGAATAAATAACAGTTACTTGGTTTTGCTAGAAGTACATGTGAGATGTAACATCAGAACCGCTGTACCTGCCGGGTCAGAACCGCTGAAGCAGGCCAGCAGCTCGGCCCGGCAGGCCCGGGCCTGGGTCAGCGTGGCGCTCATGTCCTGAGCCAGCCGGTGGTTCTCCACCAGCTCGGACTGGACCTTCTTCCAGGCCATTTTGTCCTCCATCAGGCAGCCCTCCATCACCGTCCGCAGCTCCTTCTCCTGGGACACTTGGCTCTCCAGGCTCTCGATTTCCTCGCATCGCTGCCAGCGGACAAGAAGAAGAAGCTCAGCTGGACCAGAGCCGCTCGCTTTATGGGAACCGTGACGACTTTTGTCTGGACTTATTCTGGACTTCCACCAATAGCAGAGCTAATTATTTATTTAGCACTTTGGCATTTTTTGCACATTTTGAAAAGTTTATTGATATTAGCTTCCACCAAATAAAACATTCCAGATTAAGTCTAAAGCGCTCATTTACTTGGCTACAGTGGTTAGCCCAAACCTCTGTTAGCAATGCTCATTTTTCATTTAGGGCATTAGCATTTTTGCTAAATTTGAAAATGTTTAGTGCTCTTAGCTTTCCCTAAATATTTTTTTCTGGATAATTCCTAAAGCACTAATTTACTTTCCTTTTGTTTAAACCTTCAGTTTAATGAAGTTCAACATCTGAGCTGAACTTTTTGTTGTTGACATAAGAATTAAAAGTATTTACTTTTATATTCCTGCTTTTATTTTGAAGTGTAGGAAGACAGCACAGCAGTTCCATTTCCTCTCTTTCTTCCCAATGACTTTAATTAAAAGAAGAAACATGCAGGAACAAAATCCGATGTTTGTTGAATGTTGTAGGATCAGTTGGCCATTCTAAGGTAAAAACCCAGCGCACACAGCGTTCAGGTTCATGTTTTTTTCTTTCATCCAGATGGTTTCTTGTGCCCCCCTTGCAATGGCACGGCGCCCCTCCTAGGGGCCGCGCCCCACAGTTTGGGAACCTCTGACTTAATGTGTGAAGCTCTGCTCTGCTCCGGTCACCTTGTGGAGCTGGATGGCCATTTCCTGCATCTCTGCCTCCAGCTGGTCAGCGTAGGCCTGTTCCAGCGCGTCGCTGGGCGGCGGCGCGCCGCTGTGCCACCGCGCGATGGCCGACGTCATCTTCCGTTTGGGACCAAACAGCCTGAAAAACAGCCGTTCAGAACCGCCACGAGGCAGAGACTGGGGTTACAATGTACGACAGACACAACAACAACTATTACGACAAGATAAAGTCAAGATATTGGCAAAATAAAATGCAGCAAAACTTGAATAAAGTCCTTTTGTTGTATTAATACGACTTTATTCTTGTTTGATCGTGACTTTCAGTCACTATTTTATTCTATATTAACAGCATTATTACAACTTGGCTGTATTGCTGTGACTGTGAAAGCGAAAAATTAACACAAATTTATTTTTATGTTATTTTGACTTTGTTCTATGATCATTAATTATTGTAGTATCACAACTTTGACTTTGTTCTTGTATTATTCTGAATTTATTCTAGAAACTAAAAGTCTCGTCTCCTGGCTCTCGTTCCCCGTAGTAGAAATGCGAAATAATTCTCACGTAATCCCGACTTCCTTCAGGTCGTTCTCCGTCAGCGTGAGAAATATCCGCAGGTCGATGTCCTGCTCTTCCAGCAGAGGGCGATATTTGGAGAAGCCGATTTGCTCCAGGAACTCCGTCAGATCCTGCAGGGAAACAGGAAGTGAAACCCAAACCGACGCCGAACCGAAGCGTCACCCGGAAGCAGCCCGAACCTTCGGTCCGGAGTAAGATGGCCGCGGCCCCGTGTTTGCTGCCGTTTGCCGCGTCGCTGTTGGCGTGCCGCGTCTTTCCTTTGGAGTGAGTCTTGTTCGTCCGGCGGCAGCTGCTCCTCCGGCTCTGATCCGAGTCCTGGAGGAGAGTAGGGCTGCGTAATAACATCGATATCGCGATATATATATCGATATTTTCTTTCCTAGAAAAAATATCGATATTCATCATCAAGTATCGTAACGTCCAACTGTCACCTTGTTCACTCACTGCTTGCTTCACCAGGTCTACCTGACATGGTAACAGGAGCTGAAATAAGCCGGGTTGTGATTGGTCGGATTATATTCCAGGTTAGAATCTACTAACTCACTCCCTCTCTGGTTGCCTAGCAACCTGCTGGGCAAGAAGCAGTTTCAAGTTTCCCCAAATTTTGGTTGCCTAGCAACGGCCTGCTGAGTAACTGGGGCACAGACAGTTTCAAGTTTCCCCCCTTTGCTTCATAACTGCTAGGAAATGAAAAACAAAATGGAGAGAAAACTGGATAAAACTGGAAACGTTACGCAGTTTGGCTGTGTTTCAGATATTTAAAACAAAAAACAAGTCAATAATTATTGATAACTGATATAAAACAACGTTCTGATTAGGGCTGTATAATAATATCGATATCGCGATATATATTGATATTTTCTTAGAAAAAAATCGATATTCATCCTTAAGTATCGTAACGTCCAACTGTCACCTTGTTCACTCACTGCTGGCTTCACCAGGTCATCAGGCTTAGAGTGATTCCTTCAGATGTTCAGGTTAAAAAGGTATCAAACTATTCAGAGCAGGAACTTGGTTCACTTTATTTACTTTACTAATGCATGTAGCTACAGTTTGGACTGTTTCAACTAAAAGAAACATGTTTTCTCTCCACTTCTTTGGTTCATTTTGTCCAGCTGTCCACTTTAAGTCTGTGTCCAACCAGAACCAGGTATTGTGTAGTTGGAGCTTTTAATCAGTTTTCAGTTAAATTAATTCAGTCCAACTTTATAACAGTCACAAAATGTCACCAAAATCACTCTGTCCCTCTGAAACCTTTCAGAAAATCACAAAAGTGTATTGAATTGTATCGTTTGCTGAATATCGCAATATATATTGTATCGTGGGCAGAATATCGTGTATCGTATCGTGAGATTGTTGTATCACTACAGCCCTAGTGGAGAACATGAGCTTCAGCGGCTAACAGGAAGTGGCAGCAGGCGGCGGCGAGGCGATCGCACCTCGCTGCTCTCCACGGATCCTTCCCAGCTGAGTCCGGCGGCAGGCGGCCGGCCGTCGCTGCTGCTGCTGCTGCTCCGCATGGTGGGCATGTCGCCCTGGAAGAACGGGCTGTCGTCTGCAGAGACACGCAGCTCTTCACCAACACGGACCAAACACCGGCTCGCCGCCGCGGGCTGACCTCTGACCTCTGCTGCTGTGGCTCTGGCCGTCCAGCTCGTTGATGGGTGACGTGACGTCCCGGTAGCAGATGCTCCCGCTCTGCTCGCCGACATCGCCGCGCGCCGTGAGGCCGGGCGGCGCAGCCGGCGGTTCTGGAGGTCCAGAAGGAAACCAAAGAAATCACATTTAACGGCTGAAACGATTAATTGTGATTAATCGATCTTCAAATAAGCAATTGATTAATCAGAATAATCAAATATTCAAATAATTAACCACGATTAATCAATAAATCATGATTAATCGATCTTCAAATTAAAAATTTTGATTAATCAGAATAATCAAGTATTCAAATAGTTTACTACGATTAATCAATTACTGAAAACAATAAATCATGATTAATCGTTATTCAAATAGCTAATTAATCTGAATTATCGATTACTGAACAATTAATAACAATTAATTGATTTTGGGTGGGGAAAAAAGCTATTGAGATTAATCCAGTATTGAAATAATTAAGATTCATTCAGATTTATTGATTCTTGAAATTATTAATCATGATTAATGATATTCAAATAAAGGATTAGTCTGATTAATCAATAATTGAAAACAATTAATTTTGATTAGTCAATTATTCAAAGAACCAGCAGCTAATAGTAATCGATTGTTAACTGGAGTTTTGAGACTCTAAAAAGACCTTTAGCTGAAAGAACGACTCACTGAACAGTAATTAAGATGAAAACTGGACAGAAATAAACATTTTGCATTTAATTTGAAAAAATACCAAATGTTTTCTGCATGTCTGTCCTGTTTCATCTTCACTGATTGGACAACAAACATGTTTTAACCAGAAACCAACCAGAAACTCGCCTCCAGTGTTTGTTTCATGAATTTTAGTGACCCTCTCTGGTCGGGGGGTGTGAATACTTTCGGCCATATTCGTGGGGACCCACCGCTCGGTTTGCTCTTCCCTCCCACCCTGAACTTGGCGATGGCCTGCGGCCCGTCGTGGATGCTGGCGCCTTTGACCCGGCTGCGGCCGGACCGAGTCCTGGGCGGCGAGCCGTCCGAGTCCTCCGAGGAGCTCAGGTCTCCAAGGTGTCCTGACGAGTTCAAGAACAGCAGAAAAAACACTTTTAAGTTTTAACTTTTCTAATTATTAACACTCCAGTTAACAATCGATTGATAAGTTAGTTGATGATTACTTTAATAATCGATTAATCACTTCAACCCTGGTTGAAACCTCCAATAAAGACGTGATTAAAGCTGGACGATACGGCTGGAAAAGTTGTTTGATATGATAATAATTGATTAATTTTTGTTTCAAATCTCTGAAATACAACCAAACTGATGGTGTGACATTTCAGTTTCTCATTTTTGGGAGAAACCTGAAACTGTTGCTGCTGGTTAACTCAGCAGGTTGTTGCTAGGCGACCAGAGAACGAGAGTTAGTTGATTCACCTGAATATCAAACGTATTATCTGTTGATATTGATCACGCATCGTGGAATATGTTATTGGTGTATTGTCCAGCCCCGGTTGCATTTTATTTTTGAAATAAACAGAAACCTGGTTTGATTCTTGGAGATCGAGAGTCGATGAGGCCGACAATCTTGGTGTAACCGTACATCATGGCGAGGGCGCGCGCCGTCTCTCCTTTGGCGTTTCGATCGCCCACGTTTACTTTCTGAAGCAAAACGAGAAAAGATTATAGAGTTAAATCCCATCAGCCACCAGCAGGGGGCGTTTCCTGCACCTAAATCCCTTCAGCCACCAGCAGGGGGCATTTCCTGCACCTGAATCCCTTCAGCCACCAGCAGGGGGCGTTTCCTGCACCTGAATCCCTTCGGCCACCAGCAGGGGGCGTTTCCTGCACCTGAATCCCTTCAGCCACCAGCAGGGGGCGTTTCCTGCACCTGAATCCCTTCAGCCACAAGCAGGGGGCGTTTCCTGCACCTGAATCCCTTCGGCCACCAGCAGGGGGCATTTCCTGCACCTGAATCCCTTCAGCCACCAGCAGGGGGCGTTTTCATGGATACTCACGTGATCAAGCAGGTACTGAACGATGATTTCGTGTCCAGACGCAGCGGCCTCCATCAGAGGAGTGAACTCTGACCCCGGCTCCCTGCCAGACGAGGGGAAAGCTGTTTAGAACCATCTGGGTGAGACCCGCTCCGGTTCTGGTTCTGACCACCGACCTGACGTTGGCGTCAGCGTTGTTGTCCAGCAGGAACTTGACCATCTGCTGGTGGCCGGTGCTGGTACAGTGGAGCAGAGCCGTCCAGCCTCTGGCGTCCCTCAGCTCCAGCTCCGCCC
Organism: Poecilia picta; assembly: GCA_033032245.1. Taxonomy (NCBI): domain Eukaryota; kingdom Metazoa; phylum Chordata; class Actinopteri; order Cyprinodontiformes; family Poeciliidae; genus Poecilia; species Poecilia picta. The sequence continues at coordinate 25,187,395 of CM065371.1, forward strand.
CCTGCTGCTGGAAGAGACGACAAACTGTCAGGCACGGCACCAATCAGAGCCACTGGACCGAGTCTTCAATCAGAACCATCAGAAAGGCTCTTTACTAAAGCCTCCAACTGCCTTAACATGCAGAAAAAGGAAAGAGAGAAAAGAAAAAACACAGGTAAGTACGGAAGAGGATTAGGGCCACCAAAAGATTTTTTTTTAAATTCTGACTTTAATTTCAGAATTCTGACTTTTTAGTCAGAATTCTGAAATTAAAGTCAGAATTCTGAGACTAATTCTGACTTTTTAGTAATTCTTTCATTTCAGAATTTCAGAATTCTGAAATTAAAGTCAGAATTCTGACTAAAAAGTCAGAATTGTGAGACTAATCTCAGAATTCTGATTTTAATTTCAGAATTCTGACTATAAAGTCAGAATTCAGAGATTCTGACTTTCTGTCTTTAAAGCTAGAATTCTGACTTTAAATCTCAGAATTCTGAGATTCTGAGATAAAGTCAGAATTCTGACTTTTTTGTCAGAATTCTGACTTTAAAGTCAGAATAAATTTTTTTTGGTGGCCCTAATCCTCTTCTGTAGGTAAGGAAGGAAAATGGCATAAAAAGAAAAAAAGGGTAAAGGAACTAAAAAGGGTAGAGAACAAGGAAAAAATGGTAAAGGGAAAAAGAGAAGAAAACAAATAAAAAATGGAAGAAATGGAGGAATGAAAGAAATAAGGTGAAAAGGAAATTGACATTAAAAAAAGTTAATTCATGTGAGTTGTCCCCAACAAATAGATTAAACTGAATATAATGTGAATTAATTGATTTTAGCGGCCGGATGCTGTACCTGCAGCAGGAAGTAGGCTATGCTTTCGTTCCCGCAGCTAGCTGCTAGCATCAGCGGCGTGAGGCCTTTCGGCGTGGCGGCGTTCACCTTCACTCCGGCCTCCAGCAGCAGGTTGGCGATGTTGTCGTGGCCGATGTAGGCGGCGTACATGAGCGGCGTCCATCCGCCCAGGTTCTTCCTGTCCAGGTCCGCCTCCCGCCTGGAGAGACACCCTGAACTCAGCGCAGCACGAAGACGACAAGTCGCAGGGGTGAAAATATCTCTGTGTTTGTTCGACTTTTAGGGTCACGATTCGACTTTTGTCGTATTTTTTAGTTATTAGTTTTTAGTCTTGTCATATTAGGACTCTGTTCTCCTATTATTGTGACTGTATTGCATTACTACAACTATTCTGATCACTAGCGGATCATGTCTGCGTCGGGCCGGGGGGCGGGGCCAATTACCGGGCCCCTAACGAATCAAAGGGCCCCTAATGAATCACCCTAACGAATGAAAGGGCCCCTAACGAATCAACCCTAACGAATCAAAGGGCCCACCCCCAACGAATCAAAGGGCCTGCCCTAACGAATCAAAGGGCCCCTAACGAATCACCCTAACGAATCACACTGGGCCCCTAATGAATACCCCACTGGGCCCCTAACGATATCATCGGGCCCCTAACGAACAAGGGCCCCTAACGATAAGTAGATCAATAAGGGCCCCTAAACGAATCACCTAGTGGGCCCCTAATGGAGAATCAAACTGGGGCCCCTAACGAACCACCAGGGCCCCTAACGAATCAATGGGCCCCTAACGAATCACTGCGGGCCCCTAACGAATCACTGGGCCCCTAACGAATCACGGGCCCCTAACGAATCAAGGGCCCCTAACGAATCACGGGCCCCTAACGAATCAAAGGGCCCCTAACGAATCACTGGGCCCCTAATGAATCACTGGGCCCCTAACGAATCACCAGGCCCCTAACGTGCATCGACTGGCTACTGGAAGCTGAATGAAACTGAAACTGTTGAGCGAGGGGGTTGTGCCGCGTTTGTCTTGATTTTTACCCAGAAGCATTTCGGCTAAACCGTGAGTGAAACAGTCACTGGGACTGACTGGTATATATTCCATTGGGGAAGGAAACTAACATTAAATACACGTTTCTCAACAGGTGAGGGCGACTTTCTCCGATTTTAATCAGACATTTAAGCGACTTGAAACCGTTTCCCTCCCTGGCGCCTCCAGACCCGGACCCCCATCCGACCCGGCTCGGGGGGGGCAGCGGCCCCCCAGGACCCCCCCCCACTCCCCGTCAAAGCTCTGCTCCTGATTCTGATAACCTTTGTGCCATATACGTTATCGTATTTTTACAACTTCTTTCTACTTTTGTTTCAACTGTTCTTTTATTATTGCCACTTTGTTCTCGTATCGTTGTGACTTTATCATATCATCACAACTTAGGTCTCGATTTTGTTCCCATATCGCCCTTGTTGATTAAAACGGTTTTTCTTCATTCAGTAGAGAATCTAGAAATCTAGAAATGAAGTCAGAGTAGCAATACTGTCATAATAAAGTAACACGAGTAAATTTATTATTACTCGAGTAATAATAAATATTTATTATTAAATAAATTTACTATTTATTTAATAAATAAATATTTATTAAATAAATAGTAATAAATATTTATTTTTTAATATAAATTAATAAAAATACTCTTAAACATAGATTTTAGTAAGTAAATTTATTATTACTCAATAATACATTTATTATTAAATACATTTATTATTTATTAAATAAATAGTAATAAATATTTATTTATTAATATAAATTAATAAAAATATTCTTAAACGTAGATTTTAGTAAGTAAATTTATTATTACTCAATAATACATTTATTATTTATTAAATAAATAGTAAATATTTATTTATTAATATAAATTAATAAAAATATTCTTAAACGTAGATTTTAGTAAGTAAATTTATTATTACTCAATAATACATTTATTATTAAATACATGTATTATTTATTAAATAAATAGTAATAAATATTTATTAATATACATTAATAAAAATACGTACATTTTTTCCAAAGTCACCTAAGTAAATTAGAACCCGAGTCTGGTTGCCTCCTCTGATCCCTCCGGTCCGGTCCCCGTGTTCCGGTCCCGTGTCCCCGGTCCTCACTGTACCGTCCCGTGTTCCGGTCCCCGTGTTTCGTTCCGGTCCCTCACCTGTCCACCTGTCCCCGTGTTCCGGTCCTGTTCCGGTCCGTCCCGTGTTCCGGTCCCTCACCTGTCCCCCTGTCCCCGTGTTCCGGTCCTGTCCCCGTGTTCCGGTCCCGTGTTCCGGTCCCCGTGTTCCGGTCCCTTCACCTGTCCACGCTGTCCCCGTGTTCCGGTTCCCGTGTTCCGGTCCTGTCCCCGTGTTCCGGTCCCGTCCCTCACCTGTCCACCCTGTCCCGTGTTCCGGTCCTGTCCCCGTGTTCCGGTCCTGTCCCCGTGTTCCGGTCCCGTGTTCCGGTCCCGTGTTCCGGTCCCTCACCTGTCCACCCTGTCCCCGTGTTCCGGTCCTGTCCCCGTGTTCCGGTCCCGTGTTCCGGTCCCTCACCTGTCCACCCTGTCCCCGTGTTCCGGTCCCGTGTTCCGGTCCTGTCCCCGTGTTCCGGTCCCTCACCTGTCCACCCTGTCCCCGTGTTCCGGTCCTGTCCCGTGTTCCGGTCCCGTGTTCCGGTCCCGTGTTCCGGTCCCTCACCTGTCCACGCTGTCCCCGTGTTCCGGTCCCGTGTTCCGGTCCTGTCCCGTGTTCCGGTCCCGTCCCTCACCTGTCCACCCTGTCCCCGTGTTCCGGTCCTGTCCCCGTGTTCGGTCCCGTGTTCCGGTCCCGTGTTCCGGTCCCTCACCTGTCCACCCTGTCCCCGTGTTCCGGTCCTGTCCCGTGTTCCGGTCCCGTGTTCCGGTCCCTCACCTGTCCACCCTGTCCCCGTGTTCCTGTCCCCGTGTTCCGGTCCCGTGTTCCGGTCCCGTGTTCCGGTCCCTCACCTGTCCACGCTGTCCGCCACCACGTCGTACTGGCCGATGGCGCAGGCGGTGTGCAGGTCCAGCCGGACGTCCAGCTCGTCCCCCAGCCAGAGGGACAGACCGCCGGTCCCCAGCGGCTCCGACTCGCTGCTGGCCTCGTCGCTCAGCTCGGACATTTTCCCTCCTGGACTCGGAACCGGACCGGGGCCGTAAATGGACTCTTATTATTAGCGAGCCTAGCTTAGCGGACGAACCCGCTACCTCCGCCCGGTGACGCTTCGTGACCTTTCCACAGGCTGGACACGTCGGGGTCAGGCGTTTCACGGCGGCTAAAGGTCAAAGGTTAAGACTAGAAGACTCTTGAAGCGACGCAGCAAACTTTTCCAAATTTTAAAAAAACTTTTTCTTTGCCACACTCAATTGTGCTCGTGTAGAAACACAAACCGCCCCTTCCGGCTCGTTTCTTCTTCGTCGATTGAATTCACAGCTTTGAGTTGCGCATTAGCGCCACTTTCTGAATTAGCGCGTGAAACGGATTAAAGGGAATAAATTGAAAAAGACGTTGCATTTAACGTGGAAGAAATTTAAATGAAGTCGCTTTTGTAATGTAAATGTACGGAAGAGGATTAGGGCCACCGGAGAATAAAAAAAGAATTCTGAGGTTAAAGTAAGAATTCTGACTTTAATCTCAGATTTCTGAGATTTAATTGAGATTAAAGTAAGAATTTATTTTTTTTGGGTGGTCCTAATCCTCTTCCGTATAAATGACTTGTTTTTCTCTGATATATCCTTGCAGTGGCGCCTCCCTAGAAAATGTTCATATGAGTGAGTAGACAGACAGTAACAAATTTTAGGGTGGTAAAAAAGACAAATAACGCAAAACTTATACAAATAGGTTCTATATATATATATATGTATATACATATACATATATATGTGTGCGTGTGTGTGTGTGTAGGTTGTATCCTATATTATATGTATATATTTTATTCTTCTCTTGTGAAGTATCTTTCAGTGTCCAAAAAAGAACAATAAAAATTGGAGGTATTATTGTTATATATACTATACTAATACTTGTAATTCAACATTTTGTCAAACAAAAACAATCTACTAAATTTGATCTCTTGCATCTTATTTCTGTATTTCAGCCTAAAATATAGTAAGAATAATATAATCTGGAATACTTTTTAACACCTCTGCATATCTAATCTTTTTGTGCATTTTTATTTAATTGATATTTTAAAAAGCTTCCATTAAAAACAACATTTTATTCCCTAAAAAATGTTTTTTGACGTTGCCAACTAACTACAAGACAAGATAGTTGCAATGACAGGAAAACAGTCGCAATTATACGTAAACAGTCACAATTTTTTATAAACAGAGCGGCTCTTTAATACATAAAGAGTCGGGATAATACGAGAACACAGTGGTAATAATACAAGAATAATGTACGGAAAACACAACAGAATTAAAGAAAATGTTGAAACTGTGAAGAAAAGCTGACTTTATTTAAAAATAATGTAGACAAGCCTTTTGGATTTAGATCATTTCCACACCAAATCTTCTCTTTTGAGTATTTTGAGTGAGCGTTGCTTATTCCAGTTCCTGGACAAACTCCATCTTTCTTTCAGCCCAGAAACATCAGAAGAAATTGAATTGAAATTCCTGCTGGGATGGAACGAAGCTGAAGGCCGGCGTCTCTTCCGGAGTCGCGGCGCCGTGCGGTTCGGTCCGCTGCTGCTGGGCCTGCCAGGCTCCTGGACCGGCTCCTGGCTCAGCTCTGCGGTGGAAAACGGACGTCTTCGGGGAATCCGACACCACTTTGACCTGAGCTGATGCGGTTTCTGTCGGGACCAGAGGAACACGCTGATCCAAAAGGCTTCAGAAACGAACGGCGTTGACTGCAGCAGTTCACTCACCGGTCCGAATGAGCTGGAACTGCTTGTTCTTCTCCTCCTCCATCTTCTTCCTGTAATCCCCAGTCAAGGCTCTCATCAGCTGCCGCTTCTTGACCAGAGGAGCGTTGGAGCTGCGCAGCGTCTTCAGGGCGCGGGAGGCCTCCTCCTCTACGGGAGGAAAACATGTCGAAACTCAATACGACTAATGATGTGGTGCTACAGACCTAAAGCCCTAAACATTAGTTCTGCTGATGCTAAAGCGCTACACAAACATATTTACAAAGCGCTAATGCTAAAGCGCTACACAAACATATTTACAAAGCGCTAATGCTAAAGCGCTACACAAACATATTTACAAAGCGCTAATGCTAAAGCGCTACACAAACATATTTACAAAGCGCTAATGCTAAAGCGCTACACAAACATATTTACAAAGCGCTAATGCTAAGGCGCTACACAAACATATTTACAAAGCGCTAATGCTAAGGCGCTACACAAACATATTTACAAACCGCTAATGCTAAGGCGCTACACAAACATATTTACAAAGCGCTAATGCTAAGGCGCTACACAAACATATTTACAAAGCGCTAATGCTAAAGCGCTACACAAACATATTTACAAAGCGCTAATGCTAAGGCGCTACACAAACATATTTACAAAGCGCTAATGCTAAGGCGCTACACAAACATATTTACAAAGCGCTAATGCTAAGGCGCTACACAAACATATTTACAAAGCGCTAATGCTAAAGCGCTACACAAACATTTGCAAAGCGCTAATGCTAAACCGCTACACAAACATATTTACAAAGCGCTAATGCTAAGGCGCTACACAAAAATACTTACAAAGCACTAATGCTAAGGCGCTACACAAACATACTTACAAAGCACTAATGCTAAAGCGCTACACAAACATATTTACAAAGTGCTAATGCTAAGGCGCTACACAAAAATACTTACAAAGCGCTAATGCTAAGGCGCTACACAAACATATTTACAAAGCGCTAATGCTAAGGCGCTACACAAACATATTTACAAAGCGCTAATGCTAAAGCGCTACACAAACATTTGCAAAGCGCTAATGCTAAAGCGCTACACAAACATATTTACAAAGCGCTAATGCTAAGGCGCTACACAAACATATTTACAAAGCGCTAATGCTAAGGCGCTACACAAACATATTTACAAAGCGCTAATGCTAAGGCGCTACACAAACATATTTACAAAGCGCTAATGCTAAGGCGCTACACAAACATATTTACAAAGCGCTAATGCTAAAGCGCTACACAAACATTTGCAAAGCGCTAATGCTAAACCGCTACACAAACATATTTACAAAGCGCTAATGCTAAGGCGCTACACAAAAATACTTACAAAGCACTAATGCTAAGGCGCTACACAAACATACTTACAAAGCACTAATGCTAAAGCGCTACACAAACATATTTACAAAGCGCTAATGCTAAGGCGCTACACAAAAATACTTACAAAGCGCTAATGCTAAGGCGCTACACAAACATATTTACAAAGCGCTAATGCTAAGGCGCTACACAAACATATTTACAAAGCGCTAATGCTAAGGCACTACACAAACATATTTACAAAGCGCTAATGCTAAAGCGCTACACAAACATTTGCAAAGCGCTAATGCTAAGGCGCTACACAAACATATTTACAAAGCGCTAATGCTAAACCGCTACACAAACATTTGCAAAGCGCTAATGCTAAACCGCTACACAAACATATTTACAAAGCGCTAATGCTAAGGCGCTACACTAACATGCTATTTAGCACTGCGATATACTTTCTATTCTTCTTCTGTGGTGGGTGTAGAACTCGGCCCTCTATCGCCCCCTATGAGCCGAACTGAGTTACAACAGCAGGAAACAGGCTTTAATTCGTCTTCCCCAGTGAAACTGGTTTCTTTTTGAATATTCTTGTTCACTTTGCTGCTTCCTCTGGTGTCAGTTTGTGGTTTATTATTATTTTGCAGTCATTCTGTTTCTCCAGGGACATTTTTTGTCTCATTTCGGTTGTTTTGCAGCTTTTTATGTGGGGCAACATGTTTCCTGTTTTTGCCACTTCTCATCTCTCTTTAAGCTTGTTGTTGTTTCTGTTCTTGTTTAAAATATAACATCTCTTTGCCATTTCGCCTGACTTTTGACACTAAAGGAAAGAGTTTCAGGAAATTAATTTGCATCTAGAACAGATGAAAACCTTCCTGGGGTGAAAACGTGACGCGATTCTGCAAGATGAACAGGTGAAACAATGACACTGACTCTGTTTCGTCGTTATGACACTGACTCTGTTTCGTCGTTATGACACTGACTCTGTTTCGTCGTTATGACACTGACTCTGTTTCGGCGTTACAGTGACACTGACTCTGTTTCGGCGTTACAGTGACACTGACTCTGTTTTGTCGTTCCCTTCTGGGACGTCATTCCCAGCTGCAGCTGCTCGATGCACCAGTTCAGCTCCCGGTTCAGCTGCTCTTCTGGGCTCTGAAACAAAACCACATCGTTCCTCAGTCCCCGTTGCACGTTTTGGTCAGTTTTTCACAACAATGCATGGTGGTGGTAGCGTTATGCTGAGGGGTTTGTTTTACTGATGTTCACCAGACTTTTATTAAAAGTAGAGCTGCAACTAATAATTATTTTATGAGACGATTATTAGAATTAATAAGATTTTAAAAATTCCCACATTCTGGAGATTTTTCATTCAAACATTTTTATACAATATTAGAAATGCAATAATTATGAAATAAATATAAATAATAAAATCGATGTTTTATTGCCTGAATACTTGATTATTTGATTATTTGTAGCAAATGAAGCATCTGCAGCTAAAAGTTGGGCTTCACAGTAAAAGTGCCAGTGTTGAATTAACACCCAAAAGTGTTCATATGTGCTAGGTAACGGGCGGAACTCTGCTGGGGTCGCTAGGTAACGGGTGGATCTCTGCTTGCTGGGGTCGCTAGGTAACGGGTGGAACTCTGCTGGGGTCGCTAGGTAACGAGTGGAACTCTGCTGGGGTCGCTAGGTAACGGGTGGAACTCTGCTGGGGTCGCTAGGTAACGGGTGGAACTCTGCTGGGGTCGCTAGGTAACGGGCGGAACTCTGCTGGGGTCGCTAGGTAACGGGTGGATCTCTGCTTGCTGGGGTCGCTAGGTAACGGGTGGAACTCTGCTGGGGTCGCTAGGTAACGGGTGGAACTTTGCTGGGGTCGCTAGGTAACGGGTGGATCTCCGCTGGGGTCGCTAGGTAACGGGTGGAACTCTGCTGGGGTCGCTAGGTAACGGGTGGAACTTTGCTGGGGTCGCTAGGTAACGGGTGGATCTCCGCTGGGGTCGCTAGGTAACGGGTGGAACTCTGCTGGGTTTGCTACACAGTAAAAATGCCGGTGTTGAATTAACACCCAAAATGTCTATATGTGTCCAAGTCAGCTGGTGTTAAATTCAACACTACAGAGTGTCACATTAACATTACAACTGTGCTAGTGTTAAAATATATTAAAAGTAACACCAGTGTAGTGTTGATCACAAAACACAATGTGGTGTTAAAAAAGTAAATAATTGACCCACAAGGTGTCGATATCAATCAAATCCAGTGGAAAATATTCAAAACAATACACAGGAATGGAAAGTTTAACTTTTCTTAAACCCAGTTCAGTATATAGACCAACGTTAATTTAACAAAAAAATGGGTGTCAATCTTTTAACATTTTCAAAAGTGTTACTTTAACACCAGCTGACTTGGACACATATAGACACTTTTGGGTGTTAATTCAACACAGGCATTTTTACTGTGTTGTCAGAGTTAGAGATCAGTGCAGGATTATTATTTAGATTAATAACTGAAGATCTAAAGATTTTTTTTACTTTATCTGAACCAGGTGAAGATAAAACTTACAATTTAAAAGTAAATATATTTACAGATGATGTTTATTTGCCCATTTTACAGGCAAAACATTTATATTTCTTGTGCAGTTTTGGCTTCTTCATGTCTTCTGAATGTGTTTTTTAGGCTTTTTTTTCAGTTCGTAAACTCCAGCTAACAATTGATTACTAAAGTAGTTAACAATAATTGATAATTAATCATTTCAGCCTTGGTTAGACCTCCCGGGCTGAAAAACTCGGCTTGATATAAACGTTTTGCATCAGTGGATGGCAAAAATCACTGATTATTATTTTGCTTTAAATATCTGAAACCTTGCCAAACTTTCCAGTTTTCCCTCCAGTTTGTTTTTTTTATTTTTTAGCAGACATGAGGCAAAGCGTGGAAACTTGAATCGGCTCCAGATACTCAGCAGCTTGTTGCTAGGCAACCAAAGAGCGAGTTGGTTGATTCCACCAACCTGGAATATTTAATATTCATCAGTGGTTTGATCTATTGATATGAATCTACACTGTGTATCGCGATACGTATTGCTATTGATACCGATATATTTGGACTTGTATCGATACTTCTAATCTGGTGTATGTAAACTTCTGACCAGCTCTTCCTCTTTCTGATTCTCTTCTGTCGGTTTCTGCTGAGTCTCGGAGTCGGATGGCTTCTTCTTCTTCTTCTTCTTCTTCTGCTTCTTCTTCTTTGTTTTGGTCTGATCTGACGTGTCACACGCAGTGGCGCCCCCCTGTGGTCGGGAAGGCCCTTCCTGCTGGTTGCCTAGCAACGAGGCGGGTTTTGCAGCCTCTGCCTGGTCCATGTCGTCTGCAGGAGGGATTTGAAAGTTGAAAGCAAAAGCGGAGCTCTGGCCTGTGAAGGACAGCGACGCGGCGGGCGCCGTTTCCTCCTCCGGCGGCGGCGGCGGCGCGGCGATGTCGTCGCCCGTGATGAAGTTAAATCTGAAGGAGTTATCGCTGCAGGTCCAGAGCGACCCACTGCTCTCAGCTTCAGCCGCTGGGGAGATCTTTGAGTCTCGGATATCTGTGGAAGGAAAATGTTGGACAATACGCTGAAAAACTTGTCACAATTTAGGCGTTTCATATCTACGGAAGAGGATTAGGGCACCGAAAAAACACATAATTAAAGTCAGAATTTTGAGATTTAAAGTCAGATTTCTGAGATTTAAAGTCAGAATTCTGACATTAAAGTCAGAATTCTGACTTTAAATCTCAGAATTCTGAGATTTAAGGTCAGAATTTTGAGATTTAAAGTCAGAATTCTGACATTAAAGTCAGAATTATGAGATTAAAGTTAGAATTATGACATTAAAGTCAGAAGTCTGACTTTAATCTCAGAATTCTGAGATTTAAAGTCAGAATTTTGAGATTTAAAGTCAGAATTCTGACATTAAAGTCAGAATTATGAGATTAAAGTTAGAATTATGACATTAAAGTCAGAAGTCTGACTTTAATCTCAGAATTCTGAGATTTAAAGTCAGAATTTTGAGATTTAAAGTCAGAATTTTGAGATTTAAAGTCAGAATTTTGAGATTTAAAGTCCGAATTTTGAGATTTAAAGTCAATTTTGAGATTTAAAGTCAGAATTCTGAGATTAAAGTCAGAATTCTGACTTTAATCTCATAATTCTGACTTTAATCTCATAATTCTGAGATTTAAAGTCAGAATTATGACTTTAAAGTCAGAATTCTGACATTAAAGTCAGAATTATGACTTTAAAGTCAGAATTCTGAGATTAAAGTCAAAATTCAGATTTTCTGGCATTAAAGTCAGAATTCTTTATTTTTCCGTTGGCCCTAATCGTCTTCCGTACATCAGCATCTATAATTATTGATCAGTTTTTTTTGTTTTAAATACCTAAAATGTTTTCAAACTGACGGGGTAACGTTTCCTCTTTTATCCAGTTTTCACTCCTCACTGTTGTTTTTTCATTTCTAAGCATTTTGAGGCAAAACCTGAAACTGCTGCTGCGCCAGTTATCCAGCAGGCTGTTGCTAGGCAACCAAAGAGTTAATGCCACCAACCTAGCTTAGCCAGCCGTGACTGTTTCTCCTGCCTACATCTCCCAGAATGCCGTGCAGTTCTGGCTCAGAGTTCTTTTTATAAATCACAAATGAAAACACATGTCATGTACATAATAAGGTTTCTCTGGTCAGATGAAAATAAAACTGAACATTTTGGCTTCATGTGGAAAAGAGCGACTAAGTAACACTGAATACACAATTCTCACTACGAAACGAGCTTAAAACTGGGATGGTTGAGATCAGAATCATGGGTTAGAGTGGCCTAGTCAAAGCCCAGACATGAATTAAAGAGTTAAAAACTGATATTTATTGACGCTCCTCATCACGTCTGATAGAAATGCAGAAACTAAGCGCTTCTTTTATTCGTAAAACTAAAAACAAAGATGCATCATTATCTTTTCACATAATAAACGTAAGTTTGAGGTTATAAGTGAAATAAATACCTATGAACAGCAGCGTCTCCTCCGTCATGTTCTCCTACAAACTTCGCTGTTTTTCAGCTTTCAATTCTCCTTCTGCTTTTATTTCACTCAAAACCGACGAGTTTCAAACACCAGCGGCGAAATTCATGTTTACTAAAACACTAATACAGATATTTATCCTGATTAAACCATCAAAATGTTCAAAAACGTTACAAACGAACTCACTGCGAGTGTCACTCTGAATTATGTCCGTCTCTCACTCTGTCCCCAAAGTCAAGTAGTTCCGTTTCCAGTTTTCTTATTTTAATCTGTGTTTTTAGTTAAAATAACACACATAATGTTCTTTAACTCTTATTTTTTTGTACCGATGGAGTAAAAATCATACTTAGAGAATAAAAATAATCTCTCAGCAGCTGATTTTTGTGACATTTCATATGATCGTCCTGCTCCGATCAGAGACTTTTTCTGTTTAATCATTAGATTAATCTAAACAAATGTCGCTCAGTATGTTTTATTTCGTGTTTTTTTTTTAGATAAAAACGCGGGAGGAGCGTGTCCGTGGGGATGAGGCAGTGACACGAGTGGATTTGAAAAAGTGGCGGGCTGCTCTCCATCCACTTCCCTCCTGTTTCAACAACCACAAAGGGATGGAGAAGAACATCTGTCCTGAGTTTGGAGTTAACATCCCGTTGATTTTTACAACCAAAAATCAGTCTGACTCAACACAAACACTGATTTTTAACCTTTCCTGCTAAGAAATGTATAAGAAACGTATAAGGTTTCAGTTATAAAAATATTGCATGTAAAAAAGCTATTTATCCCCTCTTTTTTTTGTTTTATGCAATAACACAGTGTAACCCCCCCGACAGAAACCTCTGAGTGAAGTACGAACAACAGATATCAGTGGAAATAGTTTTATTTTGATCAAAAATCCCTCTTCGGACGCTTTAAAGACTCCATTCATGCCCTCCGAGTACACGGGGGATCCTCATTGGCTCCTTCATTGGTCACGTGTCGTCATCAGGGCAGTTTAGACCAATCGCGTTGAACAAAGGGAGGGGCTTAGACTTCGGCTCCGGTTAGCGTATAAAAGCCGCGTCTCGCCGCCCCCGCCGGCATTGAAGACGGACGACGTGAGAGGAAGAACTTCAACTGCGACGTGAAAACAAACCAGAACGGTAAGTCCTGTAAATTACCTTTATTTTATTTTTTTATTCTTTTCACTTTTTAATATCAACATTAATCGATTGTGTGACGCAAGTTACCTTTTATGCGGCTGGTTTGTCGTTAACGTTGAAACCGTTAACAATAAACCAACGCGCGCCATGATCGGTTAACTCTATTGTGGCGCCAGTGAAAATCCTTTTAAATCGCGCTGCATGGTGTAATACTCTATAAATATGAATTTGTCGTTTTCAAAGATGCATTTTTATTCTGAAGTGTTTTTGGTGTTTTTATATATATATGTGTGTGTCTAACCAGCTTCGCTGGCGCCATTTTATAACCGTCTTTGCAGCGTCTTAGTTGGACAGTGAGCAGCAGAGAAACGTGCGTTTCCTCCGTAGCTTAATGGAGGCTCCGCTGAGGCTTTAACTTCACGTAATGTGGGCTTTGAAACGCTGGCCGCCATTTTTTCCCGCTTTTTGCAGACATTTCTTCTTCAGTAGCTTTTATTGTTTATATTCCAGAGCTCCTTCCTCTTCCCCCCCCCCCCCATAATATATGCGGCCAGCTGTTGTCGCCTCTCCTCGCGTCGTGTCGTCCATGTCGCCTCTCTCGGGTTGTATTCGGACCAGTTGTGAATAAGGTGAAGTTCTACCAACGGTTGTCTTCCTGTCCTCCTCGTTTCCGCCCGGTAGTTGGTGAGAAATGGCTCGAACCAAGCAGACGGCTCGTAAATCCACCGGAGGAAAAGCGCCGAGGAAGCAGCTGGCGACCAAGGCAGCCAGGAAGAGCGCGCCCTCTACCGGCGGCGTCAAGAAACCGCACAGATACAGGTACGCAACGCTGCGTCCCGCACCGGCGCACGGATGACGCACGGCGGCGCACGGATGACGTACGGCGGCGCGTTAGGGTCATGGGAGTCCATTTGTGCCTGAACGAAAAAAAATTAAAAATAAAAATTCTGCCTGAAAGTCTAGGAAATTTATGAGTTTAAGTTTAAAATTTGCTTTGGGAAAAAAAAAACCTTATGAATTGAAACGTCAAATTTTTGTAGCAAGAATTTTAATTTTGGGATTAATCTTGCGGGTTTTTTTTTATAGAAAATTTACATTTATGCGTTTAAGTTCATATCAATCAAATTTTATTTGTGTAACACATTTCAGCAGCAGGGCATTTCAAAGTGCTTTACATAATTAAAATAAAAACAGCAGGTGACATTGAATAAACGGTGAGATTTAAAAAAAAATAATCTGAAAAAGAAAGTAAAAATAAAAACTTTAACATTTAAAACTTCTTTAGTCAAACTAAAGGACTCAAACCTTTAAAACTTCTTTAAACGAGAGATTTTGAAAAGATAAAACATTATTAAAAGTAAAAATAATAGTTTTTACTTTTAATAATGTAACAATTGATTGTATTTGAGGAAATTTCCTCAAATACAATCAAAACTTAACTTAAAAATTACACCTTTGTAATTATGTGTATATCTGCGACGCACCAATCAGATTATTTGATTCCCTTTTGTAAAAAAAAAAAAAAGTGTAGAAACCAAACATGAAAGTGACCTGAATTTATCTCAAATTGTATAAAAACTTTCATGCTGTCAATCAATGTTGATCAATTTGAAGTGAATCTTTAGGTTTGGCTATGAAAAGGAAGAAACAAACTTCTTAATTTGTGTTTATTTCATTGATGCTGTTTTCAGGTTAAATCAAAATGTATTTGGACTAAAAAAATGTCTAACAACCATAAAATGATTTACATGCTGAAGAGCTTCAGGAGCTACTAGTCCATGTTTCGCAATATAAACAATCGTTCATCCTGCAGTTTTCACTTTATTTTACGTCCTGATCCACAAAAAAACGCATCATTGTCTCTGTGTGTGTATCTTGTGTGTGTGTGTGTGTGTATCTCTGTGTGTTGTGTTCTCTGTGTGTGTATCTCGTGTGTGTGTGTGTGTCTCTCTGTGTGTGTGTGTCTCTCTGTGTGTGTGTGTGTGTATCTCTGTGTGTGTGTTGGTGGTGTATCTCTGTGTGTGTGTATCTTGTGTGTGTGTATTCTCTGGTGTGTGTGTGTGTGTGTATCTCTGTGTGTGTTGTTGTGTATTCTTTGTTTTTGTGGTTATGGTTTGTGTATACTCTGTCTTGTGTGTTCTGTGTGTGTACTCTTCTTGTGTTCCTTGTTGTGTGCCGTGTGTCTCTGTGTGTGTATCTCTGTGTGTGTGTGTGTATCTCTGTGTGTGTATCTCGTGTGTGTGTATCTCTGTGTGTGTGTGTGTTCTCTGTGTGTGTGTGTGTATCTGTGTGTGTGTGTGTTCTCTGTGTGTGTGTGGTGTTCCATGTGTGGTGTATCTCTGTGTGTGTCTCTGTGTGTGTGATCTCTGGTTACTCTTGTGGTAATCTCTGAGTGTCTCGTGGTTGTCCGGGGTTGTTCCCTGTAGTGTAATTCGTGTGATCTCATGTGTGTATCTCTGGTGTGTTTTCGGGTGTCCGTGTGTGTATCCTGTGTGTCGGCGTCTCTGTGGTGTGCTCCGCCTGTACCGTTGCTGTGAATCGTGGTACAGAGAATCATGGTCTCTCATCAGAAGTTGCCGTTCCGCGCCTCGCAGGGAATCGCTCAGGACTTCAAGCGACCTGCGTTCCAGAGCGCCCATGAGCCTGCAGGCGGCTCTCGCTTCCCTGCTGAATGATGGTTGTGTCGACGCCCCTTTCGCTCCGCAGAGGCCAGCGAGCTTACCTGGTCCCTGTTCGAGACACTCAACATGCGCCATCAACGGCCAAGAGGGTCACCCTCATGCCCAAAGACATTCCAGCTGCCCGGATATCAAGGCGAGCGCGCTACGCCAGCGACTTTTTACGGGGGGGGGGTTTAATCTGATTTACGAGTGGTTTTGTAGGTCCCGGTGTTTTTGTACTCAACACTTGATGTTTGCTAGCGTGAACTTTGCTGTCCTGTCTGCATGTCGGGTTTCTGTGCTGTAAATAAAGTTTCTGCTACCTCACTGACCGCAGTTCATTCTCATCTACGGCTGAAGTGACCAGATCCGTCCTGGAGGCGGAAACCTGTGAATCTCAACAAACTGACGTGAGAATTAGAGGATTCAAATAAAGGAACAGGGATTTTTATCATCATGGATGAAAAACTAGAAGATGTAGCAAATTCTTTTGAAGACATTTTTAAATCAAGTCAAAAGAACTGGGTTTAGTTAAATGTTTGCTATATTTAACCAATTTTATTGAACTAAGGGCTAGTTTTTGGTGTAGCAAAGTGAGTTTTAGTAAAAGTTTTGGATATAAAAGATACTTTGACATAATCTGATTTCCTCCCACTGAAAACTGACGTGACTCCAAAACGGGCCGGTCCAAATGGATGAAGTGATGACATTAGTAAATAATAAAGCTGATGGACTTTAGATAATCCAGGTTGGTTTTAATCAACTCACTGGCTCTGCGGTTGCTAAGCAACGCTGGTAACTGGCTTCAAGTTACCCCACTTTGCCTCAAAACTGCTACAAAAACAACTTTAAAGTGAAAACTGGGTTAAACACGCAAACAAATATTTCAGACATCTAATATAAAAACTAATCAGAAATTCGCTACATTGACTGATATGAAACTTTTACATTGTCTTTAGTTTGTCAGTCATTGTCCAACTTTAATCTGACTGCTGAAGCAAAGAGGCTGCGTTTCCAACAAACAACGATTTTAATTGAAGTTAATCACAGACGACCCGTCGGACGGTAGCGGGACGGGTCCGTGAAATCGGTCCACATAATTTTAACGAATAAATATCGACCCACAGACGCTCAGTCCTCGTCCTCCTCCAGGCCCGGTAAACGTTCGTACAGGCGCTTCTGCAGCTGAGTGTCGATGTCCGTGTCCGACCTCATGAAGCACCACAGCAGGAAGGCGGTGAAGGCCAGGCTGATGGGCACCACCTTCCACCAGGGCCGCTCGTACTGGCTGCCCAGGGACCGGTCCACCCTCCAGGTCCGGTGGCTGGCCTGGCTGGTGGAGAACCGGATGGGTCCGCTGCTGACCGCCTCCTCGTCTGGCGGCGGCTTGGACCGGGCCGGCGCCGGGGAGGTCAGCGACAGCGACCTCAAACTGTCCAGGGGGAGAAGGCGTCTCGTTAGCATGATGCTAATGCTACTAGTTAGCACCGGTTGGTTTAGCACATTAAAACTCTGTACAGGGGGAGAAGGCATCTCGTTAGCATGATGCTAATGCTACTAGTTAGCACCAGTTGGTTTAGCACATTAAAACTGTCCAGGGGGAGAAGGCGTCTCGTTAGCATGATGCTAATGCTACTAGTTAGCACCGGTTGGTTTAGCACATTAAAACTCTGTCCAGGGGGAGAAGGCTTCTCGTTAGCATGATGCTAATGCTACTAGTTAGCACCGGTTGGTTTAGCACATTAAAACTCTGTCCAGGGGGAGAAGGCGTCTCGTTAGCATGATGCTAATGCTACTAGTTAGCACCGGTTGGTTTAGCACATTAAAACTCTGTACAGGGGGAGAAGGCGTCTCGTTAGCATGATGCTAATGCTACTAGTTAGCACCGGTTGGTTTAGCACATTAAAACTCTGTCCAGGGGGAGAAGGCGTCTCGTTAGCATGATGCTAATGCTACTAGTTAGCACCGGTTGGTTTAGCACATTAAAACTCTGTACAGGGGGAGAAGGCATCTCGTTAGCATGATGCTAATGCTACTAGTTAGCACCGGTTGGTTTAGCACATTAAAACTCTGTACAGGGGGAGAAGGCATCTCGTTAGCATGATGCTAATGCTACTAGTTAGCACCAGTTGGTTTAGCACATTAAAACTGTCCAGGGGGAGAAGGCGTCTCGTTAGCATGATGCTAATGCTACTAGTTAGCACCAGTTGGTTTAGCACATTAAAACTCTGTACAGGGGGAGAAGGCGTCTCTTTAGCATGTTGCTAATGCTACTAGTTAGCACCGGTAGGTTTAGCACATTAAAACTCTGTACAGGGGGAGAAGGCGTCTCGTTAGCATGATGCTAATGCTACTAGTTAGCACCGGTAGGTTTAGCACATTAAAACTCTGTACAGGGGGAGAAGGCGTCTCGTTAGCATGATGCTAATGCTACTAGTTAGCACCGGTTGGTTTAGCACATTAAAACTCTGTCCAGGGGGAGAAGGCTTCTCGTTAGCATGATGCTAATGCTACTAGTTAGCACCGGTTGGTTTAGCACATTAAAACTCTGTCCAGGGGGAGAAGGCGTCTCGTTAGCATGATGCTAATGCTACTAGTTAGCACCGGTTGGTTTAGCACATTAAAACTCTGTACAGGGGGAGAAGGCGTCTCGTTAGCATGATGCTAATGCTACTAGTTAGCACCGGTTGGTTTAGCACATTAAAACTCTGTCCAGGGGGAGAAGGCGTCTCGTTAGCATGATGCTAATGCTACTAGTTAGCACCGGTTGGTTTAGCACATTAAAACTCTGTACAGGGGGAGAAGGCGTCTCGTTAGCATGATGCTAATGCTACTAGTTAGCACCGGTTGGTTTAGCACATTAAAACTCTGTACAGGGGAGAAGGCGTCTCGTTAGCATGATGCTAATGCTACTAGTTAGCACCAGTTGGTTTAGCACATTAAAACTGTACAGGGGGAGAAGGCATCTCGTTAGCATGATGCTAATGCTACTAGTTAGCACCAGTTGGTTTAGCACATTAAAACTGTACAGGGGGAGAAGGCATCTCGTTAGCATGATGCTAATGCTACTAGTTAGCACCAGTTGGTGTAGCACGTTAAAACTGTCTATATCCAGGGGGAGAAGGCATCTCGTTAGCATGATGCTAATGCTACTAGTTAGCACCAGTTGGTTTAGCACATTAAAACTCTGTACAAGGGGAGAAGGCATCTCGTTAGCATGATGCTAATGCTACTAGTTAGCACAAGTTGGTTTAGCACATTAAAACTGTCCAGGGGGAGAAGGCGTCTCGTTAGCATGATGCTAATGCTACTAGTTAGCACCAGTTGGTTTAGCACATTAAAACTCTGTACAGGGGGAGAAGGCGTCTCGTTAGCATGTTGCTAATGCTACTAGTTAGCACCAGTTGGTGTAGCACGTTAAAACTGTCTATATCCAGGGGGAGAAGGCATCTCGTTAGCATGATGCTAATGCTACTAGTTAGCAACAGTTGGTTTAGCACGTTAAAACTGTCTCTGTTCAGGGGAGAAGGCATCTCGTTAGCATGATGCTAATGCTACTAGATAGCACCAGTTGGTTTAGCATGTTAAAACTGTTTCTGTCCAGGGGGAGAAGGCATCTCGTTAGCATGTTGCTAATGCTACTAGTTAGCACCAGTTGGTTTAGCACATTAAAACTCTGTACAGGGGGAGAAGGCATCTCGTTAGCATGATGCTAATGCTACTAGTTAGCACCAGTTGGTGTAGCACGTTAAAACTGTCTATATCCAGGGGGAGAAGGCGTCTCGTTAGCATGATGCTAATGCTACTAGTTAGCACCAGTTGGTTTAGCACATTAAAACTCTGTACAGGGGGAGAAGGCATCTCGTTAGCATGATGCTAATGCTACTAGTTAGCACAAGTTGGTTTAGCACATTAAAACTGTCCAGGGGGAGAAGGCATCTCGTTAGCATGATGCTAATGCTACTAGTTAGCAACAGTTGGTTTAGCACGTTAAAACTGTCTATATCCAGGGGGAGAAGGCATCTCGTTAGCATGATGCTAATGCTACTAGTTAGCACCAGTTGGTTTAGCACATTAAAACTCTGTACAGGGGGAGAAGGCATCTCGTTAGCATGATGCTAATGCTACTAGTTAGCAACAGTTGGTTTAGCACGTTAAAACTGTCTCTGTTCAGGGGAGAAGGCATCTCGTTAGCATGATGCTAATGCTACTAGATAGCACCAGTTGGTTTAGCATGTTAAAACTGTTTCTGTCCAGGGGGAGAAGGCATATCGTTAGCATGTTGCTAATGCTACTAGTTAGCACCAGTTGGTTTAGCACATTAAAACTCTGTACAGGGGGAGAAGGCATCTCGTTAGCATGATGCTAATGCTACTAGTTAGCACCAGTTGGTGTAGCACGTTAAAACTGTCTATATCCAGGGGGAGAAGGCATCTCGTTAGCATGATGCTAATGCTACTAGTTAGCACCAGTTGGTTTAGCACATTAAAACTCTGTACAGGGGGAGAAGGCATCTCGTTAGCATGATGCTAATGCTACTAGTTAGCACCAGTTGGTTTAGCACATTAAAACTCTGTACAGGGGGAGAAGACATCTCGTTAGCATGATGCTAATGCTACTAGTTAGCACCAGTTGGTTTAGCATGTTAAAACTGTTTCTGTCCAGGGGGAGAAGGCGTCTCGTTAGCATGATGCTAATGCTACTAGTTAGCACCAGTTGGTTTAGCACGTTAAAACTGTTTCTGTTCAGGGGGAGAAGGCAACTCGTTAGCATGATGCTAATGCTGCTAGTTAGCACCGGTTGGTTTAGCATGTTAAAACTGTCTGTCCCTTTAAAAGCTCCTACTTTTTCTGAAGCTCCATCAGGTGTTTGCTAATTGCTGCTGGCTAGTCTGGAGGAGCTGAGTGTGGGCGGGGCTGCACCTCTGAGGCAGAGGTGGGCGGAGCTAGGCCCACCCAGGCGTTTTCCATAGCTGGATGGTTGCCATGGAGATTGAAGGATTTCTCAGACAGGCTTTAAAGAATCAAAGCAACAATCCAGGTTTGTTTACAACATGAGCTTTGCTTTAAAAAGCCAAACCGAGATTCAATTCTAGTGTTTATTTCCTTTGTTTTTATTCAAAGGATGCTAAGTTCTGATCCAGGCCCGACAGTTACTGACGGAGTGCAAGCCGCAAAATATGAGGAATACCTGGGAGGAATGTTTCCAGGGCATAATGATGGAAAGTTGAGTGGAAGGAAGAACTGCGGTAGAAAATGTTTGTCATCCAAGTATCTGGATTATAACCTTCTGGGCAGGAAGGATCTCCAGTAGCAGTCAGTCTGGCAACGGCTTTGAAAAAGCCTCTGACTGAAGACTGTTGCTCTACGAGGGTTTCACGGTTCTTATGACATGCTAGCAGCTAATCTTCCGAGCAGGAGAGACGATATTCCGTAGAAACGCGTCCTGCTAGCTCTGCTGATCCACCTCCGTTTGCTTTTGCTGATAAACTTTAAACATCTGTCTGGCTGTGTGGCTATAAGGACAAAGTGAGGTTGGTGTTGGGGAGCAGATGGGCTTTGAATTCATCCATGAAGGCTCCGCTGGGATTTGGGGTCAAAGTTCAGGTATTAGTGGAGCTTTTGAGATGCTAACCAGCTGCTCTTGTTGTAGTGGTTATGCATCGGAGATACGATTTAAGGGATAATAAACAAGGCTTGACTCCCAAGAAACATAGTAAAATATATGGAAGAGGATTAGTGCCACCGGAAAAAAGAAATTCTGAAAAGAAAAAAGAATTCTGATTTTAAAGTCAGAATTTCAAGTCAGAAATCTGACTTTCTGTCTTTAATCTCAGAATTCTGAGATTAAAGTCAGAATTTAATCTCAGAATTCTGACTTATAAGTCAGACTTTTTAAAGTCAGAATTTCAAGTCAGAAATCTGACTTTCTGACTTTAATCTCACAATTCTGAGATTAAAGTCAGAATTCTGAGATTAAAGTCAGAATTTAAAGAATTTAATCTCAGAATTCTGAGATTAAAGTCAGAATTCTGAGATTAAAGTCAGAATTTAAAGAATTTAATCTCAGAATTCTGAGATTAAAGTCAGAATTTAAAGTCAGAATTCTGACCTTCTGAGATTAAAGTCTGACTTTAATTTTTTTTCTGGTGGCACTAATCCTCTTCCGTACAATAAGAGACAAAGCAGAGGAAACGTATTTCTTCTACCTTTTCTCGTAAACGTGAATCATCTGGTTCATTCGAAGAGAGACCGACCGAAGTCGATTAAAGTCGATTAAAACAAGAAATGTCTCAAACTCCGGTAAAACCCATCATTTGACCCAACATGTACTTGATTTTTGTCCTTCGGGTCACTGAAGTGACGCCGGTTTCCACTCACCCTACGGAAGCCGACGCGTTTTGACTTCGCATTCCTCTGCGGAGGATCCTGGAGGTGAGACCACTGAGTCCTGCTGATGGAGACATGTTGGACTGATGGACATGTCCACACAACCCGTCATGTAACACTGCGTGGTGCAACGCTGAAACGCTTCCGGGTCGGCACTGTGACTCCGGCTGCGAACCGTTCCGGAACTCTCCGACTTTTCTAGTTTCTTTCTTTCTGTTTTGGCTCTGGATCATTTGTTGTGATTTTTTTTTTTGTTTTTGTAGATTTTCTGAGGTGTATTGACTTAATTAGGTATTTATTATGCAATTATGCAACAAAATTATGATATATAACAACGTTTAGGTGAAAGAAATGTGCAGCAATAACACAACAACAACAACAATAATAATAATAATGTGTGATTTTGTTGTCTAAATGAAAACAAATTGATCTAATGCTGAAGCACTTCAAATAACCAAACTTACCTGGAACCAGTCCAAATATTTTAGGATGTGTGTCTTTCTGATTCAAAGAGAAAATCTACCTCCTTTTTACTTTTCTTCTTTCACTATTACCACTAAATTGTTATTTATGGAATATATATTTTTGCGAACTGTGGTTCGGGAGAAACTTGTCAAAACTGGTGAACTTGTTTAATAATTTTACGACCTAAATGCAACGAGTTACCGGAAACAATGTGTGTGGTTATTTTTTTTATTTTTAATAATTACTTAATTATCAAGCTATATGAAAGCACCGAGACAAATCCGGGTCTTTTATTTCAGGATAGTTCTTTTCAATCATAAATGAATAAATAAATAAATAACCTTGCTAGTTGTAAAGAACTGTACATTTAAATTTATAAAATGGTTTGTTAAAAAAACCCTTCGTTCGTTTTCGTTTGTCCTCAACCAATCAGAATGCACGCAGAGACGTCTGTCCAATCACGTTGGAGCTGCTCTGCTTCACTTCCTGGTTTCGAAGCGCACGTTTTCTACTCGCTGTCCTGATTCCCGTCCAGAAACAACGAGGTAAATTCAACATTTAACAGCTTAAAATGTAGTTTTTGCTTTTACTGTTTCGTAAATTTCCTCTCGCTGAGATTTTAATTCATTTTCGGTTTTGTAACATTTTGGTTTGCATGAATCAGCTGATGGCAAAAGACAAGTGTTTGAAAAAAAAGGCCCTAAAAGGAGAGAAATCCGGTTTTAATGAGGGAGAAGTAGTCATGGAACCTAAAACCAAGAAGAAGAGAAAAGACGTGGAAGTAGAGGTGGGTAGAAGCCGTTACACTCTCTGACTTTTATGTGTTTTATTGGAGTTTTATAAGTACTTTATTTATTATCTCCAGAAGCAGTCAATGTTGCAGCGATTCAGCAGAAGCCTCTGATTGAAAGCTGTGACAATCTCACAAATTACACGTTCTGGACGGTTTCAACATGACAAAGTGTGAAAAAGGGATATGAACACTTTGGCAGACAATAGTTTTTCTCCATATAAACTCTTCTATTTGTTTATTTTTGTTCAGAAAGCTCCAGCTCAGATTCCACGTGTTACAAATCCAGATGAGGAAACAAGCAAAAAGGACAAAAAACTCAAGAAGAAGAAGAAGGAGGCAACAAAGAAGCTGATTTGGATGGAGCTGAGGTGAGGAGCTAAAACCATCAAACGGTTCTGGTGTGTTTAGCTCAGTGGTGGCTACCGCTAACTGAAAAGTTAGCCTTGCTAACCTTAGACCTTATCCAGTAGTCATACACATTAGTTAGACATTAGACTAAACTAATGTCTAGAAAAACATAAACATTAGTTTTGCTAGTGCTAAAGCGCTACACCAACACAAAATGCATGATGCTAATGCGCTAATTTCTACTGCAATGTGTCAATGACACAATATGTGTTTGTTTAAATCTCATTTGCTCAACAAAGTTTCTTGTGAGGAGAGGAAATTACCTGCGACGTATGCAGACTTCAAAATAAGAGCCTGAATATAAATGTTTAACCAAAACTTCAGCGCAGATGTCAAATTTCATTAAACTGAAAGTTTACAAACAACCAAGTAAATTAGTGTTTTAGACTTTATGTGTTGAAAATCATTTAGGGGAAGCTAAGTGTGCTAAACATGGTCAAAGTTAGCTAAAGAACCAAACGTGGAAAAGCAGCATGCAGCTTCTACGCACCACAAATCTGGAACAGACATCCAGAAAACTGCAAAACTGATGAAACACGCAGTTCCTTTAAATCGAGACTAAAGGTTCTTAGTTGTTTTGACCAACAGATTTGATTTGTGTTGATAGTTTTGATTCATCAACATGTAAAGTTTGTCCTTTCTGTTAAAATCGCTAAAGGAAGAATTAGCGCATTAGCTTACATGTGCCCAGGTTTTACTTTAAGCACATTGGGATTAGGGCTGTATAATAATATCGATATCGCGATATATATATATCGATATTTTCTTTCCTAGAAACAAATCGATATTCATCCTCAAGTATCGTAACGTCCAACTGTCACCTTCTTCACTCACTGGTGCTTCACCAGGTCTCAGGCTTAGAGTGATTCCTTCAGATGTTCAGGTTAAAAAGGTATCAAACTATTCAGAGCAGGAACTTGGTTCACTTTATTTACTTTACTAATGCATGAAGCTACAGTTTGGACTGTTTCAACTAAAAGAAACATGTTTTCTCTCCACTTCTTTGGTTCATTTTGTCCAGCTGTCCACTTTAAGTCTGTGTCCAACCAGACCAGGTATTGTGTAGTTGGTGCTTTTAATCAGTTTTCAGTTAAATTAATTCAGTCCAACTTTATAACAGTCACAAAATGTCACCAAAATCACTCTGTCCCTCTGAAATCTTTCAGAAAATCACAAAACCGTATCGTCTGCTGAATATCGCAATATATAAATATATATATATCGCATCGTGGACAGAATATCGTGTATCGTATTGTGAGATAATTGTATCACTACAGCCCTAATTGAGATGCCATCAACTGTTTTTATGAAGCATTGCTCTGGAAACATTGAGTTTTATTTCAAATTAAAGAAATAATTCTCAGTTTTTACACCAGTTAAAGTCCATTTTGTCCATTGAAGTGCCTTTACGTCACAAGTCCTTTGCCTCTGTGGTTTCGGTCAAAGCTGGACTTGGTGGAGGGACTGGATGCGTCGCATGTCTGCTGCTGACATGTCGGTGCATCTGGAGCGTAAATGTGTTTTCCCGAAGCGAACGTTCGCAGCTTGGCGCTGCGGCTTTTCTCCTGGAGGAACAGCCTCAGCTTCCTCCGAAACGTTTCGCCCAGGAAGCCGTAGATTAGCGGGTTGAGGCAGCTGTTGGAGAAAGCTGCGAGCCGGACGGCGTGGCCCGTCAGCGGGTACAGCTCCCACAGCGTGTCGGCGCCGGCCGCCGCCGCCGCGTCGGCGCCGCTCAGCAGGTGGACGCTGATGAAGACGTTCACTGGCAGCCAGCAGATGAAGAAGACCAGCACGGCGGCGGCGATCATGCGCAGCGCGCGCTGGCGGGGCCGGCGCCGCGGGCCGCACCGCTGCCTCTGGCTGCGCCGCAGCACCTGTGCGATCCGCCAGTAGCACAGGGCCAGGATGCAGAGCGGCAGCAGGAAGCCCAGCGTCACCTCCAGCCACTGCACCTGGCTGACGTTGGCGAAGCAGAAGTTGAGCTCGCCGGAGTGCTGCACCTGGGCGACGGCGAACGGCAGCAAGGTGAGCAGCACCGCCAACGCCCAGATGAGGCAGCAGCTGCGGCGGGCGTGTGCGGCGCCGGCGCCGATTCGGGTCAGCGCCACGAAGCGGTCGAAGCTCATCCAGGTGAGGAAGAAGACGCTGCTGTACAGGTTGACCTGCTGGAAGAGGTTCATGAAGGTGCAGAGGCCGGCGTTGTCATAGTAACCCTTCTTCAGGTTGAACACCTCGATCAGGGAGTCGGCCACCAGGATCAGGTCGGCCGCCGCCAGGTTGGCGAAGTACAGGTCCGGCGCCGACAGCCGGCGCCGGTGGGCCAGGTTGACCAGCAGGATCAGGAAGTTCCCCACCAGGCCGACAGGAAACAGAACCAGGGTGTAGAACCCAGACAGGAAGAGGCTGAGGAGGTAATGCTCGATGTTCTCCGAGGCCCGCTGGGTCAGGTTCGGCGGCACCGTGAGGTTCTCCCCAGCTCTGGGATCCGTGAACATGTTTGTGTCCATATCAGGCTTCGTAGCCTTCCTGCGACCTCCACATGACCTTCACTTCCTGTTGAGCTCTGACGATGGAGTCTGGACAGAACAGGAGGAATTTTTAAAGATTCATTTATATCTGGACAATAATCAATAATGATATAACTCACGATAGACACCTGATCAAAATCAATATATCGTTCCCACACGTATGAACTGGAAGTGATCTACGCCATCTTGGTAGGCAACGGCAGCGTGATCTACGCCATCTTGGTAGGCAACGGCAGCGTGATCTACGCCATCTTGGTAGGCAACGGCAGCGTGATCTACGCCATCTTGGTAGGCAACGGCAGCGTGATCTACGCCATCTTGGTAGGCAACGGCAGCGTGATCTACGCCATCTTGGTAGGCAACGGCAGCGTGATCTACGCCATCTTGGTAGGCAACGGCAGCGTGATCTACGCCATCTTGGTAGGCAACGGTACACAAATTATAAATGAAACCCAATGTGAGATAGAAAGATACATGAACAAAATGGCTGCTGTCGGGATCGACCCGTATGAGACGGAGAAGGAAAAACACGTCAGATGATGTGAACGAGCTGCCTCCGATCTCATGCTACGCTAACTTTAGCTACCTAGTGAACAGGAAGAGTGGGAACAACATGGCGGAGCATCAACTGAAATCCACACAATCGTGTTGAAACGGATTTGTAAAAGACGTCTGAACTCTTCACGTAAATATCAAGGTTCTGGTGGCTAGCAGAGTAAGAACGCGCAGTAAGAAACACGTAGGCTAAAGCCACATTAGCTAAGCTGGTTTAGCTAGTTCTGCTGTAAGTGCTACAGTATTTATCTTAGCATTACAAAGATGGGAATAGTACTCAAAATGTAGTAATAGCTGTAAAGCGCGAGAGCTAGTTCAAATCTTGTGGCTTGTTTATGGTTGTCATAGCAACTGTCGTGTCAGTTACTTACGGACACCTACCAAGATCGCTGTCGACTACAAAGTCAACGTCACATGAGATCTTTGCGTAGATGATACGATTGATAGAATATTCAATATTTAGAATATTGACTGAACTCTGACCTAGAGCCGCAAAGCATTCTGGGAGATGCAGGCAGAGGAAAGACTTTAGCTGACCATCCTCTCACTGCTAGCAAAGCTGGATTGGTGGAAGCAACTGACTCACCCGCTCTTTGGTTGCCTAGCAACAACCTGCTGGGTAACAGCAGTTTCATGTTCCACCAAACTTTGGTTGCCTAGTAACAGTCTGTTTATTTACATATGTAGCAGCATTTTCAAGTTTTCTGTCTTTGCCTCAAAACAGCTAAAAAATAATTTAAAAAAAACAACAGCAAGCTTTGAAAACTGGATAAAACAGTTTGGTTGTATTTCAGATATGTAAAACAAACAACTAATCAATAATTATCAATATCGACTGATATGAAACGCTTGTGTTGTGATACTTTTTCAGCCCTGATGTTCGATATTTAATTATAGATTTTCCTTTTTCTTAAGGTTGGGTAACATTAGCAGCTCTAAGTCGGTTTTATTTGGCGAGACTGGAGTAGAAAATGTCTGTCTGGATCGAAAAGGCTGCAGATTCTTTAGATTACAGCATGTTCATGTTCTAGAATGGCCTAGTCAAAGTTCAGGCCTACACCCTGTGTAGATCATTGGACAATTCATTATTTTGTCAGAAGGACAGGAACTTTTTATCTGCAGCTGCAGAGAAACTAAGAATCGGAATAGACGCCACTCTGCTTTTCTTTCTGCTTCAAAATGAAGAACAAACCAGAAAAACATGAATCTGACGGTCCAAAACTTCACAGATCGGATCAGAACTCAGGATTACCCCAACAGGCCACCTAATCCCAATCATAATCAGTCTAAATGGAAGCTAATTTACTGAGTAATTCAGTTAGATTTAATTTTTTTTGGCTCAACCTCGATTCACAAAGCAAATACCGATAAAGAACCGGGTCAGGCCTACCTTTGGGTCGGTTCTGGACGTGACGGTGAACCCAGAGAAGTGACTGCAGGTGATCTCAGGCCACATGAAGCTAAGACGTTTTGGTGTTTACTAGCAACACCATGGCGGGCAGGCGGCGCCGCCCAGATCCAGCAGAACGTCCCGCCGGTGTCGGGTCCAGCTGGGACTTCTGACCTGTCCTCTGGTGAAACTTCCTTTGAACGGTGAAGGAGATGTAAACACGGGCTGCGTGTTTACAGGCAACACGTTGGAGGACGCATCTCCTCTGTTAGTCTGCAGAGAAACTGACAGCCATTTCTTCCAGCTTCAAGTTACATCAAAATTCATCAGATTTTACATTTACGTTGGGATTTGTTGTTTAGAAGGTTCATGTAAAACCGCAGTTAGCCATAAACACTGGTACAATCAACAGAATACCCAGTTAGCCATAACATTGGGTACAATCAACAGAAATACCCAGTTAGCCATAAACATTGGGCACAATACAGAAATACCAGTTAGCCATAAACATGGCACAATCAACAGAAATACCAGTTAGCCATAAACATTGGGCACAATCAACAGAAATACCCAGTTAGCCATAAACATTGGATGCAATCAACGAAATACAATATGTTATTCTTTTCCCAAAAAGGAGACTAATGATGAATAAAAAAAGCATGTTTTTTATCTAAAGTGAGAATATAAAGTTCAAATCACAAAGACTAAGAATCCATTCACCACAATACAAACGACACCTTAAAAATAAAAAAATTCAATAGATTCACATGATCAGTGCTTGATTACCTAGGAGCCATATTCTTAAATTAGTAGAAAATTATTTAAAAGATTTGCTGTTTTCCTCGCGCAGACAAAGAGCTGATGTTGGCAAGTTTATTAAACTGAAAGTGAGAAAACATTTTTCTTAAGCTAAATAGAAACTAATTATTGGAGAAAACCAAACCAACTGGAACTAAATGTTTATAAAACTAACAGATTTGTCTTTGTCTTTGTGTTTCATAAATCTTTTTATTAGCCTTTTCATTTGTTGTGAAATAAATGTTTTAATCCAGCAGCAGTTTTACATCAGCTGATTGGTAAAAAACTCCAGTTCAACAATAATAAATACATTTTAATGGTATTTTCTCTTTACCCAGTCAGTGTTTACATAATTATTACACTTTAAACTTTTAGAATTATGCATCTAAAACCAACCAAAGTATGAAAAAAATCTAAAGATAATTATAACTTTTAATGAAAACTTTAAAACACATTTTAAGAACTGAGACTAACTGAGAATAAAATGAAACTGAACTCTAATGGAAGAGCTAAACTATGACAACCCAGGACGTAAATGAGACCCGGTTCTGTGCAACGGCTTGGCTCTGTTCCTGGAACCAGCCCGGCTTCTGGAAACAAACCGGTTTCAAATGTTTCCAAGCTGCACATATTTTTCCTGCTGTTTCTCTAAATGGGCCTTTTGTGTTCAGAACCAAACGGTTCTGAAAGGACGGTTCTGTTATCGGGCTTCGAGACCCGGCTGGGAGTCTTTCTTCCAAAATCACGTCTGTCAGAGAAATCAGTCAACTTAACCGAGTCTGGATTCCCACCAGCTTTAACCGGCTCCGGTCCGTTTGCCCCGACGGTCCGGTTCGTTTTGCTGAGGTGTGAATGATGCTAAGCTAACTCTGGACCTCCAGACCTCCGTCTGGGTTCTGTTCAGATGAACACCTACTGGGCCTAATGAAGCTCTGTTTACATAAAAAATGATCACAGCAACAAATTCTGCAAATCTTCATCATTTATTAATTTTAATAAACTTTTAAACATCTTTGATTTCAGACTTTTCAATCTTTCATGAAATGAAAATAAAAATGCACGCTTAGAAAGTGAAGAGGAACATCCGCAGAGTTTTAATCTGTCAGTTCTGATTCTGCTGGGATCAGTTTGTAGAATCAAGGCAGCAGCTTTCCCACTGCTCACAGCCTCTACTGCCCCTCCCCAACACGTTGCTGCCAGAGAAAACAGCCCAACTAAAGTTACTGACAGCTAAAGTTAGCTTGTTCTGAACCAAAGACGTTTTCACCCCAGGCTGCGTTCACACAGCAGGAACATTTGTTTTGTTTTCCATATGTTTACATTTGATCCTTTTGCCTCTTTCTTATGTTGAAGTGGATTTTAAATCTTCCCTCCAAAAACACAAATAAAGTATCTTTGGTCTAGTTTCTATATTTCAGCACCGATGGAATAACAGAAAACTAAACTATGGATGTTTGTTGGGGTAGAAATGTTCAGTAAAGTCCGTCATGACCTTGTTGAGGCCCAAATGGAAGCATAAAAACATGGAAGCCATGAAGTTTGCATCATAGTTCCCTTTAAAATCCATCAATAGAGCGGCGGCGGCCATTATTACTTCCGTAAACAGCGCCGTTGTGACGTCAGCGTTCTTCTTCTGCGCTTGCGGTTTGCAGAAGCAGATTTAAAAGATGGCAGCCTATGACTCCATGTCCTGCAGCGTGTCTGTGATCTCGATGTGCGGCGCGATGATGTTCCTGTTGGGCTGCGCGCGGCCGGGCCGCCGGCAGCAGCAGTCCCGCAGCTGCCGCAGCGCCCCCTGCAGGCTCTCGCGGCTCGGCCGGTGCAGCAGCAGCACCAGCACCAAGCCGCCGCTGCTGCCGGAGAACAGGACGCACTCCGCCACGGTCAGAAAGGCCCGGTCCAGGCGCCTCTCCTGGCCGTTCCGGACCAGCCCGGCCGCCCGCAGCAGCGCCGCGCAGTGGAACAGCTGGCTGAGGAAGACCAGCACCGTGACGGTCAGAAAGACCGGACCCTCCTCCGAGCCCGACAGGAAGCGGCCTTTCGATCGCCGCTGCCGGACGCAGCCGCTGACCAGAAGTCCGACCTGCAGGGCGTAGGGAAGCAGGACCGCCAGAGAAAGCTTCGCCGCCGCGTACGCGACCCCGGCCCGGGCCGGATCCATGACGCAGTCCCGCCCCGGCGGCAGGCCCCGAAGCCCTGCCAGCAGCAGGCTCACCGCCGCCGAGGACAGCAGCACCAGCGCCGCGCAGACCGCCGGCCTCCGCAGCGCCGCGTCAGACGGCGGGTCCAGGGTGAGGACGAACGCCATCAGCACCAAGACCAGAACGCCGCAGAGAGACGCGGCGTTGACGGCGAATGAGAGCGCGGCGCAGCCCAGCGGCGAGTTCGGCATGTATTTGGGTCGGTGCGCCACGATGTGGAGCGACAGGAGCAGCAGCAGCAGCTGGAGGCCGCAGAAAACCCAGAGGAGGCAGTCGAGCCAGGCCAGCCGCCGCTGGGCCCGGAAGGTCTGGACGAAGCTGAAGACCACAAAGCAGCCGGCGCAGAAACCCAGCAGGGCCACGGCACCGAACACCTGGTTGGTCCTGGAGGTCAGGCCGTCGGCCGCCGTGATGTCATGGACGTCATGGACGTAGCCGTTGGTGGTCCCTGAGCTGGAGGCCAGGCCGGCGGTGGGGCTGAAGGTGGTGTTAAAGGTGGAGCTGGTCGGGTCGGAGTCGGCGGTCGGGTCAGACTGGAAGGAAACAAAATCAGACCGTAGCGCTGAAACGATTAATCGCGATTATTCACCACGATCGCAATTTTCTCAGTTGACTGTGTGGCGTCTTCTTGACTTTGTGTTTTTATGATGAAGCTTTGAACTGAAACCTGCTATACTGACATAATCAATCAGGTTTATTTGTGTAGCACAAGGCAGTTCAAAGTCCTTCACATCATAAAAACACAAAATTTAAAAGTCATAAAAACAGTCGACCACTAAGAAACCAGTAACAAATATGACATTTAGACCAGTTCCAACATCAAAACAAGTCAGAAATGTTGGTCAATGTTTCATTTATTATTGTTCAAAAGCAGGTGGGCTTTTAGTCTGGATTTACAGGAAATCAGTGTTTCAGCTGCTTTGCAGTTTTATGGACGTTTCTTCCAAATTTGTGGATTAATTGGCTGGTGTATACAGACTCTAAAAGTGGACGTTTTTCTTTTTGTTCGTTTGCATAAAGGAGGGTTTGGTGGTTGAGCAAAAAACCTACAAATTTCTGATATCCAATTAATAGACAAAATTTTTTTTTTACTAAAATAACCGGATTATTTGTGGTTAAAATAATTGAAATAATCAACTAGTTTAGTAATCGATTAATTGTTTTTAATGTTTCTCTTTGTTTTTTGCTTTAAAAATTTTAATCTGAAGATCTGAAAATCTGAAGAATGTGCCAATTTCTTATATTGATTAATCAGCAGAATAATTAACAGTAACAATAATTAATAATTAATCGATAGTCAGTTATTCTGACAATCGATTAATAATCAGAATAATCAATATAACAACCGATATTTTGACAATTAATCGTAAGAATAACTTATAGGACAATCAATCAGTCCGACTTGTCAGTTAATCATCAAGATAATCGATTAATCATCAGAATAAGTGATTCCTGAAGTAATCGCTAGCTGTGGCTGTTGGTGTTAGCATGAACTTCCACAGCTTGACAGGAGCTTCCTCCTCCGGTACGAAGTAGAAAAACCCAAACATCACCACCGTTCCCCACAGGACGCCTCTCTCTCTCTCTCTCTCTCTGAATCGGGTGGAAACTAAACGGACTCTGATCAGGAACCGGTTTCACTCACCATGTTTTCGCTCATCGTCTTCTCGCCTGCTAGGAAACGGCGTTTGGCTCTGCAGATGATGCTGGTGGCATGGCCCCGTCTGTGGGTGGGCAGTTCCCCCGCTAGCATACTTTCAGAATGACTTCGGCACCATGTGACCTAAACTTCCCCTCCCTTTGGTTTGTCATCATCAGAAACACACTGCCCGCCCCGTCCAGACTCGAGAGCAGGCTTTGCCTGCAGAGAGTCTGCTGCAGAGACTTGTGGACAACTTTTTGACAAAAAGTTGAGGGTATTTTTAGCCAGCCAAGCGTTTCTGTGCGTTGCCAGATGTTGAGACACAAGCAACCAGCTCTGTGAACAGAAGCTCAGCTGCTTGTATACATGCATTTACACATTTAATGTAGAAAAGGAGGATAGAATTGAAGTTAAATCGCCGAATATTGATTATTTATCCACTAATCGGGAGAGATCGGACTGGTTAAAAGCAGCAGTATTCTGTAAAATCTATTTTTTATCTTCCTATCGTGTTTCAATGATTTTCCCTCATCAAAAGCAAACCTGGAGGTTTGTTTTTATTTTTTTATGTAGGTTTGAGAAATCCTTTCATTTCCATGGCAACCATTCAGCTGTTAAAACGCCTGGGTGGACCAAGCCCCGCCCCTGAGGCGCAGCTCCTCCCCCTCTCAGCTCCTCCAGACTAGCCAGCAGCAATTAGCAACCAGCTGCTGAGCTCATTATAGGAGCTGCTGCTCAGAGCGACGCTGGTAAAAACGTTAAAGGGTTAATAGAGGAGCCATGTTGGGACGACTTCCTGGAGGCAGAGCTTCAGAAAGAGCAGGAGTTCTTAAAGAGACAGAGGCCCAATTTCAAGGCGTTAAATCAGGAAGTAGCATTTCTTTTAAGTCATGTTTGATATATGTAACATTTTATAACAACTGAAGTTAAAATAGTTACTTGATTATAACGTAAAATTCCACTATTTAGCTGCCAGATACATTACACCGGCCCTTTAAATGATTACAACAATGTAAAACAACTTCCTTTAGGATTGTTTTGTGTTTTTTTATGTTGTTCCACTATTTGGAAAACCCTAAATAACATTTTAATTCTCAGGTTTTGATGACAGTTTTTTTTTTTTTCGTCAAACAGAAGCATCCGGGTTTTGTTACGGCCCTCAGATGGCTTTCAGATCTTTGACATTTTATTTTTTATCTTGAAGATTACAATGGCATGTAGCCGCGCGTCTTTCTGGACGTCTGTCTGCAGTTAAATTTATTGTGAGGAGCTGAGAGATTTTCTTTTTGTTCAGAAAGAAGGTTAAGCTCACATCAGCAACTTCATGTTCAAAAACAAGCCCAAAACACAACCCATTAAATCTCCAAGTGACTTTGGGAGAAATCAAACCCAAAGTGGTTGGTGAGAGCAGACCCAGCATTCTGCTGTGGAGCAGCGGCAGGAAACGGCTCTCTGAGCTGCAGCGCAACAGGAAGTGATTCAGACTTACGACGGGTTTGGTGGCCTTGTGCTTTGGAGCCATAAAATGTCATCATTTATTTTTGCTTCCAACTTTCAGAAACAGAGAAAAAAATATGACTTTTCTCAGTTTTCAGGGCCTGTCCTGCTGTTTAGAGCTCATGTGATTTAAAATACTTTTTCTTTCAACCTTGTGTGTAGTCAGTATCTTACTAGGAAGGAAACATTTTAAAGGGTATTTTCAATGCACAAGTATGGATATATTTGATTAAATAGAAATGTTTCATACACTTTATATTACATTTAAATTACTTTCATTTCTTAAAAGATGAATTTTGACTTTTTTTACAAACCCATTTAATGAATTATAATTTTACTGAAGCCTATTTGTTTCAGAAACCTTATCACTAAGTTAAATACACCATATATATAAATTACAAACAGATGGATGTTTTAACAACTGTTTCTGCTATGATTGGAATTTTACACTTACAGGTAATAAAGAAAGGCATTTAAAAATATAAAATCATATTAAATCAGTAAAAAACCCAATTAAAAGAGAAATGTGGGATCAATAAAAAGTATGTTTATTACCTGCTTCAAATTCAAAAGGACTTTAGTCATCCCAACGGGAAATGAAATACACGTTGTTTTCAAACGATGAATGGCTGAACACGATCACGTCTTCGTGGAAATTGGCCGTAACCGATCGATGGCCGATGAATCGGATCGGCACCGGCCTGAGTCTGAATGGTTTAAGAAAGAAACGAGTGAAATCAAATTAACTTTTCTGATCTCCATGGCAGCTTCCTGAGGAAGACGGGGACCCCGAGGGACCTTTGACCCCTGAAGAGAAACGGGTCCTGGAACGGAAGCTGAAGAAGATCCGGAAAAAGGAGGAGAAGAAGAAGCTGAAGGAATCCGGACAGGCCGACCCAAAGCCCGCAGAACCCGGCCGGAGCGCATCCAGGCTGGCCTTGGACTACCTGACATGGTAACAGGAGCTGAAATAAGCCGGGTTGTGATTGGTCGGATTATATTCCAGGTTAGAATCTACTAACTCACTCCCTCTCTGGTTGCCTAGCAACCTGCTGGGCAAGAAGCAGTCTCAAGTTCCCCCAAATTTTGGTTGCCGAGCAACGGCCTGCTGAGTAACTGGGGCACAGACAGTTTCAAGTTTCCCCCCTTTGCTTCATAACTGCCAGGAAATGAAAAACAAAATGGAGAGAAAACTGGATAAAACTGGAAACGTTACGCAGTTTGGCTGTGTTTCAGATATTTAAAACGAATCAATATTTATTGATATTAACTGATATAAAACAACGTTCTGACAGCAGAATGAAGCTTTTTAGATTTTATTCTTTTTTCTCTTTCAGTCGAAGCAAAAAGAAAACCTGGAGATGTTTGTTCTGATAGACCCGTTATGTATAGACATCAGATCTGCTTGTCCTGTAAATGTATTTTTTAAAAAGATGTTTCTACTAGGGCTGTATAATAATATTGATATCGCAATTATATATTATATATATATATATATATATATATATATATATATATTAGAGGTGTGCCGATCGATCGGTCACCGATCATAATCGGCCGATTTCCGTGAAATCGGTGATGATCGGGATCGGCGATCATTGGCTCTGTTACCGATATCGATCACCTGCATCTCATTTCCCAGCCTGTCTGTCCAGCTGGTCTCGTCTTTCCTTCACTGCCAAACGCGCAGCAACAAATGCTAAGCGATGTGTAACTATAACGCACTGAGTGAATGAGGACGTTTGCGTGTTGCGGCGGAAAATTGAAGCAGGTCAAAATGCATCAACACAACGAAGCTAATAGACATAAAAACAATGACGGAGTTTGGCTACATCAGGTTCACTGGAGTAAAAATACATGGAGGATCAGACAGCAGGTAAAGCAGCACAGCTACAAACACTCACCGGATTAGCATGACGGTCAGAAAGATAAACTAATAACCTGGAAAATTATTTAAGTCTTGGAGCTGTCTGTTAAAGATAGTATTATTGATAGCAGTTCAATTTGCACAATTCCTGTTTTGTTTAGTTTTCTTCTTGGAAAAGTTATTAAAAACAAGTTTTTGTCTAAATTAAGGTGAATTCATGGTTCCTTTTTCTACATAATGTAACTGTAATGTTTATGATAAAAAATAAATAAATAATAATTATGTGATCGGTATCGGGGATTGGAATCGGCGATCGGCCCTCAGGGGTGATCGGTATCGGGAGAAAAAAAACTGATCGGCACATCCGTAATATATATATCGATATTTTCTTTCCTAGAAAAAAATCGATATTCATCCTTAAGTATCGTAACGTCCAACTGTCACCTTGTTCACTCACTGCTGCTTCACCAGGTCATCAGGCTTAGAGTGATTCCTTCAGATGTTCAGGTTAAAAAGGTATCAAACTATTCAGAGCAGGAACTTGGTTCACTTTATTTACTTTACTAATGCATGTCAGCTACAGTTTGGACTGTTTCAACTAAAAGAAACATGTTTTCTCTCCACTTCTTTGATTCATTTTGTCCAGCTGTCCACTTTAAGT
Source organism: Poecilia picta (assembly GCA_033032245.1). Classification (NCBI taxonomy): domain Eukaryota; kingdom Metazoa; phylum Chordata; class Actinopteri; order Cyprinodontiformes; family Poeciliidae; genus Poecilia; species Poecilia picta. The sequence continues at coordinate 25,224,491 of CM065371.1, forward strand.
CTGTGTCCAACCAGAACCAGGTATTGTGTAGTTGGAGCTTTTAATCAGTTTTCAGTTAAATTCATTCAGTCCAACTTTATAACAGCCACAAAATGTCACCAAAATCACTCTGTCCCTCTGAAACCTTTCAGAAAATCACAAAAGTGTATCGAATTGTATCGTTTGCTGAATATTGCGATATATATCGTATCGTGGGCAGAATATCGTGTATCGTATCGTGAGATTATTGTATCACTACAGCCCTAGTTTCTACTTTATTCCACTTATTTGCTGTGAAGGGAAGTTACACGAGTTAGCCAAATTAAAATGCAGTTTATACAAATGAAAGTAAAAGAGCAGATTTGTTTCTGGAGGCGTGGTGTCAGCCGATGCTTCTGGACCAGAGACTGAGTTCTGGACCTGCTGAGATGTTTTTGTTTGTGACCCTGCAGCTGGGCCGAGAGCCGTTCAGCTTGGAAGTTTCAGAAGATCCGGCAGACCTGGTTACTGCAGCACATGTACGACTCCGAGAAGGTAAATAAAGATAAAAATAACGTCATCTGGACCAGCGCAGGCGTTAAACTCAACTTCCTGTTTGCTTCAGGAAGTGAGCTCATTTCTATAACATCCCCTGGAAACTTCTAAATATTTTACAAGTTAAATTTATTTTTTACAGGGGCGCTATTATTCTAAAGCAACTATTTTGATCTTTCTTTTGATGTTATAATGTTTTTCCTTCATCAAAAACAAACCTGGAGTGTTTGATTCTTTAATGCTGTTTGAGAAATCCTTTCATCTCCATGACAACCATTCAGCTGTCCAAAGAGCCTATTTGGACCAAGCCCTGCCTTCACGGCGCAGCTCCTCCCCCTCTCAGCTCCTTCAGACTAGCCAGCAGCAATTAGCAAACAGCTCATTTATAGGAGCTGCTGCTCAGAGCAACACTGGTAAAAACGTTAAAGGGTTAATAGAGGAGCCATGTTGGGACGACTTCCTGGAGGCGGAGCTTCAGAATGAGCAGGAGTCTTTAAAGAGACAGAGGCCCAATTTTAAGGCATTAAATGAATGAATGATTAAATTTTTTTAAGTCATATTTCATGTGACTTAAAAAAATTCCTAAAATTATGACCTAAGTCGTTTTGTGGCAAAAAGGGATTTTGGTTTTTTTTTCTCCAAAAATAATGTTTAAAACCAAAAACGAATCAGCAACTATTAGGCTCGTCAAAATAACAGATTTTTCTGGTTGATAAATTGTTCCAGATGTTTTTACAATAAAGGATAATTTTGTTGTTTTGAGACCATTTTTCACTTAAAAAATGATAATAACTACATACAGTAATAATGCAAGAATACATTGTCAAATGTAAACATTTAACACTGGAAGACGTTTTAAATATCCAAAATAAATAAAACAGAAACAAGTAAAATAAAAGAAACAAAATTATCCTTAAAAAAAACCATTTGGTTGAGACCAAAACACCAGACTGAAACTTTTGTCATCCTGCTTTTGGTAGAAAGAGGAAAACAAAGTCATGCAAATGGAAATTATTGATTTTTTTAAATTAGTCTTGTGATTAATTGAATTATTGTTTATTGTAGATACCAATTACCAACATAGATATGAAAAGCTCAAATTATGTTAAGCTTTTCAGGCAATTTGTCCAGCCTTATTCAACAGTTAGACTTTATTATTTTTAAAAATTAAAAGCTGTAAAATATTTCTACATTAATCAAATCTGACAGACAAACTAATTCCCTTCCTTCAGGTTCCAGACGACACGTTTGTGGTTCTGCTTCAGTATCTGGAGGGAATGTTTGGAAGAGCGAAGGAAACGACGGTCCAGAAGGCCTTGGAGCTGGTGGAGGAATCCGGACAGGTGCCGCAGGACGCGTCTGTCCAGCAGAGGGCGCAGCGGGCCAGAGAAGTCATCCAGCTCTTCTCCTGACCCTGAGGGACTCCTGCACGACATGAGGCAGGAAGAGACCCAACCAAGGCGCCGCGCTGCTCCCTGTCAATAACATTCAGCCTAAAAACACAAACTCTTCCTCGTGTTTGCAACATTTTGAACCTCAGACTATTTTCCAAAAAGATGATTTGAGTCTTTCGGACGTTGTTTTCACGATGAGGCGGACGATGGAAAGCTGGAAAATCAGGAATGTTTATGGTTGGGACGCGTTGGGAACGTCGGACTGTAAACAAGTCCAAATGGCACGACGCTGTAAAACTCGCTGCGTTTTTTTAACTCACCCGAATCATAACAAGCTGCTCAAACAGCGTTGTTATACGACTTTTCATCTGTTTTGATCAGAAATTTATATACACTCATAACGGGAAAGAATGCCACATTATTGTAATTTTTTTTATTTTATTAAACAGTATTTTTTCCCCATAAAGAGTAAACAACTTAACTGCTTTATTTAGATTTTTTTAAATCAAGTGTAAATTTGTTGAAAATGTTTTTTTCATCCATATAGGATCAGAAATACAATAGTTTTTACTGTAGCATGTTATTAGGCAGTGGGGTACGGAAAGCCAGAAGTGCCACAAAACACAGCTTTTATACATATTCTAATTTACTGAATATTATTTGTTTTGAACACAGATTTACACACTTAGCACAGTTATAAATGACACATTTATTTGATGTTTCTTATAATAAAAAACTTTTTCCCTTTAAATGATTTTAAAGTAAATAATTTCACTGCTTTACTTTGTTTCTTTATGAGAAATCAAGAGTAAATTTATTGTAAATGTTTTTTCATTGATAGAGGATCAGAAATATACATTATATATTCAAATGGACATTACCACTCCGGATACTTGAAGCTAGTTATTTTTTGTAGTTTTTAGTGTAGCGTGGTATTAGGCAGAGGTGTATGGAAAGCTAGAAGTGCCACAAATCACCACTTTTACCAAACTTCAGGTTAAAAAGTTACACAAAAGAAACACCTTTTTATGCCTTAAGTTGGTGTAAAATACAGAAAAAAATCTGTCAAATTGCTGTTTCTTAGAACGTTTTAAGACTGCCTTCTGAACTCCACGAATTACTGCATTTATTCAGGTTATTTAATTTTGTATGTTAGTGAAACATAATTGTATTCAAGGTTAGAACGTTATAAAAAAACTAATTTTAATGACATTTTTGTCGTATTTTATGGTTCTTTGGGTCATAAGCCGGAGTGTGATTTTGTGTGACTTAACCAGATGTGTAGTAAAAGTGGCTGTTTGTGGCACTTATGGCTTTCCGTAGTGTGTGTAGAACAGCCTAAAAGCATACTAAGGTATCGTAGTGTTACTTGGGATTTGGTCCAGGAACCAAATCCTGGACCAACCTCCTGATACAACCTCCCGTATCACTAATAATAGCTTTTTGTGTTTATATCCTCATTAGAGTAACTAAAATATTCATTAATGTAGGGAAGTAAACATTTAAGTATTTCACAAATCAAGAAAAAGTAAAAGTTTTTTTGTGCAATAAACTACTTTTAAAAGGGCTTTTTTTCCAAAATGTTACTCAAGTAAATGTATTTGATTACGACTGATCTCTGGGTTTAAGCAGAATCTTTATACTTTCAATAAGGCTGAGTTCTTTTCTAATGTAAAAACCTAATGCAAGTCTGCGTTATTCAGCCCAAAAACCGGTTCTGATGAGTCCTGAGTCAATGCCCTTTTGGATCCTCCACATTTTAACTGTCTAGCTGCTGAATGAGGTGAATTTGAAGAGCTAAAAGTTGGTTTTTCATCATGAAAACGGTGAATTTATTTGAATTAATGTTGATTAAAGCCAATCGTTTCTTGATATGCAACTCCTCAGTTTGGTTCTGCTCAGTCCGGTCCGGTCCGGTCCATTCTCTGCCTGTCAGAACTGAACTGCTGTTCTCATTTTATTGTCTCACCTCCTGTGATGCAGCGCAGCAGATGCACTTTGTGGTATTTTCTTGCAGAACCTCAAAAGTTGTTTTCGAAGGTAAGAAATGTTTCAAGATGCTGTGCAGTCAGTGGGGTCAAACTAAGGTCACTGTAAGGTCATGGCTGGTGTCGTTCCAGGTCAATCAGCTTAGAAATTAAATATAGAAACTTTAGAGGAAGTAAGAATATTTTCCCCTTACGCCTTTATGTAGACCATCAAATATGCCGAAGTATATTGCATATAAAGTGCATCTCCAGGTTTTCAGCATTTTATCCCTTTAATTACCTATTAACAATACAAGAACAAAGTAATACAAGAAAAGTCATAATAAGGAGCTACTTAAGTCATAAAAATACAAGAATAAAGTCAGAATAACAAGAAAAGTTGAGTAGCTAAAGTCGTAAAAATAATCACAATGAGCTACTAGTTAAGAAATCAGAATAGTCGTGAAAAATGCAATAAAATCTCAGCAAGCATAAAATCGCAAAAAGAAAATCAGAATAAAGTTTAACAGTTTTTACCAGATTAAAGATGTAATACCAGACAGAAGATAAAGTTGTGGAATAAAGTCGTAATAGACAAATAAACTTGTAATAATACCAGAATAAAGTCATGCGGTATAACTATCAGTTAGGTTTGGTTGTATTATTACGACTTTGTCGCTCAATTTTTATCCTCATAATATTATGACTTTATTCTTGTAATTAAAAAGAGAACATATTGGTGTTTTTGTTGTTTGGTCTTGTTTTACTACCAATGATGTTGCATCCAAACACCACATAACATAAATACACAGGTTAAAGTCCAAACTGTGCATGAAGCATCCAAACACAAGGAACTGTTTCCTGTGGACCTCAGAGACTCAAACTGACCAGAGAATAATTTAAAACAAGTCGAACGTCCTGTTGGTGATGGAGATGTTCACAGCTGGTCAAAAAGGCCCGTGTCTCCTCTCAGGTGTTGCTCTTTAGCCGGCGCTGTCGTTGCACCTTTCTCCTCATCTACCGCACAGAAAACAGCCATGCTTCAGGAAAACCGAGGACCTTCAGGCGTTATAAACAGACTGGTGGTGTTGAGCTACCGTACTTGGCTGAGACTCGAAGGAAACATTATTCAGGGTGAGGAGAGTCCGCAGCCGCGCTACCTCTTCACTCTGCTTTTGATAGTCCTGTCAAACAAAAACATAGAAATATCGACCATATATTTAGATAACCATGCGGTTAATGAACTAATCTAAAGTTAACCGATATTATTGTTCGACAAATTGAACTGATATGCCGCATTTTTAGGTTTTCTCTTGTAATCTTTCCGTATAAAGAGCTAAATGTTTCATAAAATGCTAACGCTTCGCCGTCATGCAGCACCTCGGCTGAATGAGCGATATTAAGTAATTTAAATTAACTCCTAAAGGTACGGAAGAGGATTAGGGCCACCGAAAAAATAAGAATTCTGACTTTGAATCTCAGAATTCTGAGATTAAAGTCAGAAGTCTGACTTTCTGACTTTTTTTTTCGGTGGCCCTAATCCTCTTCCGTATAAAGGGGCTTGTCGGTTGTTTATATTTTAAAACAGAACCATATAAAGTGCATTTTGAATCCTACACCGGACTTTGTTCGGACCGCTTCTCTGTGGCCTCCGGCATCTTGTATCAACTGGTTAATCGATTGAAACCAGCGTTATAAATGTCCTGGATTTTTAAATTATAGTTTTATTACGTTGTGACTTTTTGCTCCTCTAATTTAGTTAGTTAGTTTACGAGTTGGTTTGCCAGGTTTTTTTTAAATATGGTAGCAGTACTTTGGTTGATTTCTAATAAGAAGATAGAAAAGTAAAAACATTTATCCAATTATTGTTGAACAACAAATGACTGACGTTTAACTACTTTTGCTGTCGCCATTTTGCAGATGACAGTAGCACGGCCAGTACTCAGTGCTGTAATTTGCCGGTAACTGATGTAAACTGCTTTTCTGTTGGAGGAATCAGTTTGACAAGCTAATAAATAGATTAATAAACACAAAGACAGTGTTTATTATCTCTGTTTTTAATGTGCTACAGTTAGTTTTATAAACGGACGGTTCCAGCTAGTTACACTTTTTCTGTCATTACACCATTTTCATTATTTTAGTTGACCAAAATGTTCTCAATTTCAGTTTTTGTGAGCTTGTTCATTTTATAATAACCTTGACTGAAGACAGTTGTAACCTGATAAACCATTAATCGTAAATTGTTTGCATTCCTAATCAGCATACTTCTTGGCATTTCTGTAAGGAGTTGTGTTTCTCTGAACGCGTTTCAGTCTCTGCAACAGTCTTCGTCACTTTGTTGCTCTTCAGGAGTCCAGCATCCTCAAAAATGTCTCTCAGAAGGTTGTTGTAGCCCTGCGACAAACAGAAACATGAGCCTGGTGGGTTTAATGTTCAGGCGGGTCAGAAATGTTCAGTTTTTCATCTGCTGCTTCCTACCTGCTCCGTAACGAGGCCGTCGTAGCGAACCTGCTCCACCTCGTCCCATTCCTTCTGCAGCTTCTCGTTCAGGGTGGGGTACACTGCAGACCAAACACAGTCGCCATTAGCGCCGACATGCACGGCGGTCTGGAAGCCGCTTTTCCCCAGACGTACCCAGCAGCGAGTGTGGATGGCAGACGAGCGGCGTCTCAAAGGTCAGCGAGTAAATGCAGGTGCTTGGCTCCGACACCTGGACCAGTTTGCTGCTGTTGCTGCAAACCAGAACCACCTAAACAAACACGACCCCATCTTTAATCAAGGGTTCATTTCTTGATCTAGGTTCCAGCTACGCCACTTCCCCAGGGCCGGCCTAAGCCTTTTTGGGACCCTGAGCTTGTGTTCATTTGGGGCCCCATACCAACATGTCAACACCAAATGTTTTCTCATTTCTAAATGGTAAATGGACTGAACTTACAGTATATAGCGCTTTATCCAATCATTTTTGACCACTCAAGGTGCTTTGCACTAGGGTCCCATTCACCCATTCACACTCACAAACGCTCACACATTTATGCACCGTTGTGCAGATTGGTGGGCAATTTGGGGTTGGGTTCCCAGGGGAGCATCGACGTGTGGCGGGAGGAAGCTGGAATCGAACCTACAACCTTCCGATTGCAGGACGACGACGCTACCCACAGAGCCACAGTCGCCCCAGCGATTAAAAAAAAAGATGGAAAAATTAAAAAAAACATGTTAGGATGAAATTTATGAAACAATCAATTAGAGCCAGGAGGAGGGGCTTATCGCTGTCAATCACTCTCATGCTCGCCCTCTCCTGCTTGCTCTTTGCTTATTCTGCTACAAACACCAAGGCTAGTTAGCATAGCCACCTAGGATAGAGGATGAAGGATTTTCCTCTAAATGTAAGTTGATTCTTCACCTTTACCACTTAGCAGTGGGTTCATGGGATTGATTGTTAGTGTTAAGACCCTCCTCCTGGCTCTGATTGGTTGTTTTTGGTGCATTTCTTCAGAGGGCAATAGTAGCTCAGTGAGGAGATCAATCTTTTCACAGATTATTTGTCTCATATTACTACACTGTCACAAAATGGTGAGAGTTTTATCAAACTTCTTTTGTAAAACTTATATACTGCAGCTTTAAGACACCAGGGTTAGTACTGATGAGTCACCTGGTTGGTCAGAGGAGGAAACTGGTTGAAGCAGAAGAATAATTGTATTTTCAGCACCTTCGTTTCTCTGTTTCTGGTTCCACATGTGTCGCCGTCTCTCATCCACATGCCTGTAAAAGTATTGTTGGTCATTTCCCACTCCTGCCAGATCCTACCAGAAAACAACAAAGACCCACAGAAAAACCCTTAAAAATAAGAATTCACACATTAAAACCTGTAATGAAAGCATCTGTACTGGTCTTACCCCAATATGCCGCTGTAGGCGTTCCACCTGAAGGACTGCTCGTGCTGAGTCACGTTGTGGAAGGGACAGAACTCGTATTTATACCTGCAGAAGAACCGGTTACAGGTGTGTTGATGGTTCTACATGCAATCAGATGTGAAATGGATCAATGTTGCTTGTCCAGGTCAGGGTGTTTCACTCACATCGATTCTGTGAGACTGAAGCACTTTCCTGCAAGATGATGAAGATGCGCCGGGCCTTTAAGAGAATATTACTACAGTTACTGATGAGATACAGATAAACTTCAGATTTCAAATCAATGAGCAATGCTACATGATTACTGGAAGTAAATATCCCAATTCAGTATATGAAGAGGATTTACAGCAGGGGACTCAGCACACATCCCTGAGGAACACCAGAAAGGACGAGGTACCAGCCATGGGGGGGGGGGGAGGAGTCCAGGGAACCGAAGGTTTTCCAGGATTAAATCTCATTATATGATGGTGAATTTGTGAATTGACATTAAGCTTATGGCAGCTGTTTCCAAACTGATCAGACTTTTAAGACCTTCATGTCTCAGGCTTTAAATTGGATCATTTCATTTACCAGACACAGGCGCTGGAGAGACTTTGGGCTGCAGCCTGTTTCCCTGCGCCATGAACGGGTTGTTCAGTCTGAAAACACAGAGAACCAGTGAAGACAAAGCCGCAGCAGAAAACCTGACATATGTTAAACATTAATTCACCGACCCAAACGTGTTCGGCTCCTCCACAATCTTCATTTTCCCAGCCAGTCCGAGGCTGACTGGATAGAAAAATACAAATCGATTATCAAATAAAAGTCCAGTTATTTGTTCACTAAAAACTAAGAATGGAAAACTTACAGAGAAGCGACACGCAAACAAGCCATGTCCTCAATAAAACATATATTCCGCTGTTTAAACTCCACATGATGGATTCCTGGATGAATCGCTACATTTCCGGGTTCTTCGTCTGTTGTGTCAGGTGGTCGGTCACGTGACCCGTGAGCGCATGCGCAGTGTTCCCAGGCTACAGCGTAGCGTGTTTTCCTCCATGTAACGTGAGAAGGAGGATTAAAATCGTCAAATTGAGAGACGATGTTTGGATTTCTGTATGTTTTATGAGCGGATGGAACTGAAAACCTTTTCAGGAAAGGAAACTTAGAATCGGCGGCTCGCCAAGAAGCTGCTCAGTGTCGATATTAGTGACTTTAGTGGCAACATGGGGCGAAAGAAACAAGGCAGGTTGGTGCGACCGGACAGCAAAGGCAAAGAAAAACGGCACAAAATGAAGGGAAAATGCCTGGAGACGTTCACTGAAGAAATGCGCTTTGCGCTGGAAGGTAACAGAAAATCACTACGGTCACAATCATGTTTCTTCACTGATTAGTTCTCTTTTTGAAAACTGACTTACCAGATTGTTGCCGTTTTTATCTACTAAAAGAGCTTATTATAAGTTACTTTCTTAATACATGTGGCATGTTTACTTTAAACTGTAAAACAAAGGAAATGAATAGACAGTATTGGTTTATTACGCCTTATAAGCGAAGTGAGGTATTAACTTAAAGCAAGTTCTTATATTTTGCTTAAAAGTTACTTGTGACTTAGTTTTTTATTATTTCAAGTTTGCTAAGATATTTGCACCAAAAAGACCAAAAACAAACGTGGTTAGATTTTGCAATGTTGGAGGTTTCGTTTGAAAAAAAATTGTAATCATGTTATTTTCCTTGTTAGTTTTATGTTAGTTAAAGTTGGTCAGTCAAAAATATAATTAAAACTAACTAAATTTGTGCTTTCATGCAAACGGTTAGTTTAACAAGATACTATTAGATCTGTAAATGTTATGACTGTTCTCTCTTTTTTTAGATTACAACACCTAGAACATGAATTGCGTTTCCCAGCCAACCAATCAATCAATCTATCAGTCAATCAATCAAATTTTATTTGTATAGCACATTTCAGCAGCAAGGCATTTCAAAGTGCTTTACACAATTTAAAATAAAAATAAAAACAAAGACAGAGATTTCAAAAAAGATAAGATAAAATCATTATTAAAAGTAAAAATCAAAACATTTAAAAACATCGACCCAAACCTAAGACATTAAATCCACAATTTAGCCATAAAAGAAATTAAAAAAGATAATGAAAAACGTCAAAGAGATTTTTAAAAAAGTTTTAGTTAAAACGCCGTTTAACAAGGATTCTCACACCTCAGAGTTTTAGTTAAAATGCTGTTTAACAAGGATTCTCACACCTCAGAGTTTTAGTAATAATAATTGAAAAGGTAAAAGCATCTCTGTTTCACAAGGACTCTAACCTTTATAACTTAAGCACTTCTTTAGTCAAACCGCCATTTGACAAGGCCTTAAACGAGAAAGAGATTTTTTTAAAAAATAAACAAGATAAAAAGCTACAAGGATTCTCAAACCTAAGACATTAAAACCTGCAATTTATCCAGAAGCAACTCTAACCAGGTGAGTTTTAATTCGAGACCTAAAGGCTCTCAGGGTTTCAGCTGTTTTACAGTTTTCTGGAAGTTTGTTCCAGATTTGTGGTGCCTGGAAGCTGAAAGCTGCTTCTCCTGGTTTGGTTCTGGTTCTGGATGCAGAGCAGAACCAGAACGACGGTAATGTGGATGTTATTTCTGGTGAGCTGAAGCGTTGGTTCACTGCGGACTCTCCTGGTCTGGTTCCGTCCCTCCAGCCAGCCTCCACCCAGAGGAGGGAGCGGACGCCCCCCAGGTGAAGCTGCCCTGCCCCCTCGCCATGTGGGAGTTGGGTCACTGCGATCCCAAACGCTGCACCGGCAGAAAGCTGGTGCGGAAAGGCTTCGTACGCAACCTGCGCCTCAACCAGAGGTTCGGCGGACTCGTCCTGAGTCCCATGGCAACCAAGTATGTGACGCCAGCAGACAGGTATGCAGAGGTTCCTCCGAGGGCAACAGATCAATAATGAGCCATGATCAATATTGATACACAATTCAAATCAAATTTAGTCAAAGGTTTTGACACAGTGCTTTATAACTGGAATAATAACTGGATGAAACAGGAAAGGTCAATCAATCAATCAAATTGCATTTGTATAGCACATTTCAGCAGCAAAGCATTTCTATGGAAGCCCATTTCCGCCATGAAAAAAAAGAAAAGCTAAACAGAAAGTCATAATTTCGACTTTCAAAGTCAAAATTATGACTTTAAATCTCATAATTATGACTTTGAAAGTCGAAATTATGACTTTCTGTTTAGATTTTCTTTTTTTTCATAGCGGAAATGGGCTTCCATACATTTCAAAGTGCTTCACGTAATTAAAATAAAAACAGCATGCAACATTGAATAAACAGTGCGAAAGAGATTTAAAAAAAAACTGTGAGAAAAAGAAATAAAAAGCAAAAATAAAAACTTTAAAGAGAAATAGGTCATGTGACATTGAATGGAAAGAGATTAAAGGACTCAAACCTTTAAAACGTCTTTAGTCAAATCGTCATTTGACAAGGACTCAAGGTCATACCTTTGGCTGTATTTCAGATATTTAAACACTAATCAATAATTATTAAAATCAGCTGTACTTCCTCATAGGGCTGTATAATAATATCGATATCGCGATATATATCGATATTTTCTTTCCTAGAAAAAAATCGACATTCATCCTTAAGTATCGTAACGTCCAACTGTCACCTTGTTCACTCACTGCTGGCTTCACCAGGTCATCAGGCTTAGAGTGATTCCTTCAGATGTTCAGGTTAAAAAGGTATCAAACTATTCAGAGCAGGAACTTGGTTCACTTTATTTACTTTACTAATGCATGAAGCTACAGTTTGGACTGTTTCAACTAAAAGAAACATGTTTTCTCTCCACTTCTTTGATTCATTTTGTCCAGCTGTCCACTTTAAGTCTGTGTCCACTAGGGCTGTAGTGATACAATAAGCTCACGATACGATACACGATATTCTGCCCACAATACGATATATATTGCGATGTTCAGCAAACAATCCAATTCAATACACTTTGCGATTTTCTGAAAGGTTTCAGAGGGACAGAGTGATTTTGGTGACATTTTGTGACTGTTATAAAGTTGGACTGAATTAATTTAACTGAAAACTGATTAAAAGCTCCAACTACACAATACCTGGTTCTGGTTGGACACTGACCTAAAGTAAAATCTTTCAGAAAATAGCAAAAGTGTATCAAATTGTATCGTTTGCTGAATATCGCAATATATATCGTATTGTGGGCAGAATATCGTGTATCGTATCGTGAGCTTATTGTATCACTACAGCTGTACTTCCTCATATGTAAGAACCCTCTGATGTTTGACGGGTTGCAGAGAGATCGTGGCTCAGAACGGCCTGGCCGTCATCGACTGTTCCTGGGCAAAACTGGACGAGACGCCGTTCAGTAAGATGGTGGGCAGCCACCCCAGGCTGCTGCCGTACCTCGTCGCCGCCAACCCGGTCAACTACGGCAAGCCCTGCAAGCTGTCCTGCGTCGAGGCGTTCGCCGCCACGTTCGCCATCGTCGGTGAGAGTTCAGGCTGCGGCGATCGACAGGAGGGCTGAAACGATTCGTCGGATTAATCAGATTATTAAAATGATCGTCAACTGATTCAGTACGGCTGCAACTAACATGATTTAATCACAATCAGTCACCGTTAATTGGATTAATTAGAGTTAATTGGTTATTAAAATAATTTTCAAGTAATCTTCTAACTGGAGTATATCAATCAATCAATCAAATTTTATTTGTATAGCACATTTCAGCAGCAAGGCATTTCAAAGTGCTTTACATAATTAAAATAAAAACAGAAAGAGACAGAGAGTTTGAAAAATATTTAAAGAGATAAAAACATTAAAAATAAAAATACAAACATTCAGTTTATCCATAAGCAGCTCTAACTTGGTGGGTTTTAATTTGAGACCTAAAGGCTCTCAGGGTTTCAGCTGTTTTATAGTTTTCTGGAAGTTTGTTCCAGATTTGTGGTGCCTGGAAGCTGAAAGCTGCTTCTCCTCGATTGGTTCTGGTTCTGGATGCAGAGCAGAACCAGAACCAGAAGATCTGAGGGGTCCAGATGGTTGGTACAGCAACAACAGATCTTTAATGTGTTGTGGTGCTAAACCATTCAGTGATTTATAAACTTATAACAGTATTTTAAAGTCTTTCCTCTGAGCTACAGGTGGAGGGACTTTAAAACTGGTGTTATGTCTCCATCTTCCTGGTTTTAGTCAGAACAGCAGCAGCAGCAGCTTCTGGATCAGCTGCAGCTGTTTGATTGATTTGTTAGTCAGACCTGTGAAGACGCTGCTGCAGGAAAACATATTCAAAACAAATAAGGCAAAGCTGTATAAAAACATAAATACATTTTGCACTTACAATAAAAACACATTAATCTAAATCTGATTTAGTGGCAATTTTAGCTTCACCTGCTTCAAATTCACTAAAATGTTTATTTCTCTTATTTAAAACAGAATTAAATTGTTTGCATGTTTTAGTTGGTTAAATTAAAAATCTGCAGAATGTGGCCATTTTTTAGCCGATTAGTCAACAGGCTAATCAATAGCCTAATGATTAGCCGCAGCCCTGATCAGCAGACTGCAGACGTTTCAGCTGTCCACCAGTAGCTGCAGGTGTTTGTGGTTTGCTGCAGGTGTTTGTGGTTTGCTGCAGGTGTTTGTGGTTTGCTGCAGGTGTTTGTGGTTTGCTGCAGGGTTTGAGGAACTGGCGGTTCTCCTGTTGAAGAAGTTCAAGTGGGGGACGGTATTCCTCGAACTCAACAGAGTTCTTCTGGACCGCTACGCCGCGTGTCGCTCCGAGGAAGAGCTGCTGACTGTGGAGAAGGAGTTTCTCACGTCCAAACCGGAAGAAGAAGAAGAAGAGTTCGGTAAAAAAAACGGGGGGAAATTAATTATCTCAGCCTTATTGCTGTTTCTGTGACTTTAAATATTTTGCCATTTATTGAAAAGTCTTGAGTTTTGTGAAGAACTAAAGTAATATTATTGTTTTCTAATTCAAATAAGATTTTAAGATTTCACTCTGATCAATAAGTAAAAGTATTAAAGGGGAAAATCTACTTTTTATCTTCCCGTCGTGTTTTAATGTTTCTCCCTCATCAAAAATCAAACCCTGCGTGTTGCTATGATTCTTTCATGCGTGGTTCAGAAATCCTTTAATCTCCATGGCAACCATTCAGCTGGTAATAAGCCTGGGTGGCCTTAGCCCCGCCTCCCAGGCGCAGCTCCTCCCCCTCTCAGCTCCTCCAGACTAGCCAGCAGCAATTAGCAACCAGCTGAGCTCGTTATAGAGCTGCTGCTCAGAGCGACGCTGGTAGAAACGTTAAAGGGTTAATAGAGGAGCCATGTTGGGACCACTTTCTGGAGGCGGAGCTTCAGAAAGAGCAGGAGTCTTTAAAGAGACAGAGGCCCAATTTGAAGACGTGAAATTATGAAGTCAATTCTTTTTAAGTCATATTTTATCATTTGATTATGCTATAAGACGGTGCTATGTGCCTGGAACAAATAAGGCAAAACTGTAACTGATACACCTTCAGATATAACAAAGGTGTATCTGAAATACATCTTTGGTTGTATTTCAGATATTTAAATATCTGAAATAAGTAAAAGCATTAAAGGGGCAAATTTACATGTACATATGTATATGTATGTATACATACATATACATTAGGGCTGTATAATGATATTGATATCACGATATATATCGATATTTTCTTTCCTAGAAACAAATCGATATTCATCCTCAAGTATCGTAACGTCCAACTGTCACCTTGTTCACTCACTGCTGGCTTCACCAGGTCATCAGGCTTAGAGTGATTCCTTCAGATGTTCAGGTTAAAAAGGTATCAAACTATTCAGAGCAGGAACTTGGTTCACTTTATTTACTTTACTAATGCATGTCAGCTACAGTTTGGACTGTTTCAACTAAAAGAAACATGTTTTCTCTCCACTTCTTTGATTCATTTTGTCCAGCTGTCCACTTTAAGTCTGTGTCCAACCAGAACCAGGTATTGTGTAGTTGGAGCTTTTAATCAGTTTTCAGTTAAATTAATTCAGTCCAACTTTATAACAGTCACTAAATGTCACCAAAATCACTCTGTCCCTCTGAAATCTTTCAGAAAATCGCAAAAGCGTATTGAATTGTATCGTTTGCTGAATATCGCAATACATATTGTATCGTGGGCAGAATATCGTGTATCGTATCGTGAGATTATTGTATCACTACAGCCCTAGTATACATACATATACATATATATCAAACATGACATATATGTATATGTACATACATATACATACATATACATATTTATATGTATATGTACATATATACATACATATATATATATATATATGTACATATATATATATATATATTATATATATATATATATATATACAGTATATATGTCATTTGATTGTGCTATAAAATGGCGCTGTGTGTCTGGAAAATGTGAGTTACTAGAGAGAGAGGTATATACTGTAACTTGTAGTAAAAAGTTGTTTAATTGTTGTTTTCTTTTGCTACAGACCCGTTTGATGTCAGCTCTGGAGTGGAGTGTAGAAATCTCAACAGACCTCTGAGGTAAACGCTTCACATTTAGCCACAAACACGTTAAAGTTCAGATAAAATGTGTGCTAAGCAGCGCAGAAAGTTGTGTGATGCTCCAGGAGCTGGACATCCTGACCTGCTGCTGTTATTGGTTTTCATTTGGTGCCACAGCGGAATAACGTCTGGCTAAGCTGCTATCTGAAGCGCTCCACACCAAAACAATGCAATAAACCCTGACAGTGGTGAAGCACAGGAGGATAAAGACCTGCCTCCTTGTTTTTGTCTATAACATTTTGGGGTAACTGAAAATTGAACTAAAACTGTAGAAAGTTTTTCCTCCAACGTGTTTTTGAATATTTAAATCTGATAAATAGATATAAACAATGCTGGGTCATTTCCTTTTCTTGTGCAACATAACTGTCCTTTTCTGCTTCTGTTATGAAATTTAAGCCAATTTAAGTAGAAAATAACTGTATTTTCGATGAGTATTTTTACTTGGATTAAAACTCCAGTCTTATTCCCGACATTAAATTGTGATTTCTGCGTTTAGAGTCGTTGAAGATGATGATTCCAGCGACGCATCAGAAGAGAGCGAAGAGCCTGAAGACACAGGAATCAACGACGAGTCGACACTTTCACAGCGTCAAGATGAAGAAGATGATGAAGACTAATAATGTTTTCCAGAAAAGACTAGAAAATTCCCTAATTTGTTTTTTATAGTGCAATTCGATAACAACACAATTAAAAGTTGGAATACTGTAAATAAATTAAAGACGCAATGATTTCCAAACAATGAAGTTATTGTGTTGAAAATGGAAAATGTAGATTTTTTTTGTAGCATGTAGAAACCATCTAGAGTAGCGGTTCTCAACGTGGGGTAACGCCCCCCAGGAGGCATTCAGAGGACAGCAGGGGGCGCTGGCGGACATTTTTACCAAAGGGGGGCGCTGGGATGCCTTAGGGGGCCGTTTGGTCGAATGTAAACTTTACACCTTAAATCCACAACAATACCAGTTTAGACTTGGAGCAACTTGGTAAAACTGTATTGTGTAACATTAAATCATGCTTGGCTGCAACATGGCGGCTCTTCTTCTATTCAGTGTTTGTAGCTTCTGTTAGCTTCTTGGCGCAGCTCCTCTCCTGCTACTGGTAGCTAAAATCACGATACCCTCACTGTGTCTCCCTCTGAAAAATGAACCTATTTAAATAAAAAAATCCCTCCATGGTGATACCAGATAGAGATCGTTTATTTTATAGCATTAACACCGGAGCTGTAAGTGGTTCGGTACGAAACGGGGCTGATAGAACAACACAGACCTTTTACATTTCAATAATCAGAATGCAGAAATTGTTTCCGTTGTTTAAAAAGGTTTATGTCAGTCTGCCTTTTCCCGACCGCCCTGCGCCTCTAGGGGGTAAAAAAAAAAAAAAAACCGAGGCGCACTTTGTGCAAAACTCTGAAACAGGAGAAACGGGACATAAAACAGAGCGACGAACTAGATGAGATGTGAATTATGGCATAAAAACAGAGAATCCGACACTGAACAGTGAAAAAAATCAACACATGACGTGAAACACATGATGATTAGGCGGAGCAGCAGGTGATGAGTTCAGTGTCAATAAATGATAAAATAAATGTAGCAACAGGAAAGAAACTCAAGTGGACACAGCAATAAACCAGGAGAGGATAATACTAATCAAATTAAACTAAATGGAAATGAATGAAGAACAAAATGCAAGAATAAACTAAGAAACTAAAGTAAATACAGAGGAATAAACTGGGATGGCAAGACCTTTTGAGCAATAATTAATAGAGACTGTATGGCAAGAATAAACAGATACTATTTCCAGATAAAAGGTAAAATAATATTGTTAATGGGTTTGTTGAGACCACATCTAATACTGAGAATAAATATATCTTACAGACCATAACAGTAAAGAACTGATCACTTTATGTTTTTAGTTAGATTTGATATATTTATTTCTTCAATATTATTTTTCATGTCAGTGTTAATGTCATGAGGCTGAGACTCCATGATACTTTCAATTTGACTCATTAGGATTTGATTAAGAACCAGATTTGTTCTTTGTAATTTCTGTCCAGTAAAACTATTAATCTATAACCAATAGACATGTCTATATAAAGATATAATCCATGTTTCTGTCTCATTTGTATGGCATTAGAAAGATCTGGAACTTTTGTTTTTCCACTGAAAGCTCTGGTTTGCACATTAAATGCCATGTGGGTGAAATTTTATGGATGATGCTCTGATGTCCCATTTTCCTGAAGGCAACACAGAGCTGCACCACCAGAAACCGACAGAAACACTGAAGAGAAGAAGATTAATGTAGTTACAGGTCTATTCATGTTTTAATGCTGCAGAGCTGTCGGTTTGAAAATAGATCAAAGTTTAAACTGGCATGTTGAACATCTTTTATCTGGTCATTTTGTGGAATATTTAACAACCAGAAAATGGAAAAGAATAAGAATATTGTTTCGTTTCTGATTGGCTGCTGTTAGACCTACTGATTATAACTTGAATGTTCATTGCATTTTTCATAGACGCCTATGAAAATAATTTCTATTCCCATGAATTTTTTGTTCTCTGGGAAATTATTTTTGATAATAAATACAGATACAAGCATAACAATCAAAACATCTACGATAGTGATATTAATATGAATGATAAAATAATGGTCAGTGCAAAGTATCCTGCAGACTCTTTGGTGGGGGGTGAGGGACCTGGATAAAGGCTGGGGGGGGGGGGAGAGGGGCACTGGGCCAAACATGGTTGAGAAACACTGTGATAGACCACAGATGTCCTGCAACTTTTAGACGTTTCTCTGCTGCACCACCTGAACAGAATAATTAGGCCATTAAGGCTCTGGAGGGCCGATCTGAACAAGAAGCAGGTCATGAAGCCATTTTATTCCAGGGTTTTGTACCTGTGGCTCATCTAAACCCTGCAGGACAGCAGAGGCCTGGAGTTTGACTCCCTGGTCCTCAAGGTTCACTGTCCTGCATCTTCTTCTTCTTCTTGGTCTTTATTGGTGGTTGGCAACAAACTTTCAGTAGCATTACCGCCACTTACTGGTACGGAGTGCGGTTCATGATGATCTGTAGACTTCATACTTCTGACTAAACTAACACTCACACATGCATACCTACTTAAATTACCCTATTTGTATATATTTTATACCATACTTTGTTCTTATCACATTCTCTACCATCTGCCCTAATTAAATTCTATGAAATATCCTTGTTCTTTTAAGAAATCGAATAATTATTTGAATATGTTGGCTTCCCAATTCTCTCCTCAAACATTCTGTTAAATTGAACTTTTCTTTAATCTCTTCACATTCTCTCAACATATATCTTCTATCTTCTTCATATTTATAACACTCAAAACATGATCTATTGTTTCAGACGTCTCACAATACTCACACTTTCCAGTTTTATGCTTCTGGATATTGAAAAGTGAATAATTAAGCCCTGTATGACCAAACCTTAACCTTGTTATTATTCTATCCTTCCTGTTTCTTCTTCTCTTTCTTTTCCTTCCTACAACCTTCTGAATCTTATGAAACCATCTTCCTGTTAACCCTTCATCCCACCTTCTTTGCCATATTTTCATCAGCTCTTTGACTTTACTTTTCCCTTCAGACTTACTTGTCTTAACTGTTAAACTAATGGGACTATGAATTGCCCTCTTTGCCATTTTATCGGCTTTCTCGTTTCCTGCTACCCCTATATGTGCTGGAACCCACACAAATGTAACTACTAACCCCATATTTTGTAATCTATATAGTGTAAGATATATTTATTGTCCTACATGGTTTAGAACTTTAACTGCCTAATTCAACTGATTGCAGATCAGCAAATGCCTGTTAATTAGTCATTGATTGAAATCAGCTGGACTGAAGCAAGGAAATACTTAAAACATGCAGGGCAGTGAGAAGAGGACCAGGCTGGGAAACACCCATCAAGACTAACTATACAAGACTGTAAAGGGGAAAAACATCAGATTCACCATGATTTTAACAGGTATGTTAATAAATTCACTAACATTCCTTGACTTATTTGAAACAAAAACAATTTAGAGCAAGTCAAATCAACTAAACTCAACTTTCTTTTGTGCGTTTCAAGCTAACTATTCCAGATTCCTTGGGGTAAAAAAAGCTGAATGTCATCTGCATAGTAATAGAATATTTAAAACCATTTTTTTAAATGGAAGTTTTTATTTGATTTGTAAGAGTTAAATAAAGGGCAAAGTTTTTTTTTTTTTTATGCATCCAAATCACAGTAGGACTGGTCCGACTCGGGAACTACATTATTTAGACTCTTTAAATCTGGGTTAGATTGTTGTATGCTAACAACATTTTGGTTTGTTTAGCCTTTATTTGACTTGTAAAAGTTTAAAGTACTTGGGTTTTTTTTATGCACCTAGATCTGGTCCACAACACTAACTCTTTAAAAACTTGGCTTGATCTTTCTAATAGTTGTAAAATATTAACACAATTATTTGATCAGTGACATTTAAATACGTGTTTGGATCAGAACTGACCCAACTCAGGAGCTACATTATTTGGACTCTTTTAGTCTGGACTAGATTGTTTTATACTAACGGCATTTTGGTTTGTTTAGCCTTTATTTGACTTGTAAAAGTTTAAAGTACTTGGTTTTTTTTATGCACCTAGATCTGGTCCACAACACTAACTCTTTAAAAACGTGGCTTGATTTTTCTAATTGTAAAATATTTTAAGACAATTATTTGATTTGTGAAATTTTAATGTTTGGATCACACTAGAACTGACCCAACTCAGGAGCTGCATTATTTAGACTCTTTAAATCTGGAATAGATTGTTGTATACTAACGGTATTTTGATTTGTTTAGCCTTTATTTGATTTGTAAAAGTTTAAAGTACTTTTTTTTTAAAGCTTTATGCACTGAGAACCGGTCCACAACACTTGCACTCTTTAAAAATGTGGCTTGATTTCTCTAATGGTTGTAAAATGTATAAAGACGATTATTTGTGTGAAACTTTAATGTTTGGCTCCCACTAGAACTGACCCAACTCAGGAGCTGCATTATTTAGGCTCTTTAAATCTGGAATAGATTGTTGTATACCAACGGTATTTTGATTTGTTTAGCCTTTATTTGACTTGTGAAAGTTTAATAAAGTACATTTTTAAAAGCTTTATGCACCGAGAACCGGTCCACAACACTTGAACGTGGCTTGATTTCTCTAATAGTTGTAAAATATTTTAAGACAATTATTTGATTTGTGAAATTTTAATGTTTGGATCACACTAGAACTGACCCAACTCAGGAGCTGCATTATTTAGGCTCTTTAAATCTGGACTAGATTGTTGTATACTAACGGTATTTTGATTTGTTTAGCCTTTATTTGACTTGTGAAAGTTTAAAGTACATTTTTAAAAGCTTTATGCACTGAGAACCGGTCCACAACACTTGCACTCTTTAAAAACGTGGCTTGATTTCTCTAATGGTTGTAAAATGTATAAAGACGATTATTTGTGTGAAACTTTAATGTTTGGCTCCCACTAGAACTGACCCAACTCAGGAGCTGCATTATTTAGGCTCTTTAAATCTGGAATAGATTGTTGTATACCAACGGTATTTTGATTTGTTTAGCCTTTATTTGACTTGTGAAAGTTTAATAAAGTACATTTTTAAAAGCTTTATGCACCGAGAACCGGTCCACAACACTTGAACGTGGCTTGATTTCTCTAATAGTTGTAAAATATTTTAAGACAATTATTTGATTTGTGAAATTTTAATGTTTGGATCACACTAGAACTGACCCAACTCAGGAGCTGCATTATTTAGGCTCTTTAAATCTGGACTAGATTGTTGTATACTAACGGTATTTTGATTTGTTTAGCCTTTATTTGACTTGTGAAAGTTTAAAGTACATTTTTAAAAGCTTTATGCACTGAGAACCGGTCCACAGCACTTGCACTCTTTAAAAACGTGGCTTGATTTCTCTAATGGTTGTAAAATGTATAAAGACGATTATTTGTGTGAAACTTTAATGTTTGGCTCCCACTAGAACTGACCCAACTCAGGAGCTGCATGACTTAAAGTCTTAAACCAGGTTGCTGCGCTGACGGCAGAGTAACCGAACCCGGTTCCGGTGTCCGGTCCGCGCAGGCTGCGGGTCGCGTGACCTGATGGAAGCTGAGCGTGTTGCTCGTGGGGGCGGACACGGACACGCAGGATCTCCTCCGCTGTCCTGCGGTAACATTGTTGTGGAACGACGTCACACCTCGAAAATGAAGGCACGGAGGCAGCCATTACTGGAGCTTCTCTAATTACTCTACTCCAAATAAATACTCACGGAAAACTCACATGGCAAGAGCTACAAGTCAGATGGTGAGTGTCGGGATTTCCCGGGAGTGGGGCTTCGAAGCCGGTGCGTGGATTGTGGCGTGTAGCAGCCGGATCGGGAGAAGGAGTTTATCTGCGGCCCTCGGCTATAAAACGTAGCTGTGACTCGCTAGCATCGTTAGCATCGCAGGGTTTAAGCGAGCTGAGACTTTCCGGCTTTTGGATTGGTGCATGACGACCTGCTTTTTAACTACCTCTGAAGCGGGTAATGACTAAAAAGTGTTTAATAGTGTGTTTTTTGAAACTGTGTAGGATTATTTCCCGCCTCCTGCTCGGAAATGGACGGCTAGTGTTGGCGTTGGTTCGCGCTTTCGACCGATACTCCAGTTGCTAGCAAGCTAAAGTTAGCTTTAGTGCCTTCAACCTTTCTCTAGAAGGTGCCATTTTTGTGTCAGCTTCGTGGTTTTCGATTTAAATGTTTGAACTTTCAACAGAACAGCCCACATACGTAACATAAAGCGCGTTGAGAACCAGTATCTGAACACAGCAGATGGGGTTGAAGTTGTTTGCTATGCTAAGCTAGTTAACTGTTAGCATCAAGTTTGTAACTTGCTGTCAATGATGGCCGGTGCTTCGTCGAAAAAAGCGCCCCAGTCGTTCAAAGCATCGCCGTGATGGGAAGAGCCTTTAAATACAGCTACAATCACAACTTGGACGAAGTTGGACATGTCGGTTTGACTCGTTTATGTTCGCAAACATTAGGAACACCATTATTTACAGCTTCATGTGCACGCAGTCATTTTTAATGACATGTAAGGGGCGCGTTTCTGTAGAACTGCTGCCGTTTTCCAAAGAACATCGGCTTTAATTGATCAGATAAGCTAATGCTAATGCTAGCAGGGCTTGGTTAGCATGGAAAGTTCGCAGAGGCGAGTTGTTGCCAAAGTACAACATGGTTGGGGGGAAATGTTGGTTCACCAGCTGTTATGCTGACAGACTCGGTAGGTTATTTCACGGACAGTTGGCAATAATGGAGCCAAGTCCGGAATGGGCAGCTAAAGGCCACACCTTGCTTTCAAATGAAGAGAAGCTAACGGAGCTAAAGGCTAATGGCTGCGTTTGGTCCGCATGTTCCGAGTAACTGCCGTTGAAATAAACGGCAAGTAGAGGTTAGAAAGCTCCTTGTGACTGTTGGGTTCATGTCAGTTGGCGGGTTTCACTCGTGTTTTAAATGTAAGATGATTTAAAGCTGCTCTATGAAGAGACCTTGACATCGGCTGGGACCAACCAAGCCAGGAAGCGGCTCCTTGGCTATCAGCACCAGAGTTTGTCCCGCTAATATACCAGAAGTTTGTAATGTTATACCCAGAATGTGAACAGTTGTTTTTTATATATTCTGATCCGGAACCGGTTCCAGAGTGTGACCGGTTCTGATCCGGGTCCGGTTCCAGAGTGTGACCGGTTCTGATCCGGGTCCGGTTCCAGAGTGTGACCGGTTCTGATCCGGGTCCGGTTCCAGAGTGTGACCGGTTCTGATCCGGGTCCGGTTCCAGAGTGTGACCGGTTCTGATCCGGGTCCGGTTCCAGAGTGTGACCGGTTCTGATCCGGAACCGGTTCCAGAGTGTGACCGGTTCTGATCCGGTCCGGTTCCAGAGTGTGACCGGTTCTGATCCGGTCCCGGTTCCAGAGTGTGACCGGTTCTGATCCGGTCCCGGTTCCAGAGTGTGACCGGTTCCGATCCGGTCCCGGTTCCAGAGTGTGACCGGTTCCGATCCGGTCCCGGTTCCAGAGTGTGACCGGTTCCGATCCGGTCCGGTTCCAGAGTGTGACCGGTTCCGATCCGGTCCCGGTTCCAGAGTGTGACCGGTTCCGATCCGGTCCCGGTTCCAGAGTGTGACCGGTTCCGATCCGGTCCCGGTTCCAGAGTGTGACCGGTTCCGATCCGGTCCGGTTCCAGAGTGTGACCGGTTCCGATCCGGTCCCGGTTCCAGAGTGTGACCGGTTCCGATCCGGTCCCGGTTCCAGAGTGTGACCGGTTCCGATCCGGTCCCGGTTCCAGAGTGTGACCGGTTCCGATCCGGTCCCGGTTCCAGAGTGTGACCGGTTCCGATCCGGTCCCGGTTCCAGAGTGTGACCGGTTCCAGAGTGTGACCGGTTCCGATCCGGTCCCGGTTCCAGAGTGTGACCGGTTCCGATCCGGTCCCGGTTCCAGAGTGTGACCGGTTCCGATCCGGTCCCGGTTCCAGAGTGTGACCGGTTCCGATCCGGTCCCGGTTCCAGAGTGTGACCGGTTCCGATCCGGTCCCGGTTCCAGAGTGTGACCGGTTCCGATCCGGTCCCGGTTCCAGAGTGTGACCGGTTCCGATCCGGTCCCGGTTCCAGAGTGTGACCGGTTCCGATCCGGTCCCGGTTCCAGAGTGTGACCGGTTCCGATCCGGTCCCGGTTCCAGAGTGTGACCGGTTCCGATCCGGTCCCGGTTCCAGAGTGTGACCGGTTCCGATCCGGTCCCGGTTCCAGAGTGTGACCGGTTCCGATCCGGTCCCGGTTCCAGAGTGTGACCGGTTCCGATCCGGTCCCGGTTCCAGAGTGTGACCGGTTCCGATCCGGTCCCGGTTCCAGAGTGTGACCGGTTCCGATCCGGTCCAGTTCTCCTGTTCGTGGGATTTTTAATGTCATTGACTTTAAACTCCCGTTTGACTAATGATGATATTGAATTTGGAGCTTCATAAATTGAGCTTTCAGTTTAAAACTTTAATGCCTTTCAGTGTTTGAACTTCATGGTTTTTAGTTGCATGTAAAAACCATGAAGTTCCTAAAATGAGACCAGGCTGATTCTGGATCACTGAAAATGAGCTGCAGTTTGGGGAACAATAGAAAATTTAAGCGTTGAATATTTGCTTTTATCCATACAAACATTTATGTGGGAATTCCTCATTTTGGTGCTTTTATTAAATGGAGAACTTTTTAAGTTTATTGATCAGAACTGAGATCTGGTTTAACTTGTTGACCTGAAGTCAGATTATTTAAATTAATTGATCTTCAGTGGCTTTTATGGCGCTACAGTTAAACTTTTTTTTACTTTATATTGGGCTGCAATAAATCAGGAAAACATTAGATTGAGATGAAACCTGACAAATTTTACTGAAATAATTGGTAAATGAAACTATTTATTGATTACCCTCCAATAAACCCTGGTTTTGTGCAGAATTGGAAGATATTTTAAATGACCAAAATAAATTTTGATTTCTTGACTCATTAAGAAATGTTTTAATCCAAACAGTTTTAACCAAACTTGGTACAGATTTTGATGAGATGTGTGCCAAACTAAACTTTTTATTAATTTTAATTGCATTGAAAAGAGATTACTAGTTATGTTGCAACAAATGCATTAATTGCATGATAACTTAAAATTGACTCTAATTTATGTCTTTTTCCACCATAAACTGGATAATGAAAGTTTTCAGTCTGGTGTTTTAGTCTCAATTCAACCTTTTTGTTAAAGGACAACTTTGTTAACAGAAACTTCATAATTTTATATTTAAATATCTTCCAGTGTAAAATGTTAACATTTAAAGTTCATTGATATTTGAGAATGTTTTTGTATTACTTGAATTGTCTCAAAACTCAATATTATCACTTGCTGAATAATTTCAGGAAAATGATGGTGCCGGTTTTGTGTTTTGAAGTGAATCGGTGCTGAAACCCAGGAAGTTCCCCGTTAGGCCATATGCAGACGTCCGTCCAGCTGATTGGCTGTTCTCTGTCGTTCCAGTATGATGTTGTGCCCATTCAGCCCAACGTTGCCATCTGTTCCTGCTCGCATCCATCCATGGCCAGAAACCACCCCGACTCCTGTTCGCCGCTCGGCGTCCCGAGCACCAGCGGCGCTCACTGCCCCAGCATGGAGGGCTCGTCCCCGCAGCCCTGCGCCGTAGGGGCGCCCGGGGGCTCCCAGAGCGCCGACGCCCGCGCGCTGCCGGCCGCCCAGGCGCCGCAGCCGCGCAAGAAGAAGCCCGAGGACTTCAAGTTTGGCAAGATTCTGGGAGAGGGCTCCTTCTCAACGGTACGGCGGCTGAATTCCTGTTTTTAGATGTTGCTACATGCTAGCATTCTTTGGATTGAGTCATCCTCGGTTCGTCTGAGGTGAATCCAAACAGATGGTTTAACTCCTTAATTTGTGTTGGTGAAGCTGTTAAAGTACAACTTTTATTGCAAATATGTTTTTACATATTTGTTAAAACTGTCATGAGACAAACTATCTCTGAAAAGATCGATCTTCTCCTCCTCTCTGGGCTACTATTGCTGCCTGGACAATGCATCAAAAACCACCAATCACAGCCAGGAGGCGGGGCTTAGCGTTGTCAATCATCCTTGCGTACTAAATATGCTAATGGAAAACCTTTTATCTGCAGTCAGCTGCCATGCTAGCTATCGATGGCACTCACGACATTCTCTGCTATGCTGCAGCTAGCATGGAATGCTAACCTTTGGCTAATAATTTGCTATGTTCTGGCTAGCGTTCTTTGCTAGCCCATCATTACAATTTCTGGAATTCATCATCCAGCACAATTTGTCATGTCAGGCCTACTGGCTGCTAAAATGCTAACGACTGTAGTCGATTATTAACCAAATGTTGGCATTTTCTGCTGTGCTACAGTTAGCATAAAATGTTCTGTTAGCTACAGCATCGCAGATAATGTCATGAATGCTAAGGCTGGTTAGCATGACGGCGGATAAACAGTTTAACTGTTTTTACGAGTACATGAAGTTGATTGACGGCACTAAGACCCGCCTCCTGGCTCTGATTGGCTGTTTGTAGTTACCATTGGGAGGAGTTTTGTACTAAACTGACATTTTCAAAAAATACTTAAAATATACATATTTTATAAAACTTACAAACTGCAACTTTGCTGTTTTTAATGTTTTCCTTGGTTTTGTTCCTCAGGTTGTTCTTGCAAAAGAGTTGGCCACAGGGAAAGAATATGCAAGTTAGTAACGCAACCATTAACTGAATGCTAACCTTCTAGTAAAAATGTGTTTTAAATGTATTTTTTTTTGTCTTTCCATCAGTTAAGATTTTAGAGAAGCGCCACATTATGAAGGAGAACAAAGTCCAGTACGTGAAAAGAGAACGAGATTTGATGTCAAATCTCGATCACCCGTTCTTCGTAAAGCTCTACTTCACATTTCAAGACGATGAGAAGTTGTGTATCCTTTCTCTGGATCGTTTTCTGATGCTGCTTTGAAAGCTTTCTGAATATTTTTCTCTTAACGGTCAGTTAATCACTTATGTTGGGAACAGAGGTGACGTCGCACTGTGTGAGAAATGAGTCACTGTAAAACTGACTTTCATTATAAAATGACCAAAACGGCAACATTGAGCCTTCCTGTTATCTGCTGAAGTCATTTTTAAAGCCCTTTGTTCTTTATCCAACTTCCTCCTTGAACATTTCACTGACCCTGAATTTAGTAATTGATTTCCTGGAGAAAACTGCAATTACACCAAAACGTCCCAAAGAATATACACTTTGCACTCAAAATTAAAAGTTAGTTTGTAAATATGTTCTGCCTAGTTTAAGATTCATCTGCTTATTTCTATATTAAAAAACTTGTTCTATGAAATTGTTAATCGCTTAATCTAAGAAATAATCCCCAGATTAGCCTTATTGCTGTTGAGTCGAGAGGATTGACATTTTGATTGTTTTTTAAGGTGGCTAATCTGATATTAAAATCCTTATCTGCAGATTTGGAAATTGGGACAAATTTCTTAAAATTTACTAAGTTTAAGTCGTCTTTCCTGAGTAAAACCATCCGTACTGAAGAGTGTTGTTGGTAAAACATGCCAGCATACCAATAAGAGCGCCACCATTTAAACTTTGAGAACATTTACAAACTTTATTTTTAAATTAAGCTACTTGGTACATTTGAAACATCTTTTCTCAGTAAAACCATCTACACTGAAGAGTGTTGTTGGTAAAACATGGCAGCATACCAATAAAGGCACCACCATTTGAAAATTTACAAACTTTAATTTTAAATTAGATACTTAAAGTTAGTAATTGTAAACAATCTTTTCTCAGTAAAGCCATCCGTACTGAAGAGGGTTGTTGTTGGGACGACATGGTGGCTCTGTGTTGATCGAAAGTCGTTTTTTATTCAATTACCATCAAATTTGTCTGGATTTTCAGCTGTTTGCTTCACCTGCTCAGATGACGTTTGGTTTTCCTTAACAGGCGTTTTTACAGATTTTGGTCTTAGCTACGCCAAGAACGGCGAACTGCTAAAATACATTCGCAAAATCGGTTCGTTTGATGAGACCTGTACACGGTTCTACTCGGCCGAAATAGTCTGTGCTCTAGAATATTTACACAAAAAGGGGATAATTCACAGGTAAGGATCTGCTGGTATTTGACTCTGTACTTTTTTTCTTTTTACTAAAATGTTTTTTATTTCAGAGATTTGAAACCAGAAAATATTCTCTTGAACGAGGAGATGCACATCCAGATAACCGACTTTGGAACGGCGAAGCAGTTGTCGTCTGACAGTAAACAAGGTAAAACCAAACGGCCGAGTTTGTTTCAACTCCTGCAGAATGAATCGGACACATTTCAGACGTTGGCCAACGTATTCGTACTGCATACCCATCCAAAGGCGTCTAAATGTTTTCCAAATCGACAACGCCCAGTTCAAACTCCAACAAGCTAGATGGAAATGAAACATGTCTAGGTGCTAAACGCAAACCTTTTGAAATAAAGGCCCAACTTTGCAAAGTTGCACCTGTCAAATGAACGATGACAGAAAAGGCTTAATCCATTTTACTCATTTGTTTTGGTTATGAAAAGTTTTCCACTTCAGCATTTATTGGACTTTTAGAGGGAAAACCTACATTTTTATGCTATTACATTTGAAAATGGTCTCAAACAATATAATGATTAATTGCAATCATTACTGGGACAGTTTACCATCCAGTAAATGTAGCACTTTGAATCAGCAGGCAAAGAAAAAGAAACTAGAGTCTTTAATAACATGAAGCCAAAAACATCAATTCAGCCCCATCTCTGCTGGTCCTTGGTCATAATCTGTGTTGCAGTAAATATTCCCACTTGGCTCCAGTAATCCATTCTCCCTGTGTCACAATAAGCAGATTCCTGACTGGTTTTGGATTTTGTCTCCTGGACATTCATTTTATTTCAACAATAATAAAATGAATGTTTTGGAAGTAAAAAATTAAATGTTACCATTCCCTGAACAAACATCCACATGTTGTATCTGCATGAAGTTTATTTTGGTGCATTTGAAAGAATGACTGTTATAATAATTGTACTGCCAAGAAAAATGATAACAGGTTTCTAGAAAAAAAGACAAAAACGACGTTGGGTGGAATAGTGTGATTATCCACCTGGTGGCTCAGCTGAAATCATAGAAAAGGTTTCAAAGTCAGCATTTGGGTTTTTGTTTTAAATATCTGAGAAACTGCTAAACTTTCCTGTTTTCCTTTTCTTCACAATTTGTTTTTGAGGAAGCCGTATAAACTGCAGTTTTAAGCCTCAAAACGTTAAACTGCAGGTTGTTAGGCAACCAGTGAGTAGATTAAATCAACCTAGCTTAGCTGGCGATGCGAGTTTGAGCGGCTAAATGCATTTTTTTTTTTTTTTCTCAAATCGTGTGTGACTGACCAGTGACTTTAGTGTTGGTGGTGTGTCGTCATGGCTGTTTATGTGTTTATTTCTGAGTTTGATGCAGATTAGCCACCTGGCTAACCTGCTCCTGCTATTGGGCTGAATGCATCTTGTGCGTTTACTGCTGGTTTCAAGGTACAGCACAGACGATTACCGCTGCTCCGTAATGCAGCGCGAGTCGTTTGTTTTTAAAGTTCAATTTTTGACACTAAATTGGCACCAGAAGTAACGTTTGGATTTTCACAATAGGTTCTGTTCATTACCAGAAATGTTACATCAACATAGACTGTAAATTTATGTGTAAGACAAATGTATGACTGTAAAATCTGATTGTTTGCTCAAGCTAACTGGCAACAGTCGAGGATTTTATTAACTTGGTTTATATTAATCCACATCGATGCCTTTTATCTGTGGGTTTTTTTTTCCCCCTTCAAGCAAGAGAACAGCATTTAATCAGTGAAGGAAAATGTTCAGCAGGATATTGATGTGTAATTTGTCCCTATACCTTTCACCGCATTTAACACCAGATGAGTCAGATGGCGGCAGCCCCAATTCTCCATACTGATGTAACTCCTCCCCTCTATTGCAGTGAAAGACATGAGCAGCTCTGCTACTGACGGCATCAGTGCAGGGAGTCGATTGACAAATGTGCACAAAGAACAATCATCCTCCAACTTCCTGTCTTTGTAGTTTCTGCCAGTAGTAACACTTTGTTGATCGTGTGACGCGTTGGTGAAAATCTTATTTCAGTTTTGCAACATGCGTCCCTTTGAATATCACTGAAAAATCTACTAATCCAAATGCAGAAACTTCCTATCAAACATTGTCAACATAGCCGTATTTTTGTAATTTCAATTTGAGCAGTTTTGTGGTTATTGGAAACGCAGCTTCTGTCTCTCTTGACCCTTTGCAGCGATGTAACTTAACCACGATGGAGTATTGAACGGAGCCACTCTGGTTGTTGTTGCGAATTTAGCCATAGGTTCTTCAAACCAAGCTATTGTCTGTGGAAGTGGCGCACCTAGTTGGGCTCATAATTAGCGGTATTGCTAGCTTAGGAATTGAACCAGACCTTGTCCTTGGGTGAAATCTGCCTGAATTCACACGACTTATCTTGCTCTGAGAAACGGCGTTTTCCCGGACACTGCAGCAGATTTAAACGCATACAAACGTCTAGATGCTAACCCATTCATGCTAGGCTACGTGACTGAAGCATTTTCTAATGATTAGCTGGGTACCTTCGCCATAATGCTATCCTTGTCCTCATTAGGTTTACCATAAAACTATAAATTTGGTTTACAGCTCTTTGTGGAGAAACGTCTGACCATTTTCAGTCTGAAATCTACTAAACGTTAAACAACCAGATGTTTTCTGACGAGGTTCACGAATGAACAGGATGTTTTGACATGACATCATGGCTGATTGAGCCGCTTATTGAAGAGTCTTGCGGCAGTTACAAAAGCTCAATACAATACTAAGAGTGAAGGCTACTTGATAGCTCCTGGCTACCCCAACATGTGGCGATCCAGCCAGGAGTTACTGAGCAGCCGGGTAAGTTTCTGTCTGGACTGGAGGTTTGGAAACGGTGAGTATCCCACCTTAGTCTGCATGCAAGTTACAGATGGGATTAAAATCATCCAGTTTGATCCTTTCGATTATGTATAAAATATCATCACTGATCTGCAGGGGTGTTGAGTTGAACCTAGTGTCCAGAAATACCTGAGGACTCTGTTTTAAAGTTTGGGTCTATTGGTGAGGAGAATCCAGTTCGTGTGCCAACTGCATATTGAGAAAAATACCAGATTTTACATCTGAGGAAAAATGAGAAGACTCCTAAATGTGATTACAAAGCGTTTTTGGAGAAGTTCACCTCTTCAGAGACGCATTGGCTTGGACTGTTGCTGGGGAGAAAACTTTAAGGAAACTAAAACTATGGCTATACAAGCTGTTCATAAAATGTTTTTTTTTTTGCAGCAAGGGCAAACTCCTTTGTTGGGACAGCGCAGTACGTGTCTCCAGAGCTGCTAACAGAAAAATCAGCCTGCAAGAGGTGCTTTTCAAAAATATAACTTTATTCTTTTCAGATTTTAAGACTTTCATGCTTAAATATATTGTTTGTTCCATGTGCAGCTCTGACCTGTGGGCTTTGGGGTGTATTATCTATCAGCTGGTGGCTGGTTTACCACCGTTCAGAGCTGGGTAAGAAGCTTTTGGATGTTTAATTCTGATTTTAGATATTCATTTTGTTACTTTTTAAAATGCAACCTGCTGTTTGAATGGATGCGTTGCTTGCCAATACCTTTTTTTTTTTTTTTTTTTTTGTCTGAAAAGTTGCATATGACAAATTGCTCCTTGAAAAACAAACCAGTTGATCCAGATTGGTTTCCAGTTGGATGACATCCGTTTGGTGGCCACACCAATTGGCTTAAAGGAAATTTACACTTTAAAAACAAAGTCATACCAAACACTTTTGGCCTAGTTTTTAGTTCAAAATATCTTCATACACTTGACATAAGAAAACCTATTTGTAAGTAGGAGCTTGTTTAGTTTTAATAATAAAACCTTCTAGTTCCACTAGCAGATTATTTAACTTATAATATGGGGAACATGTGCTGTATAAAATCTGCTGGTGGAAGTCGAAATATTTGGACTTGAAATTACCTCCTTTCTTGCTGAAAAGTAACTTTTGAAATAGTTTTGGCTTGATGTGTATTGAGATATTTGCACTAGAAACTGGACTAAAAATACTTTGAGGTTGTTTTTACAGTGTAGGGCCTCTGCTACATAATTTGTTGCACTTAAAAAAAAAGACAAATTTATCAGATTTGAAAAATGATGTATTTTTATTATACAAGTGATATTTGTAAAACAATGGCTAAGAAAGGAAGCTTCTTTTGTTTTTATTTCTGTCACAGAAACGAGTACCTAATATTCCAGAAAATAATAAAGCTGGAGTACGAGTTCCCAGAAAAGTTCTTCCCCAAAGCCAAGGATCTAGTTAAGCAGCTTCTGGTGAGTCGTCGGTCTGAGCAGCGTCTCTGGGTGAAATTCAGGATGGTTTTTCAGTTTTCTCTGACCTCCCTTCAGTCCCTGGACCCTTCCAAGCGGCTCGGTTGTGAGGAGATGGGAGGGTACGACCCGCTGAGGCAGCATCCCTTCTTCGACACCATTTCCTGGAGGGACTTGCACCTGCAGACGCCCCCAAAGCTCACGCCTTACCTGCCAGCGATGTCTGAAGACGATGAGGACTGCTACGGGAATGTGAGTCGCCCAAGTAGCTTCTCTAGCTCCTCCCAGTGCTAAAGAGAAACCAATCAGAGCCAGGAGGCGGGTCTTGGCACCTATGACGGCATCTTCCTGTTAGCGTAGCCTTTCATGAATGCTAGGCTAGTTACCACAGCCACTAATGACCGTTTTCCTTTATTTGGCATGTTTAGCAGCACATTCACAAGATTGATTGACAGTGCTAAGCCCCTCCTGGCTCTGATTGGTTGTTTTTGGTGCATTTCTTCAGAGCAGTAGGGAGGAGGTGGAGGAAATCGATCTCATTTCAGATCATCTGTCTAATATCAATGAATATGTAAAAACGTTATATACTGCAACTTTAAAAGGACTTTCAAGAAATTTAAAAAAAAAAAGTATATTTAATGGGACATTTATTACATCTACATAGCTATTTTCTTATTTTGGCCCTCCATACATCCCTGAGGTCTCATTACTGAGTCTGAAAATCATCTTTCGACCATCCATTTGGTATCTCACGAGCACCCTTGGGGTCCTGACCCCTGCTTTGAGAACCCCTCTTAGCAGCCCTGTTGGAGAAACGTACTGAAGCCTTTGGATAACTCACCAGCTGCTGCTGAAGTTTGATTTGTTTCTTTAACTGTGAATTTCAGTACGACGACCTCCTGAGCCAGTTCAGCAACATGCAGGTGGCGCCGTCGAGCTCGTCTCACTCCCTGTCGCCGCACGACTCGGCGCCGCCGCAGCGGTCCAGCAGCAACATCGAGCAGTACATCCACGACCTGGACAACAACTCGTTTGAGCTGGACCTGCTGTTCACCGAGGAAGAAAAGAAATTATTGCTGGACAAACAGACCAATGGGAACCCTTGGTAAGTCCTGTGCTAGAGGCTTTTATTTTGAAAGGAAACTATTCAGTTGGTTAGTTACCGTCTCCGTGTGCTGAGATTTTCCGTCTGTTTTGGATTCTGCAGGCATCAGTTTGTGGAGAATAATCTGATCCTGAAGATGGGACCAGTGGATAAACGCAAGGTGTGTGTGATTCAATAAATGTCTGGCATAACTAACTGAATTTCTCTTATTTAATAACTGCAGCAGAACAGCTCCACATGTCGAGTCAAACATCTAAAACCTTAAAATCTGTTCGGTCGGCGCAATGAGCAGTAACCCCACAGGGTTAGAGTCCCAATTAAACAACATTTAACAGAAGTCCTAAAAGGGGTTTTAATCTTTTTAAATATTTCTCACTGTTTATTCAATGTCATATGCTGCTTTTATTTTACTTTTGTGAAGCACTTTGAAGTGCCTTGCTGCTGAAATGTCCTATACAAATAAAATTTGATTAAAAGCTCCAATTTAAAATGAACTGAAACAGGTTGACTATCTTGGTCAAACGTGTAAAAATAAAGTACAGAAAATATTCTTTCAATGGTTCAGTTCATTCAGGAATTCAAAATGTTTTGTAAAATAGTAAAGCCTGAAACTTTGAGAATTTGCTAGTAAAAATTCTGAAATTTCTACCGAACTCAGAATTTTATTTCATAAATTTTTATTTTGCAACTTCTGTAACTACAAATATTTTGCCAAAAATTTGATCCCATCTTATAAATTTTCTAGGGAAAAAAAAAGTCTAAAACTTGGTAGGAAACTCAAATTTTGTAAACTTAAGTTTTTCTTTTCTACTGGAGCTAAATTCTTCCATTCAAAACACTTTATTGATCACAAAGGAAAATTTAATCATTAATTGAGGTTCTTCAGAGTTTTTGTAGTTGGCCGATTGGAGGCTGAAGGCGTGAAAACCAGAGCTGGACAATAAATGACCATAAACGCACCTTATCAATATGGCCAGTATCTGGTAGAACGTTCCAGGTTGGAATCGACTCTCTGGTTGCCTAGCAACATGTGCAGATGGTAGCAACGTTTGGAATGATCGTGCTCACAAGAGCGTTGAGCTCCCAAACTTTGGTTGCCTAGCAACAGCCTTCTGGTAGTAGTTTAACCCTTTTACGCCAGAGTTTCAAGCGTCTGCCTAAATAAATCTTATTTTAATTGTAAGTAGTCCTTTAAATGTCCTGTGAGATGATGTACTTACCCATGTATCCACAACAACTGGAACTTTCAATTATTTTTGCAATTTATCGTCCATTAAACCCTCGTCTCCCCTTTCAGAAACCGTCGGATAGCGCTACGTGTGGCGGAATTACGCTACTGCACATTTAGACGCGTCGGCGCCGACACGTTCCGGTCAAGAAGGGTTAAAGTTTCCCCACTTTGGCTCTACAGGGCTTAAAATAAAACGTGGAGGGGGAAAACTGGATAAAACGGGGAATGTTGCCCCTCCAGTTTGGCTGTAATTGAGATGTATAACCAATAATTATTGAATGTGGAAGAAGTTTTGTTGCTGAACTGCTTGGGCTGCCTGCAGGGCCTGTTCGCCCGCCGGAGGCAGCTGCTGCTGACCGAAGGGCCTCACTTGTACTACGTGGATCCCGTCAACCGGGTCCTGAAGGGGGAGATCCCGTGGTCCTCCGAGCTGCGCCCCGAGGCCAAAAACTTCAAAACCTTCTTCGTTCACACGGTAACCGCCATTTGTTTCTGCTCCTGCTTGGGATCCTGGTGTCAGACGTCATAAATTAAAACGAATATCAGTGATTATCATTATCAGGATTTATCGATTCTTTCTACCAAGAACAGGATGGAAAAATGTTCAACTACAACGAATGTTTAATTATAATTTAGTTTAATTTTATTGTCTTTTTTATGACTTGAACTGTCTTCCAGTGTTGAGTACGGAAGAGGATTGGGGCCAAAAAAGAATTCTGACTTTAATCTCAGAAATTAAAATTAAAGCCAATTTTATTAAAGTAAAAAAAAATTCTTTAATCAACTTTACAGAAGAGGATTAGGGCCACCGAAAAAAAAATTCTGACTTTAAAGAAAAAAAAAAAATTTCGGTGGCACTAATCGTCTTCATTAGGATTTAAAGTTAATCTTTGAAAATGTGTTCTTATGATTACATTACTTAAATGGTCTCAAAACAACATTATTAACTTCTAGGACAATTTATTGTCCAACAGAATTTTTATCCATTTCCTTCAACTTTGTTCGTATCTTCAGTAACCCTAATGATGCGCAATGGAGCCTCAGTTGTCAGAGATTACTTGTTTATTAAAATGTTTGTTGTGTCTCAACTGCCTGCATTATAATATTTGGTTTTAATTTTAGATGTCATTTTGTCCATATTGAGTTAATAAATTAGGCGTTTTTATTTCAGGTACATTTTCTAAGCTACAGAAAACTATTACAGATGGACAGATATGAAAGTTTGAGCAAATATTATGGGGAAAATTTAATTCGATCGTTGTCGATTCCTTGGGATCAACAATACTTTATTGATCCCAAGAGAAATTTAATGTTGCAACTTGTATTGATTAAAACTTTTCAGTGGGTTATTGTAAATGGCGTCTCCTGTAGCAGTCAGTATGCCAGTGAATTTGAAGAAGCTTCTGACTAAAGACGCTCTGGTATTTTCCCCTAACGAGTCTTTAAATTGTTGCTGCAGCCGAACCGGACGTACTACCTGATGGACCCCAGCGGAAACGCTGACCGGTGGTGCAAGAAGATCCAGGAAGTGTGGAGAAAGATCTACCAGAGGCACCAAAACCCAGGCCTATAGGAGCACAAGCTGAGGCCAATCACTGAGCAGAATAACGCCCTCTTTAGTGCCCTTCATCACCGCAACGTAAACAAACTCTTAGAGACGCTGGCATCTAGACCTCGTTTGTTTTCCTGAGTAGATCCATGGTGGGAAAATACAACTTTGGATTCAGGGTTGCTTTGCTTGTTCTTTGTGCTCTCTGTGAGGCTTCTGTTGCATTTTTTTCATGTATGGATGAGACTTCCACCATTTTGTACATTCTGCTTCAGGTGGGGGTGAGTTTGGGTTTGGGGGGGGGGGGGAGGATGGAGCGAGTTTGGGTACTGCTAGGACTATCCTGAACGCACGGACTGGTTTCCTGCTTCAACGATAACACAGAATCTAGCTTTTATGAACCAGAGCCTGACAAGATATCTTTAATTAAAACCATATCCTAATCATACGTTATATGTGCGAGTTGTCGTAAAAGCCCGACTTTTAGTGCATTTACTCTCTAGCTGTGACGGATACTGTCAACTGATTCAGTCTCGCTTAATCCCACATGTCCTCTTTACTTTTATTTCCTCCGTTTATTCCCACGGTGTTGGCGTTGTTTTTCAGTCTCTGGTACTTGCAGTCCAATTAAAGCAGAGGGTGCTGGTCTGCAGTGAGACGTGGGTCTGAGTGAGTCTTCATAGCTGTTACTAAGGTCGTTTTTCTTCTGCCGGGCCGGGTAAACATGCCACTAGCTTCTACTTCTTCATCACTTGCTTCTCTTTCCTGCATGGCCAGTTTTGTTCCTATGGCTTCTCTCTTTTGGCACTGGAGATGTAGTTTGAGTTTAAAGAAGAAATGGGTATTTTTGACCCTATAATTTGTTTTTGTACCTTTTTTAGTGGTTTTCATGGCATAAATTCCCACTGGTTTTTATTTTTTTTTTTAAATATTAGAACGGCTCATCTTTACTGAAACTAAAATCTGATGTCCTGAACACATAGGTATTCAGTGCATAGCCAGTTTCCCCCCCCACAGTTGGGGGGGGGGGGGGCAAAATATTTTTACAGCATTGGCAACCTATAGTTTTTTACGCCATTTTACTGGTTTTCATGGCATGAATTCAAGTAAATTCTTTAAGGGGTATTTTGACAGCATTGGCAACCTATATAGTTTTTTACGCATTATGGTTTTCATGGCATGAATTCAAGTAAATCTTTAAGGGGATTGAAAGCATTGGAACCGTAGGAAATTGGCTTTTTTGTACCATTTTACTTGCTTTGTTGGTTCACATGGTGGCTGTTTTTTTTTTTTTTTTTTTTTTTTTTTTTTTTTTTTTTCTCTGTCACACTGAATAAAATCCCATTTGCTGAACAAACAGGTTTTTGATGCACAGACAGGTTTTTCCCCACACTCGAAATGTCGTTTAAAGAAATTAACGGTATTGTTGGCAACACTTGCACAGTGGGGTGTTTAGGTTAGTTTTTGTACCACTTAATTTGCATTCGAGGTGTGAATTCCCCTAAATTCCATTGTTTTTCCTTTATCACAATTTTTAATCTTGACTGAAAAAGTCTTGTGTGCCAACCTCACACACATCGGTGCATAAGCAGTTTTTTTTCCTACAGTTTAGGCACCAGAAATGTAGATTAAATTTAAAATGTGTGGGGTTTTTTTGTTTGACAGCATTGGCAACCGTTAGAATAATTGGATGTTTTGAATTTTGTCAGTTCCTCTAAATTCCCTGTTTTTTTTTTTTTTTGTTTTTTTTCCTGATGAAATGGAACGGCTCATCTTCACTGAAACTCGTGCCGACCAGACACTTGGTTTAATTTAAAAAGAAACAAGTGGGGTTATTCTGACTGCATTGGCAACCTCTAATTTGTGTCCCGTTTTCATGGTTAAAATTCCCGTAGTTTTGTTTTTTGTTGGAATAGAACGGCTCGTCTTTACTGGAAGTAAAATCTTGTGCTGACCTCCCCATGCTGAACAGAGACGCATTCACCTATCACTCAGAAGCGATCAGAAAAAGCTGACGGACAAGATGGCTGCCTCAACGGGCTCGCTGCCCTTTTTTATTTTTTTTTATTTCGCTCTCGTTTTTGGCCCAATAGAAATTGAAGCGAATGATTTGATTTGCGCTCGTTTTTAGCAGTATGCGTCATCGCAAGGCTTTTATTTTTGACCTTGAGGTCGTTTGCGGAGGTCACTCTTCCTTCAGCCGACTGTGTGCAGTGAGTGGTTGGATGTCAGTTTAAGGAAATCCATCTGATCCAAATAAACCGATTAAATTGCTGTATCTGTCTGTAAAGTCGCGGGAACGCCAGAGTGGTTTTTATTTTATTTTTTCTTGCTCTAAAAAAAGCGAATCTATTCTGAATCAAGTCGATGGCGGTCGGTTACATCGTGTATGAAACGCTCTACCTGGCTTGTAACTGACGAGAACTGTGATGTACAGATGATGTATTATTAAATCTGAAGCGAGTAATGCAATGATATTAGGATACAGTTTTTGTATTTTTATTCTTGTATAAGGTTATTGATGGCTATTGTTTTAGCCTATAGTTCATTCTGTTATTTAAATTCTAATATATGAATCATATTTGGATTGAAGTCATGTTCAGGGGCCATGTTGTGTATGTATTGAGATGTAAAGCCTTTGAATGTGAATAATTATTGTAAACTATAATATTTTACAGCTTTTTTCTTACTATATCATACATTTTCTATTTGCTCAGTGACTTAATCATATTCTGATAATTTAATGATTCTGTTCATTCTCTCTCTGATTATTTGTGCGCTAGGTCAGTAGATGTTGAATGATTTTTCCACTTAATGCTTGGTAGTCCAGTGATTAAAGCATGTAGGGATTTAGGCATTCAAATGAAAGCCATGTGTCTTGTCTTCTGTTTAACAACCTTCGCCACGACACTGAACTGCGTCCGGCGGTGACGACGACATCTCACGTTTCTGCAGCATGTAAATAAAGTACCGACCCATAAT
Source organism: Poecilia picta (assembly GCA_033032245.1). Taxonomy (NCBI): domain Eukaryota; kingdom Metazoa; phylum Chordata; class Actinopteri; order Cyprinodontiformes; family Poeciliidae; genus Poecilia; species Poecilia picta. The sequence goes on from CM065371.1 coordinate 25,263,718, forward strand.
CTCTGCTTTGGTGTGAAAGTCTTTGTAAAACTGACTGGGTTTAGACAGTTAAAGTCATACTAAGTAGATTTTTGATCGTAATTTATAGGCTTTTGTTGCCCAAAAATACAAATATTTTATTTTCCAAGTGTAACTCAAAAGAAAAGTAAAACAATTGTTCAGAAATGGGTGAATTTCAACATGTCAGAAAACTTAAAATTTAAGATGTCAAATGTTCTACAAATCTTTAATTTTTTTTGTTGGATTGTGGTACCACTGGCATTCCATAGGGGAATTTGTTTTGGTGCTTAAATCCTTGTATACAGGATTTGATATCAGAAATTTCTTTGATTCTCGAATTAGTCTGAATTAGAGGCTTTGCAAATGGACAAAAAGACATAAACCTCACCAAAGAAATCTGAATTTTTTTTTCTAGATAAAAGCTTGGATGCTTCTTTTGAAAGTTGATTTGCTACAGAATAAATCGGAACAGTGGATGAATCTAAAAATGTTTTTATTTTGTGATTGTGGCACATTTGGCATCCCGTACAGCGTTTTTTTTAAATCCTAGACAGATCAGTTTAGCCTCAAATTTTATTTTAATTCTATTACTCCTACAACCTGATTAAATATTGACGTCAAGCTGTGCCGCCGTCACCATACAGGTCCTTCTGAAACAATTAAAATATTGTGATAAAGTTCATTATTTTCCATAATGTAAGGATAAAAATTAATCTGTCATATTTTAGATTCATTGCACACCAACTGAAATATTTCAGGTCTTTTTATTTTAATATTGATGATTCTGGCAAACAGCTCATGAAAACCCAAAATCCTTGCCTCAAAAAATTAGAACATTAACCTGATCACCTGAATCAACGAAGTGACTCTAAACACCTGTAAAGATTCCTGAGGCTGTTGACTCCCAGCCTGGTTCATTACTCAAAACCGCAACCATGGGTCAGACTGCCGACCCGACTGCTGTCCAGAAGGTCATCACTGATGAGGGAGAGACATTTCTGATCCAACAGGCTGTTCCCAGAGCATCAAGGCTCCTCAGTGGGAAGGAAAACGCTGAACAGCGAGACGAGGTGACCGGAGCCTGAGGAAGATGGTGGAGAAGAGCCGATTCCAGACCTGGGGGGGAAGCAGTGGACTGAGCCTGGAGCAGAGACATCCAGAGCCACCGTGCAGGAAATGGGCTACAGGTGCTGCTTTCCCCAGGTCAAAGGTCAAGACACTGTTGAACCAGAAACAGCAGCAGAAGAGCCTGACCTGGGCTACAGAGAAGCAGCTCTGGACTGTTGCTCAGGGGTCCAAAGGACTTTTTTCGGATGAAAGCTAATTTTGCATGTCATTCAGAAATCAAAGTACCAGAGCCTGGAGGACGACTGGGGGGAAGGAAATGCCAGCATGTCAGAGGTCCAGTGTCCAGTAGCCACAGTCGGTGATGGTCTGGGAGCTGCTGGTGTTGGTCCACTGTGGTTTATCAAGGACAGGGTCAAGGCAGCAGCTATCAGGAGGTTTTGGAGAACTTCATGCTTCCATCTGCTGAAAAGCTTTATGGAGATGAAGATTTAATTTTTCAGCACGACCTGGTACCTGCTAACAGAGCCAAAACCACTGGTCTACTGACCACGATGCTACTGCTAACGGCCAAAACCACTGGTCTACTGACCATGGTGCTACTGCTAACAGCCGAAACCACTGGTCTACTGACCACGATGCTACTGCTAACGGCCAAAACCACTGGTCTACTGACCATGGTGCTACTGCTAACAGCCGAAACCACTGGTCTACTGACCACGATGCTACTGCTAACGGCCAAAACCACTGGTCTACTGACCATGATGCTACTGGTCTGTGCCAAAACCACTGGTCTACTGACCACGATGCTACTGCTAACGGCCAAAACCACTGGTCTACTGACCATGGTGCTACTGGTCTGTGCCAAAACCACTGGTCTACTGACCATGATGCTACTGCTAACGGCCAAAACCACTGGTCTACTGACCATGGTGCTACTGGTCTGTGCCAAAACCACTGGTCTACTGACCATGGTGCTACTGGTCTGTGCCAAAACCACTGGTCTACTGACCATGGTGCTACTGCTAACGGCCAAAACCACTGGTCTACTGACCATGATGCTACTGCTAACGGCCGAAACCACTGGTCTACTGACCATGGTGCTACTGGTCTGTGCCAAAACCACTGGTCTACTGACCATGATGCTACTGCTAACGGCCAAAACCACTGGTCTACTGACCATGGTGCTACTGGTCTGTGCCAAAACCACTGGTCTACTGACCATGGTGCTACTGGTCTGTGCCAAAACCACTGGTCTACTGACCATGATGCTACTGCTAACGGCCAAAACCACTGGTCTACTGACCATGGTACTACTGCTAACGGCCAAAACCACTGGTCTACTGACCATGATGCTACTGCTAACGGCCGAAACCACTGGTCTACTGACCATGATGCTACTGCTAACGGCCAAAACCACTGGTCTACTGACCATGATGCTACTGCTAACGGCCGAAACCACTGGTCTACTGACCATGGTGCTACTGCTAACGGCCGAAACCACTGGTCTACTGACCATGATGCTACTGCTAACGGCCGAAACCACTGGTCTACTGACCATGGTGCTACTGCTAACGGCCGAAACCACTGGTCTACTGACCATGATGCTACTGGTCTGTGCCAAAACCACTGGTCTACTGACCATGATGCTACTGCTAACGGCCAAAACCACTGGTCTACTGACCATGATGCTACTGCTAACGGCCGAAACCACTGGTCTACTGACCATGGTGCGACTGCTAACGGCCAAAACCACTGGTCTACTGACCATGATGCTACTGCTAACGGCCGAAACCACTGGTCTACTGACCACGATGCTACTGCTAACGGCCGAAACCACTGGTCTACTGACCACGATGCTACTGCTAACGGCCAAAACCACTGGTCTACTGACCATGATGCTACTGCTAACGGCCGAAACCACTGGTCTACTGACCATGGTGCTACTGCTAACGGCCGAAACCACTGGTCTACTGACCATGATGCTACTGCTAACGGCCGAAACCACTGGTCTACTGACCATGATGCTACTGCTAACGGCCGAAACCACTGGTCTACTGACCATGGGGCTACTGCTAACGGCCGAAACCACTGGTCTACTGACCATGATGCTACTGGTCTGTGCCAAAACCACTGGTCTACTGACCATGATGCTACTGCTAACGGCCAAAACCACTGGTCTACTGACCATGATGCTACTGCTAACGGCCAAAACCACTGGTCTACTGACCATGATGCTACTGCTAACGGCCAAAACCACTGGTCTACTGACCATGATGCTACTGGTCTGTGCCAAAACCACTGGTCTACTGACCATGATGCTACTGCTAACGGCCAAAACCACTGGTCTGCTGACCATGGTGCTACTGTTGTCCTGCCAACTCTCCTGAGCTGAACCTCATGGAGAATCTGTGGGACATTGTGAAGAGAAAGTTGAGAGACCAACACTGTGGATGAGCTTAAGGCCATCGAAGCATCATGACCTCCATAACCTCAGCAGAGACACAGGCTGATTGGCTCCAGGCCACATTGAAGACTGCAAAAGGATTCCTGACCACGTATGGAGTGCATAACTGAACATAATTAATTGTAATACGAATAAGGTTGACATCTTGGTATTAAAACTCTTTTCTTTTATTAATGGATGAAATATGCTAATTTTTTGAGATGGGAATTTTGGGTTCTCATGAACTGTTTTCCAAAATCATCAGCATTAAAACAATAAATGACCTGAAATATTTCAATTGGTGTGCAATTAATCTAAAATATAAGACGGTTTAATTTTCATCATTGCATTATGGAAAATAATTAACTTGATCACAATATGCACATTTTTTAAGAAGGACCTGTATGTACTGAAAATTCACCTCAAACTCTGAAGCTGAGTTTGAACAGGAAGTCGAGCTTTTCTTGTGTTTTTGCATCATCATTAATGGTGATGCAAATCTAGGGAGAATGAGCACAAATGTCAAATTTACTGTGGCGTACATAAATCCCTGCTTTCGATTCTCTGAATCTGAGTCAGTGACTCACTTATTCAAATTCTTATTTCTTTATTTAAAACAGCATTTGTTCATATGCAAAACTGGGTCACGATTCCGGTCCGACCGGGATGAAGGAGAGAGTTGGGCCTGAGACGAAAGAACGAGACAAGACTCAACCGGGAAAAAAAGTTGGTTTATAGATTTAAACATGCATGAAGTGGCTTCATTTATTAAAATTAAATATTGAGGCCATTGTTGATATTTGAATTTATTGTGTTCTTTCTATTCACACACATGCAGTGCATTTTTAATGACCCTACTCAGGTGAATATTTCTTTTAAACAGATTATTTTTAATAACTGTACAGTGTTTTCTTATTTTGTCTATTTTTGTTTTTAATCTTTCTTACAGTGTTGTTAAAGGTAAATTTACTGCGCCTGAATTTCCCCACTATTAGTGTATTTCATATTGAGTTATAAATGTATTTAATACATTTTGGATAAAAGACAGTTACTTTTAATTGTTACAAAAGAGGAATTTAATCTCAAATCTCTTTTAGGTTTTGAAAAATAGGTTTAGTTCTGAGATTAAACTCTAAATTCTACAATGGCAAAATGGGGTAATTTTATATATATATATATATATATATATATATATATATATATATATATATATATATATATATATATATATATATATATATATATATATATATATATACGTATATGTATATATATGTATATAAAAATTCCCTTCTCACCCTCCGCGGGTGGTCTCTCTCTCTCTCTCTCTCTCTCTCTTCTCTCTCTCTCTCTCTCTCTCTCTCTCTCTCTCTCTCTTTCATCCTCTGACCTCTGACCTCTACCAGAGGCCTGGGAGCTTCAGGTTCTCCTCCAGTATCTTGGCTGTGCCTAGTTCTGCACATTTCTGGACTGAGATGTCTGATGTTGTTCCTGTTTTAGCCGCTGCTCCAGTTTGGGGGTTTCTGCCCCGATGACCACAGGCACCACTGTGATCTTCACCTTCCAGTTCTTTTCCAGTTCCTCCCTGAGGTCCTGGTATTTCTCCAGTTTCTCATGCTCCTTTTTCCTGATGTTGTATCACTTGGTATAGCTACATCCACCACAACGGCTTTCCTCTGTTCTTTATCCACCACCACAATGTCCGGTTGGTTCTCCATCACCATCTTGTCTGTCTGGATCTGGATCCCACAGGATCTTAGCTCCGTCATTCTCCACCACCTTTGGGGGTGTTTCCCACTTCGATCTCGGGGCTTCCAGTCCATATTCTGCACAGATGTTCCTGCAGAATATATATATATAATATATATATATATATATATATATATATATATATATATATATATATATATATATATATACTGTATATACATACACCAACATGCCTTCTGTTGAGGAAGCTGAGCCTGTGGACCCTGGGTTGGGCTCTCCAATCTCTGGGGACGAAGTCTACGAGGTGGTTAAAAAGCTCCTCGGTGACCTCAGGGCCCCGGGGTGGATGAGATCCGCCCGGAGTTCCTTAAGGCTCTGGGTGTTGTAGGGTTGTGTTGGCTCACGTGACTCTGCAATATCGCATGGACATCGGGGGCAGTTCCTCTGGATTGGCAGACCGGGGTGGTGGTCCCCCTGTTTAAAAAGGGGGACCGGAGGGTGAGCTCCAATTACAGAGGGGTCACACTCTTAAGCCTCCCTGGTAAGGTCTATTCAGGGGTCCTGGAGAGGAGGGTCCGTCGGATAGTCGAACCTCGGATTCAGGAAGAGCAGTGTGGTTTTCGTCCTGGTCGTGGAAACTGGACCAGCTCTACACCCTCAGCAGGTCCTGGAGGGTTCTGGGAGTTCGCCCAACCAGTCTACATGTGTTTTGTGGACTTGGAGAAGGCGTTCGACCGTGTCCCTCGGGGGCCTTGTGGTGGTTCTCCGGGCAGTATGGGGTACCGGGCCCTTTGATACGGCCTGTCAGGTCCCTGTATGACCGGTGTCAGAGTCTGGTCCGCATTGCCGGCAGTAAGTCGGGCTCGTTTCCGGTGAGAGTTGGACTCCGCCAAGGCTGCCCTTTGTCACCGATTCTGTTCATTACTTTCATGGACAGAATTCTAGACCAGCCGAGGTGTTGAGGGGATCCGTTTTGGTGGCATTAGGATCGCATCTCTGCTTTTTGCGGATGATGTGGTCCTGATGGCTTCAGTCAGATCGTGATCTGCGGCTCTCGCTGAAACGGTTCGCGGCCGAGTGTGAAGCGGCCGGGATGAGGCTCAGTGCCTCCAAATCCGAGGCCATGGTCTTGAGCCGGAAAAGGGTAGAGGTCCTTCTCCGGTCAGGGGGGTCGTCCTGCCTCAAGTGGAGGAGTTTAAGTATCTGGGGATCTTGTTCACGAATGAGGGAAGAAGGGAGCGGGAGATCGACAGGCGGATTGGGGCAGCGTCTGCAGTGAAGCGGCGCTGTACCGGTCCGTCGTGGTGAAGAGAAGCTGAGTCAAAAGGCGAAGCTCTCGATTTACCGGTCGATCTACGTTCCCACCCTCATCTATGGTCATGAGCTTTGGGTCATGACCGAAAGAACGAGATCACGGATACAAGCGGCCGAAATGGGTTTCCTCCGCAGGGTGGCCGGGCTCTCCCTTAGAGTAGAGAAGCTCGGTCATCAGGAGGGACTCAAAGTAGAGCCGCTGCTCCTCCACGTCGAGAGGAGCCAGTTGAGGCTCAGGCATCTGGTCAGGATGGAGCCTCCATGGTGAGGTGTTCAGGTCCCACCGGGAGGAGGGAGGAGACCCAGGACACGCTGGAGGGACGATGTCTCTCGGCTGGCCTGGGACGCCTTGGGGTTCCTGGAGGAGCTGGAAGACGTGGCTGGGGAGGGAAGTCTGGGCCTCCCTTCTGAAGCTGCTGCCCCCAAGACCCGACCAGGATAAGAGGAAGAAAATGGATGGATGGATGGATATATATACAGTACATATACATACATATATACAGTATATAATTCCACTAAAAACAGACTATTTGAGATTAATCAGAATATTTCTGGTAAACATTTCTGAGTTTTAAAAAGTTCAAAGGTTTACACCATTGAAGCTCAGAAAACTCCACATTTCTTCTGAGAAATCAGATTAATCTAAAAAAAAAAACCCTGACTTTTCTCAGGCAAATCTTTGATGTTTCAAACATAGAAACTTCCTTGTTTTTTCTTTCTCAAAAACAAAAACAAACAAGACATCTAGGAAAAATTTTCTAGCAAATTTTCTATTTTTCAAACTCAGAAATTTCCCAGTTTTTTCTAGAATATTTCTGAGATTTTTGCCCCCAAAATATATATACTAATTTTGTTCTAACTACAATGACGTTTTAAAAATCAAAATTCTGCCTTTAACCTCACATATTCTAAAATGTCAGAATAATTTCTTTATCTCTGTAGTGGCCCTAATCGCCTTCCGTATTTTCTATTTTTCAAACTCAGAAATTTCCCAGTTTTTTCTAGAATATTTTTTATAGTATACTAATTTTTTTCTAACTAAAATGACGTTTTAAAATCAAAATTCTGACCCATATCCTAAAATGTGAGAATAATGTCTTTGTCTCGTAGTGGCCCTAATCGCCTTCCATACGGTGGTGGTGTAGGAAGCCTGGACGGATAGGAAACATTTCCTAGCAAATTTTCTATTTTTCAAACTCAGAAATTTCCCAGTTTTTTCTAGAATATTTTTTATAATATACTAATTTTTTCCTAACTAAAATGACGTTTTAAAATCAAAATTCTGACCCATATCCTAAAATGTGAGAATAATTTCTTTGTCTCTGTAGTGGCCCTAATCGCCTTCCGTATTTTCTATTTTTCAAACTCAGAAATTTCCCAGTTTTTTCTAGAATATATTTTATAATATACTATTTTTTTCCAAACTACAATGACGTTTTAAAATCAAAATTCTGACTTTATTAACCTCCCATATCTTAAAATGTGAGAATAATTTTTTGTCTCTGTAGTGGCCCTAATGCCTTCTGTATTTTCTATTTTTCAACCTCAGAAATTTCCCAGTTGTTTCTAGAATATTTTTTATAATATATTAATTTTTTCCTAACTAAAATGACGTTTTAAAATCAAAATTCTGACCCATATCCTAAAATGTGAGAATAATGTCTTTGTCTCTGTAGTGGCCCTAATCGCCTTCCGTATTTTCTATTTTTCAAACTCAGAAATTTCCCATTTTTTTCTAGAATATTTTTTATAATATATTAATTTTTTCCTAACTAAAATGACGTTTTAAAATCAAAATTCTGACCCATATTCTAAAATGTGAGAATAATGTCTTTGTCTCGTAGTGGCCCTAATCGCCTTCCGTACGGTGGTCGTGTAGAAAACATCCATCCATTTTCCTACACCCTTGTCCCTTAATGGGGTCGGGAGGTGCTGGTGCCTCTCCGGCTGGCGTTCCGGGCGAGGGGTGGGGTCGCCCTGGGACAGGTCGCCAGTCTGTCGCAGGGCAACACAGAGACACACGGGACAAACAACCATGCACACACACACTCACACCTAGGGGCAATTTAGACAGACCAATTAACCTGACAGTCATGTTTTTGGACTGTGGGAGGAAACCGGAGTACCTGGAGAAAACCCACCATGCACAGGGAGAACATGCAAACTCCATGCAGAAAGGCCGGGGCCGGGAATTGAGCCCAGAACCTTCTTGCTGCAAGGCAACAGCTCTACCAACTGCGCCACTGTGCAGCCCGGATAGAAAACATTTCCTAGCAAATTTTCTATTTTTCAAACTCAGAAAATTCCCAGTTTTTTCTAGAATATTTTTTTAATATATACTATTTTTTTCCTAACTACAATGACGTTTTAAAATCAAAATTCTGACTTTATTAACCTCCCACATCCTAAAATGTGAGAATATTTTTTGTCTCTGTAGTGGCCCTAATTGCCTTCCGTATTTTCTATTTTTCAAACTCAGAAATTTCCCCTTTTTTTCTAGAATATTTTTTATAATATACTAATTTTTTCTTAACTAAAATGACGTTTTAAATCAAAATTCTGACCCATGTCCTAAAATGTGAGAATAATTTCTTTGTCTCTGTAGTGGCCCTAATCGCCTTCCGTATTTTCTATTTTTCAAACTCAGAAATTTCCCAGTTTTTTCTAGAATATTTTTTATAATATACTAATTTTTTCCTATCTAAAATGACGTTTTAAAATCAAAATTCTCACCCCATATCCTAAAATGTGAGAATAATGTCTTTGTCTCTGTAGTGGCCCTAATCGCCTTCCGTACAGTGGTCGTGTAGGAAGCCTGGACGGATAGGAAACATTTCCTAGCAAATTCTCTATTTTTCAAACTCAGAAAATTCCCAGTTTTTTCTAGAATATTTTTTATAATATACTATTTTTTTTTCCTAACTACAATGACGTTTTAAAATCAAAATTCTGACTTTAACCTCCCATATTCTAAAATGTGAGAATAATTTCTTTGTCTCTGTAGTGGCCCTGATCGCCTTCCATATTTTCTATTTTTCAAAGTCAGAAATTTCCCATTTTTTTCTAGAATATTTTTTATAATATACTAATTTTTTCCTAACTACAATGACGTTTTAAAATCAAAATTCTGACTTTAACCTCCCATATCCTAAAATGTGAGAATAATTTCTTTGTCTCTGTAGTGGCCCTAATCGCCTTCGTAGTGGTCGTCTAAAATGACGTTTTAAAATCAAAATTCTGACCCATATCCTAAAATGTGAGAATAATTTCTTTGTCTCTGTAGTGGCCTTCATCGCCTTCCGTATTTTCTATTTTTCAAACTCAGAAATTTCCCAGTTTTTTCTAGAATATTTTTTATAATATACTAATTTTTTCCTAACTACAATGACGTTTTAAAATCAAAATTCTGACCCATATCCTAAAATGTGAGAATAATTTCTTTGTCGCTGTAGTGGCCCTAATTGCCTTCCGTATTTTCTATTTTTCAAACTCAGAAATTTCCCATTTTCTTCTAGAATATTTTTTATAATATACTAATTTTTTCCTAACTACAATGACGTTTTAAAATCAAAATTCTGACCCATATCCTAAAATGTGAGAATAATTTCTTTGTCTCTGTAGTGGCCTTCATCGCCTTCCGTATTTTCTATTTTTCAAACTCAGAAATTTCCCAGTTTTTTCTAGAATATTTTTTATAATATACTAATTTTTTCCTAACTACAATGACGTTTTAAAATCAAAATTCTGACCCATATCCTAAAATGTGAGAATAATTTCTTTGTCGCTGTAGTGGCCCTAATTGCCTTCCGTATTTTCTATTTTTCAAACTCAGAAATTTCCCATTTTCTTCTAGAATATTTTTTTATAATATACCAATTTTTTCCTAACTACAATGACGTTTTAAAATCAAAATTCTGACCCATATCCTAAAATGTGAGAATAATTTCTTTGTCGCTGTAGTGGCCCTAATTGCCTTCCGTATTTTCTATTTTTCAAACTCAGAAATTTCCCATTTTCTTCTAGAATATTTTTTATAATATACTAATTTTTTCCTAACTACAATGACGTTTTAAAATCAAAATTCTGACCCATATCCTAAAATGTGAGAACGATGTCTTTGTCTCGTAGTGGCCCTGATCGCCTTCCATTTTCTATTTTTCAAAGTCAGAAATTTCCCATTTTTTTCTAGAATATTTTTTATAATATACTAATTTTTTCCTAACTACAATGACGTTTTAAAATCAAAATTCTGACTTTAACCTCCCATATCCTAAAATGTGAGAATAATTTCTTTGTCTCTGTAGTGGCCCTAATCGCCTTCGTAGTGGTCGTCTAAAATGACGTTTTAAAATCAAAATTCTGACCCATATCCTAAAATGTGAGAATAATTTCTTTGTCTCTGTAGTGGCCTTCATCGCCTTCCGTATTTTCTATTTTTCAAACTCAGAAATTTCCCAGTTTTTTCTAGAATATTTTTTATAATATACTAATTTTTTCCTAACTACAATGACGTTTTAAAATCAAAATTCTGACCCATATCCTAAAATGTGAGAATAATTTCTTTGTCGCTGTAGTGGCCCTAATTGCCTTCCGTATTTTCTATTTTTCAAACTCAGAAATTTCCCATTTTCTTCTAGAATATTTTTTATAATATACTAATTTTTTCCTAACTACAATGACGTTTTAAAATCAAAATTCTGACCCATATCCTAAAATGTGAGAATAATTTCTTTGTCTCTGTAGTGGCCTTCATCGCCTTCCGTATTTTCTATTTTTCAAACTCAGAAATTTCCCAGTTTTTTCTAGAATATTTTTTATAATATACTAATTTTTTCCTAACTACAATGACGTTTTAAAATCAAAATTCTGACCCATATCCTAAAATGTGAGAATAATTTCTTTGTCGCTGTAGTGGCCCTAATTGCCTTCCGTATTTTCTATTTTTCAAACTCAGAAATTTCCCATTTTCTTCTAGAATATTTTTTATAATATACCAATTTTTTCCTAACTACAATGACGTTTTAAAATCAAAATTCTGACCCATATCCTAAAATGTGAGAATAATTTCTTTGTCGCTGTAGTGGCCCTAATTGCCTTCCGTATTTTCTATTTTTCAAACTCAGAAATTTCCCATTTTCTTCTAGAATATTTTTTATAATATACTAATTTTTTCCTAACTACAATGACGTTTTAAAATCAAAATTCTGACCCATATCCTAAAATGTGAGAACGATGTCTTTGTCTCGTAGTGGCCCTGATCGCCTTCCGTACGGCGGCCGTGTAGGCAGCCTGGGCGGACAGCTGCCGGTAGGAGTGGCCGCGGAGGCTGCAGTGACTGGCGGACTCCCAGTCGGCGGCTTGCGGCAGCGTCGACACTTCCTGTCAGCCGTTCGATCGGAGCAGAGCCGAAGCGAGGGCGGAGGAGGCGAGGCGCGGAGTGGAGCGGGATGGCAGAGAACAGCTCCGAGACAAGCGGCTCCGCTCACCGGAGGTGTCCGGCCCATTCCTCTTCCCCCGGGCTCGGAGCCTCCAAGTGGATCCGGCTGAATGTCGGAGGGACGTACTTTCTAACGACGAGGCAGACGCTGTGCCGAGACCCGAAATCCTTTCTGTTCAGGCTGAGCCAGGCGGATCCGGAGCTCGATTCCGACAAGGTACATGCTAAGCTAACTTAGCACGTAGCTACCTTAGCACTCAACGCTGGGCTGCGATTCGGAAGCCCGAAGCCCGACACTAAGTTTTCCTTTTATGGCAGTAGAGGTTTTAAAGTGGTTTCGATATCATTTTCCTTTTTATTGCACTCCACTTGATAAAAAATACTAATGATTCAGGTAACGCTCAACGAAATGTAGATGCTAGTTAGCATTAGCCTACTAGCTAGATTCCGACAGTCACCACATGACATGACGCTGCTAACTCGCTCCTTTCTAATTCTCAGGGAAAGTTACTAGATCTTTCCTTTAGCAAAACAAAATGCATTTACAATTATTGCTGTTAAATATTGTACTGTGTGATTTTGTTCTTATTCTTTTTTTACATAAAGAAAAAGTCGACAGTTAAAAGTTTCCTCCTTCTGAAGCATCGCATCTTGGTGTCACATAGAGATTTGTGGATTTCACTGATATCTGCAAATAAATTACTTGATTTACACAAATATAGATATAAAATTATAATAAAGTGGTGATAAGAATTCTACCTATTTTGCTTTGTTTGCTCCGTATTGGCTGGTTGGGTGAAACTGAAGTCAGCATCTTATTCGCAGCTTCATATTTATTAATAACGAATCTGGATTACATTTAATCCGGATTATTTTCAAGTGTAAGATACTTGGAAAAGTCAAAATCATTTTATATATTCAATACAAACTGCTTGTGATTTGTGAGATTTTATTTGATTTGAGAAAACGAGTTTAAAACCTCATAGTATTTTACGATCACCTTGAATCACTTTTGACATTAAATCACTGTTTTAAATTTTATATTCTTATTGTTTGTGGTTACTAATATTTAACATTTAGGATGGGAATAGCTTGTCAACAAATACACAATCAATTTTCTGCCCAAATTTAGTCTTAACAATCGATTATTCTAAAAATTAATCAGAATTTCCACATTCTGCATATTTTTCATGCATGTTTTAGTGCAGATTTGGTTTAACTACAGTCTTTTTATAGTTAACATTATTAATTATTCCATCACAATCTGCATCACAGTAGTTTGTTATAATTTAAAGTTTTCTGAAGTATTTTATGTTTTGAAGTATCTACAAATCAGAACCGGCTTCAGTGTTTGTGTGTTTTTCTATGTTTTTGTGTCATCTGCAGTTATTGTTGTTTCTGATCTGTTGTTGTTGTTGTTGTCCTGCTCTTCGCTCTGCTCTGCAACATCCTGAGCCCAGATGACGACTCAGCGTTTCAGTCCCGGTTCTGACTCGGTCCGTTTCAGTCCCGGTTCTGACTCGGTCCGGTTCGGTCCCGGTTCTGACTCGGTCCGTTTCGGTCCCGGTTCTGACTCGGTCCGTTCGGTCCCGGTTCTGACTCGGTCCGTTTCGGTCCCGGTTCTGACTCGGTCCGGTTCGGTCCCGGTTCTGACTCGGTCCGTTTCGGTCCCGGTTCTGACTCGGTCCGTTTCGGTCCCGGTTCTGACTCGGTCCGTTTCGGTCCCGGTTCTGACTCGGTCCGGTTCAGTCCCGGTTCTGACTCGGTCCGGTTCAGTCCCGGTTCTGACTCGGTCCGTTTCAGTCCCGGTTCTGACTCGGTCCGGTTCGGTCCCGGTTCTGACTCGGTCCGGTTTCGGTCCCGGTTCTGACTCGGTCCGGTTCGGTCCCGGTTTTGACTCGGTCCGTTTCGGTCCCGGTTCTGACTCGGTCCGGTTCAGTCCCGGTTCTGACTCGGTCCGCTTCGTCCCGGTTCTGACTCGGTCCGTTTCAGTCCCGGTTCTGACTCGGTCCGTTTCAGTCCCGGTTCTGACTCGGTCCGTTTCAGTCCCGGTTCTGACTCGGTCCGGTTCGGTCCCGGTTCTGACTCGGTCCGGTTCGGTCCCGGTTCTGACTCGGTCCGGTTCGGTCCCGGTTTTGACTCGGTCCGTTTCGGTCCCGGTTCTGACTCGGTCCGGTTCAGTCCGTTACTCGGTCCGTTCGATCCGGTCTGACTCGGTCCGTTCAGTCCCGGTTCTGACTCGGTCCGTTCAGTCCCGGTTCTGACTCGGTCCGGTTCAGTCCCGGTTCTGACTCGGTCCGTGTTCAGTCCCGGTTCTGACTCGGTCCGGTTCGGTCCCGGTTCTGACTCGGTCCGTTTCGGTCCCGGTTCTGACTCGGTCCGTTTCGGTCCCGGTTCTGACTCGGTCCGTTTCGGTCCCGGTTCTGACTCGGTCCGTTTCGGTCCCGGTTCTGACGTCGGTCCGTTTCGGTCCCGGTTCTGACTCGGTCCGTTTCGGTCCCGGTTCTGACTCGGTCCGTTTCGGTCCCGGTTCTGACTCGGTCCGGTTCGGTCCCGGTTCTGACTCGGTCCGGTTCGGTCCCGGTTCTGACTCGGTCCCGGTTTCGGGTCCCGGTTCTGACTCGGTCCGGTTCGGTCCCGGTTCTGACTCGGTCCGGTTCGGTCCCGGTTCTGACTCGGTCCGGTTCGGTCCCGGTTCTGACTCGGTCCCGTTTCGGTCCCGGTTCTGACTCGGTCCCTTTCGGTCCCGGTTCTGACTCGGTCCGGTGTTCGGTCCTTGCCGGTTCTGACTCGGTCCGGTTCAGTCCCGGTTCTGACTCGGTCCGTTTCAGTCCCGGTTCTGACTCGGTCCGGTTCAGTCCCGGTTCTGACTCGGTCCGTTTCGGTCCCGGTTCTGACTCGGTCCGTTTCGGTCCCGGTTCTGACTCGGTCCGTTTCGGTCCCGGTTCTGACTCGGTCCGTTTCAGTCCCGGTTCTGACTCGGTCCGTTTCAGTCCCGGTTCTGACTCGGTCCGTTTCAGTCCCGGTTCTGACTCGGTTTCCCCCTGTGGACCCGGCGGCGCCGCCTGTTGTTACGATTGCGGCTCAGAAATGATGCAAATTTACCTGTTCAGAATTTACACAATCCCACTCATTAAATTAAATTAAATTAAATTAAATTAAATTAAATTAAATTAAAATCATTTTTTTGTGTTAATACTAAACAGAAACGTTAAAAAAACAAACCAAAACACAGTTGAGTTATTTCCTCGGGTAAATATTTTCTCATCAATTCTTTTGAACATTTTTGGAAAATTTTGAACTTTATCCTGAACTGAGCACAAGTCAACCTGGCGTTATTAAACGGGGCCAAAATGTGGGCCGGGGGCCAAATTGTGGCCCGTGGGCCTAAATGTGGGCCGGGGGCCAAAATGTGAGCCAGGGGCCAAAAAAGTGGGCCGGGGGTCAAATTGTGGGCCGGGGGCCAAAAAAGTGGGCCAGGGGCCAAATTGTGGCCCGTGGGCCTAAATGTGGGCCGGGGGCCAAATTGTGGCCCGTGGGCCTAAATGTGGGCCGGGGGCCAAAATGTGAGCCAGGGGCCAAAAAAGTGGGCCGGGGGTCAAATTGTGGGCCTAAATGTGGGCCGGGGGCCAAAAAAGTGGGCCAGGGGCCAAATTGTGGCCCGTGGGCCAAAATGTGGGACTGAGGCCAAAATGTGAGCCAGGGGCCAAAAAAGTGGGCCGGGGGCCAAATTGTGGCCCGTGGGCCAAACTGTGGGCCGGGGACCAAAATGTACGCCAGGGGCCAAAAAAGTGGGCCGGGGGCCAAATTGTGTCCCGTGGGCCAAAATGTGGGACTGGGGCCAAAATGTGAGCCAGGGTCTAAAAAATTGGGCCGGGGGCCAAATTGTGGCCTGTGGGCCTAAATGTGGGCCGGGGGCCATTTGTGGCCTTGAAACTGATTTTTCTTTCTTTTTTTGTGGCCCTCAACTGAAGTTGAAGATTGAAACAAATTTGACCCAACCAGAAGGAGACATTTTATTTTAAAATCTGTTGCCAACATTTTACAATGGAAAATGTTAAGTACAACACAAAGCATAAATTTTTTATAACCAAGTGTCTATAAGTAGCAGAGCCATGTTGATCCGGCTGAAAAGCCGACATTTCTGCACCCAAATCAGCTTTTATTTAATTTATTAAACTTGTTTAAATGTAACAAACACTTTGAAAGAAATTGACTCAAATCCTGATTTTATAACTGAGAATAAATTTGTTCAGTTAAGCTCAAAAGAAATTGAAAACTAGATATTTTCTTTTACATCAAACTGATTTTATTATGGTAAACTAAAATTCACCAAATGATAAAAACTAAAATTGAGAAAATGTTTAACTGAAATAAGAACAGTAATTAATGAAGAACTATAACTGAAACTTGTTGTTTGTAAAATTAACTAAACCTTGAAATTATAGAAATATCCTTAATTTGTGTTTCTGAATATTTTTATTTGAACTGATGTGAAAATAATTTATTTTTCCCACTCAGTTTATATCAGTTATTGGTAAATTATGCCACTCCGAACTTTGCTAGAGGCTACGCTACGCTAGGCCGCAAAATGGTGGCCGAAGAGTTTGGGATGAAACTCCAGTGAGTTGGTTGTTCAATAATTGATGATGAGTATTCAATACCCAATCAATGTTAAAATAATCACAATACTTTGACCTTTTTAAATTCTGTGCTGAAAAATTTAGCCAATAAAAACTAGCAAACGTGCTAAAAAAAACTAATCAAAACTAACAGAATTAGAAAAAAATTTGACAAATAGCATTTCTTTAAAGAAAAATATATAGCTACATAGTTTTTTTATATGTATATTTTCAAATGAGTAGGGCTGGACCATAAATCAAAAACCCATATGTCGTTATAGACATGTGATCAGTATTAATTGATAATACATCTGGTATAATACTCAATAGAATATTCCAGGTCAGTGGTTTCAATTATCTCACTCATTCTTTAGTTGCCTAGCAACGACCTGCTGACTAACGGGGGCAGCAGCAGTTTCAGGTTTCCACCAAACACAATAACTGTTGAAATATAAAATGGAGAGAAAACTGGATAAAATGGGAAGTTATGGCGGCTTCATAGTGGTGGCGGCTCCCCGTCGCAGGCAGCCTGGCCGGCGTTTCCTATCCTGCGCCCCGTCCTCCTGTCCTGCGCCCTGTTTTCCTCTCCTGTTTCCGTGTCCTGCGTCTCGTTCTCCTCTCCTGCGCCCCGTTCTCCTCTCCTGCGCCTCGTTCTCCTCTCCTGCGCCTCGTTCTCCTCTCCTGCGCCCCGTTCTCCTCTCCTGTTTTCCTCTCCTGTGCCCCGTTTTTCTCTCCTGCGCCTCGTTCTCCTCTCCTGCGCCTCGTTCTCCTCTCCTGCGCCCCGTTCTCCTCTCCTGCGCCCCGTTCTCCTCTCCTGCGCCCCGTTCTCCTCTCCTGCGCCTCGTTCTCCTCTCCTGCGCCTCGTTCTCCTCTCCTGCGCCCGTTTTTCTCTCCTGCGCCCCGTTTTTCTCTCCTGCGCCCCGTTCTCCTCTCCTGCGCCTCGTTCTCCTCTCCTGCGCCCCGTTTTTCTCTCCTGCGCCCCGTTTTTCTCTCCTGCGGCCCGTTCTCCTCTCCTGCGCCTCGTTCTCCTCTCCTGCGCCCCGTTTTTCTCTCCTGCGCCCCGTTCTCCTCTCCTGCGCCTCGTTCTCCTCTCCTGCGCCCGTTTTTCTCTCCTGCGCCCCGTTTTTCTCTCCTGCGCCCCGTTCTCCTCTCCTGCGCCCGTTCTCCTCTCCTGCGCCTCGTTCTCCTCTCCTGCGCCTCGTTCTCCTCTCCTGCGCCCCGTTTTTCTCTCCTGCGCCCCGTTTTTCTCTCCTGCGCCTCGTTCTCCTCTCCTGCGCCTCGTTCTCCTCTCCTGCGCCCCGTTTTTCTCTCCTGCGCCCCGTTTTTCTCTCCTGCGCCCCGTTCTCCTCTCCTGCGCCTCGTTCTCCTCTCCTGCGCCCCGTTTTTCTCTCCTGCGCCTCGTTCTAATCTCCTGCGCCCCGTTCTCCTCTCCTGCGCCCCGTTCTCCTCTCCTGCGCCCCGTTCTCCTCTCCTGCGCCTCGTTCTCCTCTCCTGCGCCCCGTTCCTCCGTCACGCCGCCCAACGTGCTGCAGGACTCTGGATCTGCATTATTCATGCTGTTGACTGCAGCTTGTTGGCGCTTTGGGTTTGGACCGGGGAGGAAGTGGAGGAAGTGCTGTCATGTGGACGGTCTGCTTTTCAGAAAGTCACATGTTAAATATTTAATCCACCATATTGATAACCATCAGTCACTGCCGACGCGCTGAATGGATGTCGTCATAGCAACTCCTTCAGGGGTTAATCGACTGATTTCTCCGCCTCTTCCCCGTTAAATTTGAGTGAAGAGCCAGCTCTGCTTTCAGAACCGCATCAATTTTTCACGCGCCCCATCACAAAGGATTCTTGATCCTTCTCCGTCTTTTCATATTCATATCCATTTGCTGCCCAGGGAGGTATTTTCTTCAGGCTTTCCGCCGTGCCTGGGAACGCGGCGGGAGGCGGCGTTAATATTTCATGGCGGTATCGTCTCCCCCCGCGCCGCCTCCCTGCAGTGAGAGCTCAGCAGCAAGGCGCTGCCGGCTAATGAAGTTATTCTGATACCCAATAGCATCGGCCTTTATCTGCAGGAAACCTGCACCCTCCTCTGCTTCTGCTGTGGATGTCAGGAAGCCCAACAGGGGTGTACAAACTTTTCCGACATTGGCCAAAGTCGTCAAATCAAGCGTTTTTGTTGACCAAAAAATTAAAACATCTAAAATAGTTTCTTCCAGCTCAACAATAAGCAAAACATGAAATATTTTCAGAGAACAAAAAATAGTTTTTAAAAGAAATTAGCTAAGCTACATTAGCTTAGCTAATGTAGGTTTAATCTAAAACTATTTCATGTTTTAGATTAACACATCTAAAATAGTTTCTTCCAGCTCAACAATAAGCAAAACATTAAATATTTTAATAAAACAAAAAATAGTCTGATTTTTAAAAGAAATTAGCTAAGCTAATGTAGCCGAGCTACATTAGCTTAGCTAATGTAGTTTTAATCTAAAACTATTTCATGTTTTAGATTAAAACATCTAAAATAGTTTCTTCCAGCTCAACAATAAGCAAAACATGAAATATTTCAATAAAACAGTCGTCGATCAGATGGTTTGTCGGAGCTGCTGTGTTGTTGACTTGCTGAAACCTGGAGAACAAGGTTCCGTGTTTAGTGAAACTAAGCCTCACCTGTCGGTCGGACTTCCAGGTTCCTCTGGGTTTTCACGCCGCGACACGTCGGAGCGCCTGCGGTGAAAAACGTGTGCTTCTGACGGCGGTGGGAAAAGACGGAGCCGGACGATGTGCCTGGAAAACTAATCACAATATAACCAAATCTGGAACAAACTTCCAGAAAACTGAAACAGCTGAAACACCGAGAGCCTTTAAGTCTCAAATTAAAACCCTCCTGTTTAGAATACGGCTGTAGTGACACAATAATCTCACGATAAGATACACGATATTCTGCCCACGATACGATATATATCGCGATATTCAGCAAACGATACAATTCGATACACTTTTGTGATTTTCTGAAAGATTTCAGAGGGACAGAGTGATTTTGGTGACATTTTGTGACTGTTATAAGTTGGACTGAATTAATTTAACTGAAAACTGATTAAAAGCTCCAACTACACAATACCTGGTTCTGGTTGGACACAGACTTAAAGTGGACAGCTGGACAAAATGAACCAAAGAAGTGGAGAGAAAACATGTTTCTTTTAGTTGAAACAGTCCAAACTGTAGCTGACATGCATTAGTAAAGTAAATAAAGTGAACCAAGTTCCTGCTCTGAATAGTTTGATACCTTTTTAACCTGAACATCTGAAGGAATCACTCTAAGCCTGATGACCTGGTGAAGCCAGCAGTGAGTGAACAAGGTGACAGTTGGACGTTACGATACTTAAGGATGAATATCGATTTTTTTCTAGGAAAGAAAATATTGAAATATATCGTGATATTGATATTATTATACAGCCCTAGTTTAGAGTTGCTTATGGATAAATTAGGGTTTTAATGTCTGAGGTTTGAGACCTGGTAAGATGTCGCCCATAAGGGCAAGTCCTCACGTGGATCCATGTTTTTAATGTTTATATTTTTTCTTTTCATAATGTTTTTATCTTTTTAAATCTTTTTCAAAATCTCTCTCGTTTAAAGAAGTTTTAAAGGTTTGAGTTCTTGTCAAATGGTGGTTTGACTAAAAAAGTTTTAAATGTTAGTTTTTATTTTTACTTTTTAATTTATTTTTATCTCTCTTCCTCACTGTTTTTTATTTCTTTTTCTTTCTCACTGTTTATTCGATGTCACATGCTGTTTTTATTTAAATCATTTAAAGCACTTTGAAATGCCTTGCTGCTGAAATGTGCTATACAAATAAAATTTGATTGATTGATTGATTGATATAAAGTTGAGGGAACTTGAAGCTGCTTCTTCCTCAGCAAGTTGTTGCTAGGCAACTGAAGAGCAGCCAGTTTAATAATTAGGCCTTTCATAATAAGACAGTAATTAATTAATCTTGTGATAAATTGAAACAAACTCTAATTTCTGTCTGTGTATTTAGTCTCTTCTGAAAACTGGATGCTAAGTCAGTTTGATGTTTTGGTCTGAACTTTTTAAGAAAAATTAAGATCTTAATTCGTTTAATTTGTTGTTTTGTATTTAAAATGTTTTCTGATTCATTAGAATTTAAAGTTTATTGATCTCTAATAATGCGTCCTAGCTTCGATATGCCATTATTACTGTTGATCCAGCCCACTGGGTGGTTATTATGGGATGGATGCACAAAACGTCACATATTAATGGAAATTGTCTCAAAACGATATTAGCATTTATTGTAATAACTTATGGAACAATAAACGTCATGGTGACAGGCCTGCATCAGATTCTCATGCATTGATTATTATTGATTAGTGGTCCAGCCCTGGTTTTAGTGCATCTTACCTGGAACCGGTCGGGTCTTTCTCCATTTGGGCTCCTGCTCTTGTGAATATAAAAGTTTAGAAAGTGACCCGGTGGGCTGGAATAGCGCTCCTGTGGGCTCCTGTGGGCTCCTGTGGGATATTTTTGACGTGGAAAAGAGGTCAGTCTGCTGAGATGGCTTTGGACTCATTAGGAGAGGCGATGCGCTGGGACCTTTTCTCATTATTAGAAAGATTAATGGAGTTGAATTCATCTCGGGATAATGGTGCTCACTACCAGAGGCTTCTGGGCCGATTTCCACCCACTATCATAGAGAAGCTTTAACTTGTGAAGTTTAACGTCTTTGTGCAAAATTAGCAGCGTAACAGAATATCAGGGCCAAATAAGGGATTATTTCGACAAACAATCCCTTATTTGGCCCTGATTATTCCTAATAATAATAAATCATGGATAGCTATGAAGATTTGTTGTGACTACTTCAGTCTTTCTACTAAATAAACTATTTCAAAGTCTTGATGCTGATGTATTAAAAGAAGAAGGATTTATTTCCTGGTTTGTAAAACTGAATAACTTCACTAGATGTGAATTCATGAAGTTATTTCTCATTTAAATTTTTTCTAAAGGCTTTTTTGTGAAATTGCTTCTTCTAATGGAACAACTTTATTCTAATAATGTTATGACTGCTTTCTTGAATTGCGACTTTATTGTGGTAATATGACTTTTGTCTTCGTATTTTTTGTCTCATGACTTTTCTTCTTGCATTATTACAGCTTTGTTATGACTTTTTCTCATGACTTTACCTCATATTATTACTCTACACCCATATTTGCATTTTATTACACTGTTATAAATCGTATTTTTCTTAAGTAGGATGCTAACAACATGCTAGCTAATAGCAAAACGAACAGATGAATGCTGGTAACCATGGCGACCAGTGGGAGTTTAGATCCGTTTCTGCAGTAAAGTTGCCTGTTTACAAACAGATAATCCCCCTAAATGAGACGACATCTGGCATTTAGAGGGCAGGAAGCCTCCAGTAACGGATCTGCCGGTCCGTTCAGGGAAGAACCGGGTTGGAAGTGGGACATTTTGAGGAAAAAGCCAATTGTCCCGTGTTGAAGAATATCCAGACACTGGAACAAAGTGTCTCTCCCCTACTTGATTAGAAGAGATCATAAATTTATGCCGGAGACGATGCTGCTCAACCCTTATTTTCCATTTTGTATGAACGGGAGCGGAACGGGCTAATTGATGGCTGCTTTCTGTGGCGGCCCTCAGCGGGACGGGCCTGTTGTTCCGGATCTCTTCTGTTCTGCTCTAATTGTTTCGACTCGCTGTCCTCGCCCCCCGGGAGACGCGCCGCCCAATCACGGCCCAGGAAAGAGGGGAATACCCAGCGGTTGTGAAGGAATCGGGATGACACCTGCGGGAATACTGCGGTGATATCCCAACGCAGCCGCACGTGTGGCCCGGTGTGCAGCCATTCAAACCACGGGAAGTGGCCTTAAAGGGCCAGCAGCGCGTAAAGTCAACCTTTTTGAGCTGTAAATCGTCTTATAGTCATTTCTGTCATTCCTTATAAAAAACATACCTGCAGAGTCGGGCTGAAAAACGATATCAAGGATTCATATCAGTGTATTGATAACTATTGATTAGATTTTTGGTTTAAATATTTGGAATGCTGCCAAACTGGTGATGATGTGACCTTTGATGTTTTATCCAAAAGTTTCATTTCTCACCATTTTTTGTTTTTAAGCAGTTAGGAGCCTCGGTTAAACTTTAAGCCGAGACAGCAGGTTGTTGCTAGGTAACCAGAGAGCGAGTGAGTTGCTAGTAGGCCTGTCGCAATAACAGATTTTTCTGGTTGATTAGTTGCCTAAAAGATTTTATGATGGGAAATTACCGAGGGGAATCCCAAACAGCTGAAACGGCGCATTTCAGCACTTATCGCGATAATTTTAATTATCGTGATAAGTTTTTTTATCGCAGGATTAATCGATTTATCGTTTATCGAGACAGGCCTAGTTGCTAGGTAACCAGAGAGCGAGTGAGTGAGTTGCTAGGTAACCAGAGAGCGAGTGAGTGAGTTGCTAGGTAACCAGAGAGCGAGGTGAGTGAGTTGCTAGGTAACCAGAGAGCGAGTGAGTGAGTTGCTAGGTAACCAGAGAGCGAGTGAGTTCCTAGGTAACCAGAGAGCGAGTGAGTTTCTTGGTAACCAGAGAGCGAGTGATTTGCTAGGTAACCAGAGAGCGAGTGAGTTGCTAAGTAACCACAGACCGAGTGAGTGAGTTTCTTGGTAACCAGAGAGCGAGTGAGTTGCTAGGTAACCAGAGAGCGAGTGAGTTGCTAGGTAACCATAGAGCTAGTAAGTGAGTTGCTAGGTAACCATAGAGCTAGTAAGTGAGTTGCTAAGTAACCAGAGAGCGAGTGAGTAAGTTGCTAGGTAACCAGAAAGCGAGTGAGTGAGTTGCTAGGTAACCAGAGAGCGAGTGAGTGAGTTGCTAGGTAACCAGAGAGCGAGTGAGTGAGTTGCTAGGTAACAGAGAGCGAGTGAGTGAGTTGCTAGGTAACCAGAGAGAGATTGAGCTGAATATTTTATCAGATGTATAAACTATAGATACTGATGACATTGCAATATAATTATTGATTTATTGTACTGGAGTGTTGCTTTGATTCTTTCATTCCTTTAGTCTCAAGTGTTAACACCTGGGTGGACCTAGCCCCGCCTTGGAGGCACAGCCCCTCCCCCGCTCTCCTCAGAGCGTCGCTGGTTGAAACGTTGTTAAAGGGTTAATAGAGGAGCCATTTTGGGATGACTCCTAGGAGGCGGAGCTTCAGAAAGAGCAGGAGTTTCTTAAAGAAACAGAGGCCCAATGTCAAGGCGTTGCATTTAATTTATGTCAACGTAGTCATGCTATGAAATGACCCAATGTGCCTGAGAAACGCATAGTACTGTTTCAATGAGTTGACTCTGCATGTTTGACCTCTGAACCCGTAATTCTCTCCCCGGCAGGATGAAACTGGTGCCTATCTCATCGACAGAGACCCCACGTACTTCGGGCCAGTGCTGAACTACCTGAGGCACGGCAAACTGGTGCTCAACCGGGACTTGGCGGAGGAAGGTGAGGCGTCTCCGTGTTCAGGCAGCTGCTGTTTCACCTACGGAGGCTCCGAAGGGACAAAAGTGTCTGAAATCTAACTTTTTTCTTTCTCCAGGAGTTTTGGAGGAAGCCGAGTTCTACAACATCACATCATTAATAAAACTTATCAAGGACAAAATCAGGGAACGGGACTGCAAAACATCACAGGTACCGAGCAGGAGGCTCCCTGAAATCGGATCGATTCATTTTTATTGAAAAAACTGGAGAAAGTAGTTTGTTTTATATGTTTTACCAAAAACTCAAGTGAAACAATATTAGTTTCACTTGGTTGAATTTCTGCAAAAAAATAAAAATAAGATGGCAGTATGTACGTTTTTAAAATAAAGTATTTTGTACATATTTGTCCCTATATTACAGTATGGATAATCTGTTCATGTAATTACTGACAGAAGCACGTTTTTTTTTCCCTCCCCCACCAACCAATCAGAGCCAGGAGGCGGGTCTTAGTGCTTTCAGTCACACCCATGAAGGCTAGGCTAGTTAGCACAGCTATCAATTACATTTTCCTGTAACTATAAGTTGTTTCTCTACCATTAGCACATTTAGTAGCATACATGAGGTTGATTGACAGCGCTAAGCCCCGTCCCTGGCTCTGATTGGTTGTTTTTCTGGCTTCTTGTATTATTGCTCTGCACCCTGGTTTTCTTCAGAAGACAATATTGGCTCAAGGACGAGGTGGAGGCGATCGGTTTGTACTCAGATGATCTGTCCCATATCATCATGACAAAACATTTTTATATGAAAGTTACATATTTGTATATAAATGTTTTTTTTTTTTGTTTTTTTTACACTGTCACTTGAGAACATATTTAAAGAGAAGAAATGAAAAATGTGTAAATATTTGTCCTAATTTCTGCTGAATATGTTCTTCCAGGCACTCCAGTGAATTAATTGATCAGTTATTTCACAATGAAGTGGTGCTGAAGCCGCTTACTGTCAGGAATGTGTGTTTTTCATGGCTTCCTCTCGGCTGCATGTGTCCTGCCAGGTTCCGGTGAAGCACGTGTATCGGGTCCTGCAGTGCCAGGAGGAGGAGCTGACCCAGATGGTGTCCACCATGTCTGACGGCTGGAAGTTCGAGCAGGTACCTGCGACCGCGGCGCTCCGGCGGCGGCGCTCCTGTCATGTGCTTTTTCACCCGCCCTGCTACGCTCACATTGATCCAGAAAATCTCTAATCTGATGTTTGACAGAACCGATCGGCCGCTCGGCGAATCGGATGATGATTCATGACCCGAGCATGCTCTCTGTGCTCTGATTGGTCGTTACAGCTTGTCAGTATAGGTTACGGGCGGGCCCACCAGGCAGAGTATCTGCTGATTGTGTCAAGGGAGGTGAAGGGAGAGGAGTCTGCTTTGCCAAACAACAGCGGAGAGGTGTGTCCCACAGCCGTGTTTACGGGCCGGTCACTGCATGATCCCTGTTGTCCATACACACCCCTTTAGCCATTGTTTGTCCCAAGTAGACGCCTAGCTGCCGGCGACTTCCACTCTTCATTTGTTCTGCTAAAGAAAACCCGTCACCTTTT
This sequence comes from Poecilia picta, assembly GCA_033032245.1. Taxonomy (NCBI): domain Eukaryota; kingdom Metazoa; phylum Chordata; class Actinopteri; order Cyprinodontiformes; family Poeciliidae; genus Poecilia; species Poecilia picta. The sequence goes on from CM065371.1 coordinate 25,289,389, forward strand.
GTTATTGTCTGTGATTTTATTTCCTCATTATGTTGATATGAAACCACTTTCACAGTTCTGAGCTGATTTATTTGAGCTGAAAATGCAAAAGGCGAGTTTTCAGGATGAGACATTTTGGTTTGAGCAGCGAGTGATTTAAACAATATCTGGTCTGCAGAAGTTTCAGGATGTTTTTCTGATCCATGACCATCTAAAAAAACTCAGAAGTGGTAGCTAGAGGAGGATATTTGGCTATTTTCACTCATAAATGAAAGATTTTCAGCCTGGTGGCCCGCCAGGCTGAAAATACAGGGGGGAGGAAACCCCGTTATTTTTTTATAAAACCAAATCTGCATTTCTGAGCTGATTTATTTGAGCTGAAACTAATAAAAACGAGTTTTCAGGATGAGAAATATCCGGTTTGAGCAGCAAATGTGATGATTTTTACATCAGATCTGAAAAATCTCAGAACCACAAACGATTTCCAGGACGTTTTTCTGAGCCAAAGCAGCTAAAAAAGCTCAGTGGGTTTGTCACAGTGGAGGATATTGGTTCCTTTGTGCTGTGAGTCTGCTTCACAACAACAAGTATCAGGCAGCAGGGAGTAATGAGGCGATGCATGTCTGAACATGCACAGCTGGGTACATGCAGTCTGCAGCGTATTTCAGCCAGAAGCTGCTGCTTTTCACGCTCCTCCTTGTAGGAAACGTTCAGGTTTCACCTGTGGTTCTGTTCAGCAGCTTGTCAAGAAACCTCACAGAAACTATCAGCTGAAATTTGCAGTAAAAGATCCTTCGAGTCGCTGCCACTTGTTGCAGTTTTCCAAGCTTTGTTTGTTCGTCCGCCGTACTTGGAAAACTTTCCTCCGGCATGTTTTTGCTCATGGCTGACCTCCTGCTCCTCTGTTCGCTCCGTAGTTCTGCGTTTGTCTCCTGAATGCTCGTCCGTCTGTGTTTTGGATTTCTCTTGCCTCGTTTTGTGAATCACTGACTTTTATTTTCTTGTTCTGAATTGTTAGCAGGTCTTTAAATTGTATTTAAAATGATTACTTTAGTAAAAGGTGTGAAATAAAAGCCAAACTTGAGGAGATTATTTAAAAAAACACAAAGTCGGGGGGACATATGGAAGAAGATTAGTGCCACCGTTTGGGGATAAACAAATTAATGGGGGGAAAAAAAGCCAAACTTTAAGAGATTATTTAAAAAAACGCAAAGTCGGGCGAACATACGGAAGAAGATTAGTGCCACCATTTGGGGATAAACAAATTAATGGGGGGAAAAAAAAGCCAAACTTTAAGAGATTATTTTTAAAAAAAAACCCACAAAGTGAGGGGGACATATGGAAGAAGATTAGTGCCACCGTTTGGGGATAAAAAAAATTAATTGGGGAAAAAAAGTCAGATTTCTTGGGGTGAAATGGGTGAAAATTAAATTTTATGAAACATAATTATTTAATACATAATTATTTATTAATTGGTCAGCAGCTGGGTATGACCAGACGACACCTGGACGTCGGTATCAGCCCCACTTCTTATCGTCCCGATCAATTGGGCCAAAATTAGCTGCTGATGTTCGCCTCCATCTTGTTTCTGGTTCAGGAAGTGTGTGTTTGGTCAGATGATGCAGCAAAGCATTATGGGATGTTTAACTGAAGCAGAAGCTGCGTCAGTCAGCATTGCTGTCTGGTTTTGATGGTTTTAACTGGTATTTTCTAAGGTTCTGGGTTTCTCTGCTGTTTTTCATGTTTTGGTTTCCGGGTTTTTCTGATTCTCTCGTCCTTTCAGCTCATTTATTTCATTTTTTGGCCGTTTTCCTCTTGGTGTCGTCGCAGCTCGTCAGCATCGGCTCCTCCTATAACTACGGAAACGAAGACCAGGCCGAGTTCCTGTGCGTCGTTTCCAAGGAGCTGCACAACCAGTCGTACGGGACCAACAGCGAGCCCAGCGAGAAGGCAAAGGTGAGGAGAATACAACGGTCAAACCAGGCACTGCTTCACCACTAAAACCAGAACTTCCATCATGTTTTAAAACCAGGCCAGGTGGTACAAATGGTACAGGAATAAAAAAAAAAAAACCTTATCTATAATTTTATGCATTTTGCAATCTGTGAAATAGAACTGTAGTAATACAATAATCTCACGATATTATATATATCGCGATATTCAGCAAACGATACGATTCGATACTCTGTTAATAGATGGTATATTTCGGAAATAACTTGCTGGATATTGAAAGTTCCGGTTGTTATGGATACATGGGTAAGTTTATCATCTCACATGACATTTAAAGAACTACGGACAATTAAAATAAGGAAGATTTATATAGGCAGACACTCAAAACTCGGGTGTAAGAGGGTTAAGGATGATTATCGATTTTTTTTTTTCTAGGAAAGAAAATATCGATATATATCGCGATATCGATATTATTATACAGCCCTACTGTGAAAGATGATGGACCAATAAAACTTTATTGTATTATTTTGTTTTAAAAATGCTATAAAATAAATGTTTTATTGAGTTATAAATGATATTTATCACAATAAAAAATGATTATGGTTGCGACATTAAAAATAAGGTATTTAAAATGGTAACAATGATTTTTATCTCTATGGTGCAATACCAATATTTTATGATAAAATATTGTAAAATAAAAACACATCTTATATAAAATGCATTTTATTAGAATAAATTTTGGTTTACCATAAAGCTCACTTATGATTCCTATATTAAAATGTTTATTTAAAAAAAGTAACCTTTATTCAAAGATAGTTTATTTTTATCACAAACACGTTTCCACCTGATTATGGAGCTCCAGACTGTAATCGGCTTCACCTGCTAGCAGCTCAGTTAGCCGCAGCGCTAACCTGTCCTAGCAGAGACGTTTTCCCTGAGCTCCATTGGACGTAGCCCCGCCCCCGAGGCGCAGCTACTCCCCCACTCGGCTCCTTCAGACTAGCCAGCAGCAATTAGCAAACATCTGCTGAGCTCATTGCTGGACCTGCTGCTCAGAGCGACGCTGGTAGAAACGTTTATAATTTGACCCTGAGATTTTCATCAAGACTACAAGAAATAAAAGTTTGAAACATTTAACTCTGATAAATCTTTTTTGTTAGTTTTATTTTCAGAAATGGGGGAGAAAAATATCAATATTCCATTTTTAAATTATTTGTGTTTGAGTTAAAAGACGTTAAGATTTTTACCTTTAAATTGTTTGGCTGGTATTTTCTACGGTTCCGGGTTTTTCTCTGTTCTCAGTAAATCTGCTGTTCACATTGTGTGTAAAATGTTTAAAGTGATTAATACTGGATTTTAAAACACTCTGAAAATAAAAAGCCTAGTTTTTAATGTCTGTGTGCAGCATGAATAACCGAGAGGCTTACTGCAATTTCAGAGTAAAAGGATAGAAGTAAATTTTTAAATACGATTAAAAATTAACAAGCGACACAAATATAGCTGCTCTTCTCGTTTTTTTATCAACCATTTTTCTTCCACAACGTTTTGCTTCTTCTGAGGAGATTCGGGTCAGTTTTGGTTTTTTCTTTCATTTTGTGTCTCTGAAACATTAAAATAATAACTTACTGGCACTAAAGAAAAGTAATCAAAATTAATAAACTAAAACTAAAACAATCAAAAAATTGTAAAATTAAATAATAAAAAAATAGAAATAAAAATAAACCAAAAATTAAAAATAAATGTTAAGAATAAAAAATATCAAAAAGCTTAAAAAAAATGTTTCTTCTACTGAGAAGACAAACCTCAGATTATTTCATTAGCAGTTTTTTTTCTGTTGATGGTTATTTTGGTATAAAAATTTTTATACCAAAATAACTGAGGTCCATGTATGGAGCCACATTGGGGTTGTAAAGTTTAAAACTTTATGACCCCAAAAGTTTAAAACTTTACGACCCCAATGTAGCTCCATATATCCATTTATGCATATTAGAAATGCATAAAAATTAAAATAAAATAAAAAATACTCCAATGGGGCGCTGTGGTGGTGCAGGGGCGAAGCACGACCCACGTATTGAGACCCTAGTCCCAAAGGCGGCGGTTGCAGGTTCGATTCCCGTCCTGGCGACATTTGCCGCATGTCTTCCCGTCTCTGATTGGCCTCCCTTTCCTGTCAAACCACCTTCAAATAAAAGGCAGTAGAGCCTTTATTTGAAGGCATTAGCTGAATATCGACAAAGTTTTGTCCACATTTGTAATGGAAACGCAGCTGATGACAGTTTACAGTTCATGTATGGCTGGACGATAAATCAGTAAGTGTCAATATAGACCTGTGATCAATAGATAGGCTACAATATTCAAGGTTGGTAGCTTCAACTAACTCGCTTGCTCTTTGGTTGCCTAGCAACAACCTGCTGAGTAACAAGCCTCTCTAGTTCCTCCCCAGCTTTGGTTGCTTAGCAACGACCTGCCCGGAAACTTCCAGAACTTTGGCATTATTTCAGATATTTAAAACGAAAACAAATGGATAAATATCGATATCGACTGATATGAAACCTTCATATTGCGCTAGTTTTTCGGCCGCGTCGTCCGGTGCTGATTCCATGTGAAATCCAGGTTTTGAACCGTGTTTTTCTGCGTGTATTTGACGTGTCGCCGTGTCTGTCTGCAGATTCTCCAGGAGCGCGGATCCCGGATGTGAGGCGGACTCAGTATTAGGAGCTCCAGGTGTTTTCATCCAGACGCATCATATCTGTGGAAGAGCGATGAGCACAAGCAGAGTTTTTTTTTTTTTTTTTTGGGGGGGGGGGGGGGGGGGTGATGTGCATTTATTCGTCTTCCCTCCACTTTTGTTTTTTAATTTCTCGATGTAAATAAGTCTGTTTACTGACAAGTCGTGCCTGTACATTTAAACTGGACCTTTTGGCTTTTTTTTTTTTTTTTAGAATTGGCGGCAAGTTTTTTTTTTTTTCCTTTTTTCTTATCTGAAAGTGAGGATTTGTAATCGACTGTTTTATGCTATAAAATATGGCCGCCGTCATATAGGGCCAACGAGTCACTCAGGGTCATCTATGAGTTTCTGTCTTTCACCTGGAGGCTCTAGTAAGGGATCAGTTTGGTTTTTAACAACAAGTATGACAGGAAATCAATGCTTGGAGGGTCAAGAAGGGAATTTTGAACCATGAAGAGTTAGTTCAGCCTGTTGGACGCCAATCCAACGTTTATCCAAAGATCTCGACTCTTGGTCTGAGCTCACCGGGTCCCAGGGATTATTATTTCACTCATTATCAACATGAAGAAAACGAAGGAGGCGCTGCGATGTGGCTGCCGAGGTAAAGGGGCATTACACCCAAAGCTCCCCTCTCACATCAGGATCTCCACACGCTGGTTAGAAACCGACATCAGGTCCAGATCCATTAGTGAGTGTGGGCCGGCAGGACGCTGTTTGTTTTTAAAATTATTTTATTTCTTTGTTTTTCTACTTTTTTTAACTCTTATTTTTGACCTCGATTTGTTTTTCACCAGTGTTCTTTGGATTTGTTTATTTATTTTTGTGTGCTTTGATTGTTGTTTTATTTAGATAATGCCAGTTTCATGAAGAAAAAAAATTCTAATCCGATTTAAATCATCTTATTTAAAAGAAAATAAATTATTTTGCGTCTGGAATAGTTTTTATAGTTATCTGTAAAATTTGTATTGATTATTACACACAGACTAACAAAACTACTGAACACCCAACAAATGAAAGCTATTAATTTCAATCATACATTTTTATTTTTGATTCTCTTTACCTCTTCAGATGTCAAATGCTACAAAAGTCTAAAAACAAAAAGTTACAATAAATATTTAAAAATCTAGCAAAAAATAAATATCTTAAGACAGTACTACTGTCTTATGTTTTTTATTTTATTTAATGTAGTCAACAAACTAGCGCTAGCTAATCAGTGAGGCTAACGAGCTAGCCTGCAGCCTGCTGCCTTACAGACTCGTTTGCTTCAGTTTTCAGCCTTGATGAATTATTTTAAATCTCTTTTTTTTGTAGTATTTTTTGACCGGCCCATTCCTGCACAAATGGATCAGAACCGACTCGGTTTCATTGCTAAACGTTTCAGTGGTGGAGATGTAAGAGTTTTTTGTAGCAAACTTTTAACTGTTTGGTTTAGAAAAATTAAGCAAAATTTTCCATAATTTTTAAACGAACTGCCAAAAAAATGTAAATGTGAATTATTTTATGCAGCATTTCATTTTATTATTCTTATTCAGTCCAGGAGTTATTGACCTGTTTAGGAAAGTGACCGTAAATGTTCTCACTCCATTGATGTTAGATTTTTTTTAGTTGTTTGTTTTAGTTTTTACGGTGTTTTTTTTTTTGTTTTTTGTTTTTTTTTTTTGGACTGGAAACGTGAAGGACTTCTTCCTTCATATCAAGATCACTTAGTTTCCTGTAAATAACCCAAACTCCTTGGTATTTAACTCTTTTAAGGACAAAGCTGCACGTTTTGTACACTGTATAGCGAACCGACTTCGGAGGAAAGTTGTTTCTACTGGATCTTTGGTTAAAAACTAAAAAACAAAATGAAGCGTATCGTTAAGTTGCTGAAAATGGATCTTTCTCTGAGACGTTTTGATAACCAATAGCAAAGCTAAACTTGGCTGGCTATGAAATTGACTGTTACATTTAAAAACATGTTTTTCCTCTTCTTCGGTGTGATATTTAGCATCTTGAATTATCAGTTTCCAAACAGGATTAGAGGCACTTGCAGTGGGAGACACTTTGCACTCTGCTTACAGCCTGTGTTGTAAATACTGCATTTTAGAACACTTTTTTAAGTTGTTTCGAGTTTGACCTGTTTATTTTTTTATATATATAAATATATAGGTTGGATATTTCATTCACAAATAATCATTTAGTGTTGCCTTTTTTCCCAGTGACCAAAATCCAATGTCTTACGTGTATTTTAGACATTGATCTTCGTGTCAGGGACAAAGTAAACATTTCTTAATGCTGGCACACGCTGTACATAGACTTGTTAACGACTCACGAGCCTCCATCTAATCACACACACTCTCAATTAAACCAGTTTTTATATTGTCAGAACGAGTATGGACGCATGTTTTTTTGAAGTATATAAATATATATAAATGTATAAACACACAAGGGCTTTTAAAGTGTAATAGTTGGGATGTGCAGAGAGGTTTTAATCAAAGCAGACTGGATTTCCTGCCAGAGCTAGGCTATGTTTACATTTGCTGTAGTATTCTGAAGCCTTCCAGTTAACGTCGTCTTTGCACTCCGCTCGCTCACGTTTACCGACGTAACGACCGACATCCTTACTGCCACGTTGCAGGACCTTCACCGAGGAGGTTTGGTCTAATGGCTGCTGCAAATACCTCAGAACACATGAAATGACCCTAAAATGACTTGAGTAACTTTTTAGGACGCATATCTACTTGTTCTACGTCAGTAATTCTTTAAGATTAGTAGGAAGTTGTAGTTTCAATAGCAGATTGTTTCACTTGTTTTGTAAAACATGACATTATCTGCCGGTGGAAGTAGAATTTGGTTGCTAGGCGACAGGCTACACACATGGCTGAGGTTGCTAGGTAACGGCGACTGTAGAACTACAACTTTCTCTAATCCAGTTCCTATTTCTTGGTTGAAAAGTTACTGATAGGTTTGTTTTGCCTTATTTGGAAAAATTAATCATTTTATTTCCATTAAACCATAAAAACTTTCATCCAGAAATCCGTCTGATTCTCCCGTCAACATTAACTGTCCGTTTTAGAGTATTTATCGAAAAAAAAAATACGAGTTATAAGTGAAATCTGCATTTTTCCCACCTTATGTCCACTGTGGGTATTCATGTGTTTTGAGATATATTTGGTGAAATATTAAAAAATGCAGTTAAAAGTGTTAAGTAAATATTTCCTTAGTGTTGATGAAATAATACTGATTTACTGATGATCAGTTATGTGAAAAAAATGTCTTGAATCATTAGTTTCATCAATATTAAGAAATTATTCACTTAAATCAAGCTCCTGTGTTTTGCTGAAAATTACTTAAGTTAGTCTTTCTTATTTCAAGTGTACCAAGATATTTTCACTGGAAATTAGACCAAAACTACTTGGTAAGATTTTCTGTTTTTGCAGTGTAATTTGTTTTCCTCTGACAGAAATAAACGTCATGCATCGTTTTTCACTCCGAGCTAAAGCCGGTAAGGTTTATTATATCTTTAGTGATTTAAAAGTTTGTGTTTTTGGTTATATAAAATCATTTGATGCATTCTACTACGGGGTTAAAGAAGCTGTCATATGTCACTTTTGTGAAAAATATATTTTTTGTACGTATTTGTTGAAACTCACTTTGTTGTGACAGTTTGGTGTGAATTAATCTGAACTCAAAGCAACCAATCAGAAGGAGGAGGCGGGGCTTAGCGCTGTCAATCCAACTGCCAACGACAGTGGAAAAATTGTTTTTCTGCAACAATGAGTTTAAATGTCGGTTCACCAGGTTGATTGACAGCGCTAAGCTCCTCCTCCTGGTTCTGATTGGTTGTTTTTGGTTGGGAGTTTCTTCAGATGACAATAACAGTTCAGAGAGGAGATGAAACTTTTCACAGATTATCTGACAACATGATGAAAGTTTTAATATGTAAAACTACATATTTTTTAGGAAAGTTACGTACTGCAGCCTTAAGCCCCGCCTCCTCCTTCGGTATCCAACATTAATAATCATTCAACTGATGGACAAACTTATCAAATCTGTAGCTGAATATTTTGAAGTGCCCAGTTTGTTTTGCATTGGAGTCACAGACGCACCGATTCCAGTCAGTGAGAGTGAATGTGTCATTTCCTCCTCCAGCTAATCCTGGTTCTCATATCACTACATGGAGCACTTCTATATGATCTTATGCAATGTTAATGTACAAACTAAGTATGAGGGGATCAAAGATGGATCTATATGGTCTGGCATAAATAAACCCAATAAAAAAGTTGTCATTTATTACCGTCTGTGTATTTTTATTTCTCAGAATCGTCTGCAGCTTATTTATATCTTAATACTTGTTTTTTCAGTTTATAAACACGTCAACCCAAAGGATCTTTAGCATCTTTTTTCAGTTTCAATAAAAATCTGGGTTAGTTGATGTAAACCTCGATGCAGAAATGGAGTCAAATACTGAAAAAACAAACTGCGCCTGTTTTTAAATTGCATTTTAAATTCCTTGGAGAACAAAATTTGAACTGTTAAACTGACCTCAAAACAGAAGAGCTTCTGATCACTGCTTCTGTTTTTTTCAGGTTCTTCTGCAAATTTGAACAAATATTTGCTTCAATTTTATTTATCTTTACAGTTTTGCTTTACCAACTTAATAAAAATCAAACTGTTGCACTTTTAGCTTCAGTTGTATTGAAATAAATTGGTTTCCATCTGCTAGATCAGGGATCTGGAGCCATAAATGGCTCTTTGGATCATTTGGTATTTAAAATAACATTTTGAACTAGTTTTGTTATGTTCTCTGCCCAAATGAAATGAAAAAAAACTGTTATTTTGGTCTAAACCAGCCACTGTTAGCTGGATTTGTTTATCATCGCATTCACTCGTTATTCCCATTTTAATTTTTTGTGACTTTTTGTGTTATTTTTGAAAAAGCAGATTGCTAAAATACACCGTTCAGTGGAGAATGCTGATGAAGTTGATTTTTTTTTTTTTTTATCACACTTTGTCCCTTTTTCATATTGTAATGTAAGGCCACATAATTTAGATTTTCACTCAATGTGCAGTATGTTTATGGTATTGTTAATTTATACATTTCATGTTAAAACTGTTCACCTCACTGGAAATTTGAATAATTCCGTGATAATACTGTTTCAAGTTTATTTATTTGCATCAGGATGAAAAAAATCCCTCATATTTCACACATGAAGGGGTTAATCAGTGACTCATCACTAAAATTGTGGCGGAAAATGGCGACCTCTAGCGTCATATCGTTGAAATTCGCTTTAATGCCATAGTAGCCTTAAATAAATGCCTGTTTAAATGTGAAATGATATTTAAAACTCTAATACATAGGGTGGTTATGGTATTTAAAATTATGCGTCGTTCAGAAGTGAAAGGTGTTTTTTACAGTTAATGCATCGCCGCATGTTTAGGTTTGTGTTTTAGAGGAGTTTAACTGTCTGCGATCAAAGACGACGCGCGCAACAAGATAGAAACCTTCCGAGCTCTATCAAAGAGACACTTTGCGACTTTTTGTTGACCAAACAGACTGAAACCCTTTACTCGACATGAAAGGTTGAACATTTTACAAGTGTATACGTCAACCATATCGAATACAAAATAAATATAATCCCAAACAAGCAACAGCCTTTTAGTCGTCCTCGGTTTGGATAATTAAAAACAAATGAGGGGGGAAAGCGCTCGTGGAGGGAGCGTTTGAACCAAACCGGAAGTGAGGTGCGGATGACTGCGTGGTGTTGCCGTTTGAGGTCCGACTCGGAGCGGGTGGATTTTTCGGGAGGGAAACTTTATTGGGTTTAACGGGATCCGAGCTCCATTAAGTCATTTCGCTTAATTAGCAGAGCCGGTGCAGCCGTACGGAGAGAGGTAGGAACCGACCCCGACGGCTTTTATCTCCGCTTCTTTGTCGTGTATCGTGATATTTTCGCCCGTTTCACTTTGCGCCATTTTCGCTAGTTTGGTAACGGATAAATGTGCGCCTTTCGGCTCTTTGTCTTTATTCTTTAACGCTTTGCGACATGTTTAAATCCTCGGTGCTTTTCGTCCTGTGTTTTCCAGCGAAACGGGGTTATAAACGGGATTTTGCGCCGTGTGGATGGCGCTGGTTACTTTCCGCTCGTCCTAAATGGTCTAAATCAAGTGCAGTTGCGCATTTTTTGGTGCTGCATCAGGCCGTGGCAGACGCTAACTGCGCCAACGGCTGTTGGGATGCAGCTCCATTCTGGCGCACATGAGTTAGCTTACCAAGCTAACAGGGTAGCATGCTAATCAATTAGCATTGGCGGTCAGTTTGTGGATGTTTTAGGGCAACTTTACCTGGACAACACACGTCAGTGAGTTAAAAACTCAAACTGTGCAACAAAGTCAAAGTGTTTTTCTCTGTTTTTATGCTAAAACTTTGCGGAAAACATTTCCAGTTCAGCTCTAACCGCCGGCTAACTTGGTTAGCTTTCCAGAGGTGTCGGATAAAAACGCTGCTTTCCGTCATTCTCAGCCTAAAAGCCGATAAACTTTGAACAACAGTGAAGCTGGTAGACGTTGAGCTGATACTTTGGATTAACCGTTAACGTTCCCGTTGCTACTTTTACCTTATTTAACGGCCGTTGCTATAGAGATGCCAACGGCTGCGAGCCGTCAGAGCTAAACTGAGCTAACGGTTTTTCAACGGCCGTAAAGCAGATTAAACCAAACTGTAAATGTGTCCGGGTGTCATTTAAAAACATATAAATTGACACGCAGGTGTAAAAATATGCACCAAGTAGTGACTTTAAAAGCCACTGGAATATGTTTGTCTAAACTTATAACTCTTTAGACAGTTTCTGTGATCAGATATTTAAGTGGTTTAATGTTTTTGTTGTAAATTAAATGCATGTAAACTAAGACTCGACACTTAAACCAGCAGTATTTACCTTAAGGATGCACCGATATTCCCTCTGAGCCGGTTCCAGTGAAGATCCATTGAAAAAATTCTGTTTCGTTTAAAGAAACCGAAGAAAATGTAGGAGCTCGACTTTTCCAGTTTTATTAGACTCAAAAGATTCATAAAAGCACATGTTGCCTCACTTGGTGCTCCTTCCTTATCTGTTGCTGATGCGTATTTCTTTAAATGTTCTTCCCAGGAGTGTAAAATGTCAGGCATCGCATTGAGCCGGCTCGCTCAGGAGCGCAAGGCCTGGAGGAAGGACCATCCGTTTGTGAGTCCCTCTCAGCTCACCTGCTGAGCTTCATGTCCTGATTCCTGTTAATCTGCTACGTTTTTCTCTCTTTCCAGGGATTTGTAGCCGTTCCAACAAAAAACCCAGATGGAACCATGAATCTCATGAACTGGGAATGTGCTATTCCTGGGAAAAAAGGGGTAAAGTCTCCCGTTGTTGTTCCTCGGTTCCTTCCCACAGGAGAAACGTGTTTTTTCTCCTGCGTTGGTTGGATGAATTATTCAGCCGTCCTTTTATTTAAACCTTGAGGCCGACGGTCACCAGACGCAGATCAGTGAATGTTTCTGTTTCCAAATGGATGAAAGCTGCTGTAAAAATGGCCGCCCGTCCTGCTGCGCTGACTAACGGCTCCGTCTCTTCCAGACTCCGTGGGAAGGAGGTTTGTTCAAACTGCGGATGTTGTTCAAGGACGATTATCCGTCATCGCCTCCGAAATGTGAGTCCTGCGACCCGCCGTGACCCGGCAGCAGAGCAAACGGCACAGCGGCTGTTCGCTCTGAGATCCAGACATGAAATTCAGTTTTTGTTTGCAAATCGTTAACAGAGTTTTTAAAAATTCACCAATTATTAGATGTCCAGGTTCCTAGGAAGTCAGAAAGTTAATTTAGTTTCCATTCTGGGTGTTTGAAATGGAAAATATTAGATTTTTGTAATTTATACTTTTTTAAACGGAAAATAATCTGGAATTGGTTTGAGTCTGGAAAATGTAGATTTTCCTGATTTGCTTTCATTTTCTTATGATGCAAATACTTTATTTAGTAATCACAGTTTTTCAAGTAGTTTTCTTGGTTTTAATAGTTTGAGAAGTAATAATCCTTAGATTCTAGTTGTTTTATGGTTTCATGCGTCACTTTGACCTGAAGTGGATGTTAAACATGCAGGATCAGAGGTGAATGTCTCCAGCTGTGAAGCACTTTGTTCTCCTTCCAGGTAAATTTGAGCCGCCGCTCTTCCATCCCAACGTTTACCCGTCAGGGACAGTTTGTCTGTCCATTCTAGAGGAGGACAAGGACTGGAGACCCGCCATCACAATAAAGCAGGTCGGGATTATGACCACAAACAGAAGTCCTGAATATTTACAATCCATTAATGTTTGTTCCTGCTCTTTAGATCTTATTAGGTATCCAGGAACTCCTAAACGAGCCAAATATCCAGGATCCAGCCCAGGCAGAGGCTTATACCATCTACTGGTGAGCAGCTGAGCCTTTCATATGGACCTTTAGCTCAAATGAGTCTCATCTGTTTATTCTGAACCTAAAGCAGCTCCAACCAGCTGGGTTAGCTGCTTCTCCATGTCTGGTTCTGGATGCAGAGCAGAACCAGAACCATCAGACCTGAGAGGTTCTGGTCGGCTGATCCAGCAGATCTTTGATCCGTTTAGTGATTTATGTTCTCCAGGTGTCAGAAGTCCGACTTTATGTGGCTCTGAAGGTTCAGGTTCTCTGTTCCCAGAGATTCATAATCATTTTATTTGTTGTTTTCTGTTTTTTATTTTGGATATTTAAAATGTCTTCCAGAGTTAAATGTTCATTAGACGTTTACTGACCTGAGAAAATGTGTTTTTGCATTAATTATTATGCTGCTGGAAAATGGTTTCACAACAACAATATTATTAGAATAACTTCTGGGACATTTTATCGTCGGTAGAATTTATTGTTGCAGATTTTCTGGTCATCTATTCTTTTCTATTGTTTTACCTCTCGACTTGTGGCCAAACAACATAATTTCAGGGGCCACAAATGGCCCCTGGACCACACTTTGGACACCCCTCATCTGGAGTCCAGATGACTTGTTTGGTTCGGCTGGTTGGACTCCGGTTCTGTTCTGGATCTCCGTATAAAATCTGGTTCATTTTCTTTTTAATAAATTAAAATGTTTTTGTTCTGCTGGCAGATTTTACTTATAACTAGTTACTTTTTCATCAATATTATCATTATTATTATTAGCTCCTATTTGTTACAGAAAAGTTACTTATCAGTTAGTTTCTTAAATTAAGTGAAAAGATGTTTGCAGTAGAAACTACATTTAAAATATTTCAACATTTAGTTTTTTTTCCGTGTTTATTTCCAAAATGAAGTTTGAAAACTTCACCTTAAATACAGGAAAAGACTTAGAACTTAGAAACTTTATGATGTTTTGATCCGATGAGGAAATTATGAAAGTGTTTGAACTGTGCAGGACAAACGTGTCATGATGTCATCCTGTCATATCAGTCCATCAATAATTATTGATTAGATGTTTTTAAAGTTTCCAGGCAAAGTGGGGGAACTTGAAACTGATTCAGACCCAGTTGCTAGGTAACCGAGGTTTGGGGGAACTTGAAACTGATTCAGACCCAGTTGCTAGGTAACCGAGGTTTGGGGGAACTTGAAACTGATTCAGACCCAGTTGCTAGGTAACCGAGGTTTGGGGGAACTTGAAACTGGTTGCTAGGCAACCAGAGAGGCAGCCAGTCAGTTGATTCCACCAGCCTGGAATATTCTGCGTTTTGAATATTACATTAGATGCTTTATCTACTGATATTGGTCTGGTTTCCATCACCATAGAAATGATTGATTATTATTGACAGAACTGATCAGATTAAATGTCATTCTGATTGTAATTTCTTTCTTTTCAGCCAAAACAGAGTAGAATATGAGAAAAGAGTTCGAGCACAGGCCAAGAAGTACTCTCCGTCGTAAGAGGCCCGGCCCGGCCCGGGTCTGAGGAGACGCCCCCCACCCCCCCGCCGCCCCCCGGCCTCCATGAATGTGCCCCTCTCACACCGGGACTCGCTTACAGACTTGTATTTATCTCCACATTCTGTGCCATCCGTTCTCCTTGGCCTGTTCGTTTGGTTCTGACCCGCCGGGCGGCGCGGCGCCGGAAGGAGACACTCGTTTCTTTTTAAACGTTGTCTTATGTGGTGCAGAGGAAGCAGCTCCGGTTCTCCATCTACTGTTATCCATGTTCATGGAAGTCAAAGTCTTTCTTTCTTTCTTTCTTTCTGCTCTTTTACAGGGTCTCTTCCTTTATTTGTTTTCCATAAATTTAATGTAAAAATCTGCTTATTTCATTGTCAGTATTTGTTCTGCTGTATAATGAAAGGCACTTTTATACTGTTGTATCCCACTAGTGTCTCTAGATGGTCCAGTCTAATTTTCTTTCCCAGGTTTTTCTATTCGGCATGCTGTAATATACGATGGATCTGCTGCCTTGGCTTTTTGTTATTCAGTGTTGCTATGGGATACGTTAAAATGGCCGCAGTAACTGAGGCAGGTAGGCTTAATTCTGTACGTTAAGGTTATATGGTGCTTTGGTCATGTATGTGTTTGCTTAATAAAACTTTCTATAAAACCTTCAAGTTGTTTACAACTTTATTCAAGCTATCGACATTTTATTGGTGCCATAAAATTTTACAGTACAAAAGCTGTGAGAATACAGTGAAATACAATAAAACTTGTAGAGTAACTTTACAAATCCCTAAAAAGCTTAAATGTTTTTATTTTTCCTCATTAAAACCATAAACTTTGTTTTCACTTCAACCCTGGAAGAAAATCAGCAGTGCAACATGGTGGTGGCAGCATCATGCTGAGTGGATGGGAAGATGACCAGAGATGACGCTGCATACAAATGCGGTCACCGTGGTAACCGGGTTAATGAAGTCGGGCGGCGCCCTTGTAGACGTTCATGTTACAAACATTCACTTTCAACAAACGTAACTTAATTTGTTCAGGTTGGAGTTTCAGGTCCTGCATGAAACACTTTAAAATACGTTTCTGCTGCTGAGCCAAGGAGCCGCCATATTTCTTTCCTGACTTTCTCCTACTACTCTCCCATTTGAATTGTTTTATTTCCGTTGTTAAAGGGACGGTGCCATATGTTTATAGTGTCATTTTACAGCATGAATAACTTTTAAGTTGTTATAAAAAAATGCTTTGTATATCAAATATGAATCGAGAAATTTGACTTCATAATTTAACACCTTGAATTTGGGCCTCCGTCTCTTTAAGAACTGCTCTGTTCCTGAAGCTCCGCCTTCAGGAAGTCGTTGCTCTGAGCAGCAGCTCCTATATTGAGCTGAGTGGGGGAGGAGCTGCGACTTAAAGGCGGGGCTAGGTCCTCCCATGCGTTTTCAGCAGCTGAATGGTTGCCATGGAGATTAATGGGTTTCTCAAACAGGTATGATTTTTTTTTTTCTTCTAAATCACCTTGAGACTCCATTTGTTGTCTCAAGGTAAACAAACTCAATTAAATTCAGTAGATGTGATCCTAATTACCATGGCAACAGAAAGAAATTACAATCCAAGTAGATTTTGATTTAAAAGTGACAGTTTTGTCCTAATTTATTTTTGAATCGTGGTCGGCAGTGGGGCCTGTAAGACATCAGTCCTGGGCTGCAACTGGCCCTCGCGCCCCACTTTGAACATGTTGGAACAGCCTAGTCAAAGTCCATCTATGAATCTAATTGAGAATCCGTGAGAACCGAGTTGCTCTGCCGGCTTTTGGACCGGACTGAAGCGTTTTTACAGCGACTACCTGGAGTCGCCCCCTGTAGGCGCTCAGCTGCAGCTGCAGGTCTGGTTTTTCTGTTGGGTTTACGGCTCCATCCCGGCGTCGGAGAGGCGCGGCTGGGCCTTCGGGTCTCCATGGCGACCCGGCGCCTGCTGCAGGCCGCTCAGGGTGCAGTACTCGTTGCAGTACCAGGACGGCTCCTTCTCCAGGGAGGTGTCGCTGCAAAGCCAGCAGCCGGAGTCCTGCGCCGGGCTGCAGGACCGGCAGTAGCCGCTCAGGCTGCGCACCGACAGGCGCTGGTCCAGCAGCGGGGCCGCGCAGCCGCAGACCGACTCCCGCATGCTCAGGACGTCCACTGATGACGACATGTTGCTGTAGGCCCGGTTCTCCATGAAGTGCTGCTGGAACTGGGCCGGGTGCTGGTCGAACCGGAAGTCCTGGACCGGCATGCACTCCACCAGGCTGTCGACCTGCAGCGCCTCCTCTGGTTTCAGCAGGTCGGCCGCGTTTTCCTGCGTCAGCACCCAGCTCTGCCGGACGGGAAGCAGCTCGATTAATCGTTTACAATTACGATTAATCGATTAATCGTCAGAATAATTGGTTATTCTGACGATTAATCCATTGTTCTAAAAATTGCTCGCCAGAATAATATCTTATTCTTTCAGTTATTCAGATTAATCGATTATTCTTTTCAAATATTCTGATGATTGATTGATTAATGTCGGAACAATCAATTATTCTTTTAATTATTCTGATGACTAATCAAATAGTCAGAATAATAGGTTATTTTTCTATTAATCCTCTGATTAATTGGGACATTCTGCAAATTCTTTATTCAATGGCTTAAGCTCACTTTGTAGAATACTAAAAATACATTTAAAAACCCAAATAAATAATTTATATTTCCCTTTTTAAATAAGAAAATAAACATAACCTAAAATAAAAGAGCAGCATTCCTCTAGTGAGGTCTTGCTCATTTAAGGGCGAAATGATTCTTCTGACGTGAGAAAAGATCTGGACCGAACATTAATTCATGTTAAATCTATATTTTTGTCCAGTTTTGGCTTAATTGCTTATGTTTGATTATGTTGTCTTATCTTTTCTTTAAATAGCAAGTATTTGAATAATTGATTAATCACAATTAACTGGAAGAATTATCCACAGAACAAAGATACTTAAAAGACAATTTTACCACTGAAAGGAACTGAAACAAGCAGCAGAAACGGTTTGTCGGCTCTGGACTACCTTAAAGTCTCCCTGACAGTCTTTGTACAGGCTGTGGAAATACGGAGCTGGAGTCGGGATGAAGGTGCTGCGCTTCCACCTGGGCCAAAATGTTCCGTTTTTAGAGAAACGAAATTACATTTTTAATCATTCAGAATGAGGAGAGCCTTACTTTCTGACTGAACCGTAGCAAACCAGCACCAGAACCACCAGAGCACATAACAGGCCGAACGTCACGGGCAGGTTGAAAATCAATCCGTTTTCCTTAAGAGCTGCAGAAACACAAGAAACCCCATCAAAACCAACCGACAGGAACGTTTCAGCTCTACGGCCTTTATTGAATCTGACCGTCGGCGTCCGGCTCCGTCCTCCACTGAACCGCAGAGGACCAGTCGCTCCACTGGCCCCGGTAGTGACCCTGGTTTGGACTGGACCGCACCTGTGCAGCGTACTCGGTGCCGGGCTCAAAGTGCTCGTCTTCCACGGAGTGTGTTGTGCTGCCGCTGCTGACGGTGATGTTACGAACTTCTAGCTGAAAACAAGCAGGCGAGAAGAATCCAGTCATCCTGCGGATCCATCAGATTTCACCGAAATGGGAGGATAAATGGAAGCTGGAGGAAACGTTTGGACCCATTGGGGTTCCGTACATCAACACAGATTATAGCTGTAAAACTTTATTGAGAATCAGATTACTAAATATGATTTGATTTTTTTTTCAGAACAGCATTAAAATTTAAGTTTTAAAGGAAATGCATATTGTAAAGAATGATCTTCATTGTTTGATTCTTGTGTCCCCATAGTTACAATCTGAAGCTACAACGAGTTTAACTTTTTCTTCTGCTTGTTGGACGATATGGCTGACAAATGTATCGCGATATAAGCGTTTCATATCAGTTTATCAATAATTATTTATTTGTTTTTTTTTTTTGTTTTAATCATCAGAAATATTGATGAACTTTCCTATTTTCTCCAGTTTTCCCTCCATTTTGCTTTTTCACTTTTTAGCAGTTATGAAGCAAAGAGGGGAATTTGAAACTGCTCCAGTTACTCAGCAGGTCGTTGCTAGGTAACCGAAGTCTGGGGGAACTTGAAACTGCTTCTTACCCAGCAGGTCGTTGCTAGGCAACCAAAGACTGAGTGAGTTAGTTGATTTACCAACCTGGAATGTTCTAAATATTCTATCAGACATATTTTCTATTGATATTGATCATGTGTCTATCTTGATATATGTTGTTATTGATGTATTGTCTCAGTAATTAATAACTCAGTGATTCTTGAGAATAGGGACAAAACAGATCCTATGGATAAAGCACAAAATTTGAATAAAATATAGAAATAATATAATTTTTTCAAATATCTGACTAAACTAACCTGGGTCATGTGAGCACAACAATGTATATTTTTCAGGTATTTGCTGAATATTTTTTTATTTTAAACATTGCAGTCGGTGGATGATGCCTGTAAAAGCCTTTGTCCAGGAGCAGAACTCAGTACATTATAATAGTTTAAAACAATTAAAGAAATACTAAAATTATATACAGTATTATGACAATTAAGTATAAGTAGTCATATAAATAATTATAAAAGTATCAATAAATTAAATTAAAAATCATTTTTATATATTTTCCAACTCCATTAAAATTTGTCCTTAGGTTTTGTCAACACCGTCAGAAATGAAAAGAATGTAAAAAAAATCAGGCATTATTGGGGGCAGCAGAACTTCTGAGGACCCCATGACCTCTTCCTTTCTCTTCCTTTGCTAAGAGGCTAGTTAGCTCTGGTTAGCTTAAGGCTAGCTAGCTCTGGTTAGCTTAAGGCTAGTTAGCTCTGGTTAGCTTAAGGCTAGTTAGCTCTGGTTAGCTTAAGGCTAGTTAGCTCTGGTTAGCTTATGTTATTCTTTAGTTTTTTCTTCTTTTCTAAGTTTTCTAAGTTTTTTGTCACAACCATGATATGTCAACACCGTAACTGACATTTTACGAAACTTTGATAAGATTTTGTGAAATAAAAGCTTAATTTTGGTAAAATGTAAAGATTTTATGGACCTGATGATCTACAATATGGCCTCCTTCAGATTAACATCATATAAATTGAGGTAGTTTGGCTTTTTGTCACCTCCGTCAGATGTCAACTCCATCAGAGTTTTTCTGACTCTTTCAGTGAAATTGTTGTCAAATATCACTTAAATGTGGAGTTAATTCATTTTAATGTATTTTTACATAAATTGCATTACTTCACATGTACCAAGTTTTTCATTTTACTCACTAGTTTGTCACCTTCAGTTTTGTGTCAACTCCGTCATGCAGTGTCAACTCCGTCAGATGGATTTTTATGGTTTTTTGTTTTAAATAATAATTATTTTGTTTCTTGAGAAGTATTTGTCTGCAAAATGAGTAAAAATATCACTAATAGGGTCATTAAAAATTATTTTTGATGTATTTTTGTCAGATGGTGATGACAACGTTCTAGGTCAGGTCGATTAAAAATGTAATTTTTTTAAAAAATGTTGCAACTGGGAGCCTGTAGCTCAGCATCTTTACATTTCCAAAACATTATTTGACATATTTGTATACATAAATTTGAGAAATAACAAAAAAAAAATATGGGAAAATTAAAACCCATTTTGTCCCTATTTTCAAGAATCACTGAACTAATAATGACTGATTGATTTTAGGCCCAGATGATGATGATCTCACCAGGTGTTTGTCGGCCATCTTGTGGATCTGCAGCTCATACTTGAGGTTTTTTTTCAGCCCCATTCTGGAGAAACGCTCATAGGTGCTTTTCCAGGTGAAGTGGAGTCGGGTGGCGTTGTGGCTGACCTCCAGGCAGCAGGGGGCGCTGGGCTTGACTGACAGAGGAAACAGAGCAGGTTTTACCTGAGCTACCACAGGTAGAGCAGCATGTTGACCTTTCACTTAGACAGCCAATAATGATTATTCTACCAATTATTCTGACGATTAATTGATTAATCAGTTAACAAATTGGCAGTGTTGTATAAAGTACTGAGATCTCAGAGTCTAGTAAAAGTTTAGGTTCCTCTCCAAAATATGACTTTGGAAAAAGTCCAAGTCACTGAAATGTTACTTGAGTTAAAATCTTAAAGTATCTGAAACGTCTTGTACTTAAGTATGGAAATTACTTTACAAATGGATGAACTCAAGTAATGTAATGAAAAGTAAAAAGTAAAATAAGTCAAATGCAGTTTGAATAACATTTTTTATATTTTGGTAAACTTGTCAAATACAGTTAAAATAATAAACACAACCAAGTGCAGGTAAAATTAAACCTGCTAATAGATAAACCTGCAGCATCATTTAGTTAAGAAAATTAGGTGCTTTACCTACAAGGTTAACTTAACCTGCTTTACAACTGAACCAGTTTCTGGAACCCCATACGACATGTGGTTCCATTTGTGTCCAAATTGTAGCAGTCAATCAGTAGGTGAGGTCAAAACTCCAGCGTTTTTCTCTCTCTTTCTTTTGTAACGAGTAACTAAACCACACATTGAAAATGTATCGGAGTAAAAGTTTGCAATTAAGTTCGGAAATATAGTGAAGTAAAAGTGAAAGTTATCAAAAATGTTCATACTCGAGGAAAGTATGAAGTACTGCAAGATATACTTAAGTAAAGTAGTGAAGTGTTTTTACTTCGTTACTATACAACACAGCAAATTGGTACATTCTGGAGATTTTTCATTCAATCACTTAAGCCTTTTTATGCGTTAAAAGATGTGAATAAATAATTTAAGCAAGAAAATAAATAATAGAAATGGTCTTTAATAGGAGATTTTTTAAAAATTATTTTTATCATTTGATGAGTTTCTGGGTTCCAAAAGTAAAAAAACATCTGAGAAAATTTATAGAAATTTTTAGATTAATCTCAGAAATGTTTTAGAAAAAATCTAGAGAATCAAAAACTTTTGAAACACTGAAATTTCCATTTTTTTTGTGTCCAAATTATCAGCTTCTCAGACATAAAGGTTTCAATGGGGGTTTTTTTCTTGAAAAATTTCAGATTTTCTTTCTGACAAATATTCAACATTTCAAACTCAAAAATAATATTTTGTTTCTGAAATTAATTTCGAGTTTTCTTCTCATAAAATTCAGACTTTGGCCTCAGAATTTTCGTAGAAATAAACTCAGAAATTCCCAGTTCTTTTTGCTTGCAGTTTCCACTTTTGAAGCTCAGGAATTTTCACTTTTTTGTTTTTGTGTTGCTCTGTCATAAACGACCCCAGTAAAATGGAAAAGGTTCAATGAGTTAAGATAATCCCAACTTACTGTGTAACTCTGGCTCATAATCTCCCGTCAGTAACTCACAGGTTTTGTTGTGGTTTTCACACAGAAAAATCTGAAACTCTTCATCATCTGAAAAAGTTCCCCTTTCGTTGTAGGGCATCAGGGATCTGTCGAGCGAGCAGAAGAAGCCGGCCGGCGTGTTTTTCAGCAGACATTTGTACTCCGTTCTGTGGAGAAAGAAACCAGAATGTAATGGCCGCCGTTGCTACGGGCAACAGGCTGTTTTGCGCTTCAGTCCGCCTTACTGGTCCAGATCGCCGATGACCTTCAGCCAGTAGGTTTGGTTTCTGGCTGCTGGTGAGGCGTTCAGGGAACAGTTGAGGGTGAACAGATAATTGTTCACACAATCCAGATTATAATCTGTGTCTGGAAAAGATGGCAGACGGGAATTTTGATCAGTTTCAGTTCATCTCAGTGATCTTAAGCCCTGGAGTGTTTCTGAGTTTGTCCTCCTTTCATTATCTTAAAATAAACAACCAGTTTTCAGCAGGTAAAAATACTGATTTATTATTTTTAATGTTTGAAGTTAATCTGTCGCAGAGATCCCATAATCTGCTCTCATTTTAATTTGAAGTTAAATAATTTGTTTGGACTTAAAATTGCAACAAAAGTTTGCTATGCGAGAAAAACAGGAAAACAAACATTTTACTTGAAAAATTAGTAAATATCTTACTAAATTGTTAATAATATTTGAGAGGAAGAACAAAAAAAAAGCAAATATTGCTGAAAAGTATCTTTTTTTTATTATGTTTAGTAAACAAAACTCCACGACTAAAATAAAACAAGTTATAATTAGTTTCCTACTAATATATATTTACACACATGTACAACAAGTTATTTTTTCATCAATACTAAGTAATTATTGACTCAAAACGAGATGAAAAGTTATGTGTAATTTAATTTATTTTATTTGTGTGAAGATATTTCCACTAGAATTACTTGGTAAGATTTAGAGTTTTTCAGTGCAGAGATAAGGAAGACGATGAATGTTAGCTTCTGCTCTAACGCAACTTCTGCTGTGCGTATTAATGCGTCTTCAGGCATGTTGGGTGTTTCAAATATAACATTTAGAAACGTTTTCGGAGGAAGTTTTCAGTGGATTTTAGCTTTTATAACAATGTTGCTGAAATTGATGGACAGGAAGTAAAGTTTTCGCTCCATTTCTTTAATTTCTTTTGTTTTAAGTTTTTTTTTGTCTCATGTTTCAGATCTTTCAGCAACACCTGAAGCTCTGCAGGCCTCACTGCCTCAGCACAGGTCAAAGGTCATGACTTAACGACACGGAGCGTCTGCTGTGAATCTGCTGTTTTTAGTCACTCCGCTTATTGTTTTATGATCTGACACTCAGTCAGAGTTGAATTGTTGTTTTAAAGTGACAAAATAAAAACTAAATAAATCCAGTAAATACTTTTTCAAAAAGCTTCAGTAAAATAACAGAAACGTGATTTTATCACCATTTTCTTCTCATCTTCTGTTTGTTTCAGTTTCTGACGTCAGACACAGAAACGCTGAGAGGATTTTAGAGCCCTTCTAACCGAGCGATTTATTAATAATGTCTGGGTTGAGTTTGTTTTTGTTTCAGCTGCGCGTCGATGTCTTTGACAGAAATAGACCAAAGTGTTTTATTCTGCCTGACCGAGGCGTTAGACGTGTGAAAAGTCAGACGCCGAGAGACGTTCACAGCCGCTGCTCAGAAAACAATAATACAAGATCAAAGTTATTAAAGCCAGCAGGAGCCATTTACAGCCACTGCTTCTGAGTTTTACTAAGATTATCAAACAACAGCTAAATGCAAAAAAAAACTTAATCCAAGAATATTTGGTCTAGTTTCTGGTGCAAATATCTTGAAATAAAACAAAAACAACTTAAAAAATGAAGTTTCACCAATTAAAGCAGCTTGTTTTATCTGATTGGACCAAAATATTACAGAAAGTTTCAAAGTTCAGGGTTTGTGCTCCAGTAAAACACACTGTAAAAACACAAACTCTGGTTTAGTTTAGTGGAAATATCTGTGTTTGCCTGAAATACGACAAAATGATGTTACATTTTGAGCAAACGGGAGCTTGTTTTAAATCAATAATTTGTTAATACTGATAAAAATGACTGGTTTTGCTTGCAGGTTATTTCATTTATAATATAATTTTAAAAGTGAAATAATCTGCCAGTGGAACCAGAACTTTTAAAATCAGTATTAAAGAATTATTAACTATAAACAAGCTCCTGTATCTTACTGAAAAGTTACTTGTAAGTTTATTTAGTTTATTTTTATTGTGCTGAGATGTTTGCAGTAGATACTAGACTTTGTGTTTTTGCAGTGCTGATAAGGAAGACTGTGAGTGTAGCTTCTAAAACCGTCTCCACTGCGCATATTAATGCTTTTTGAAGTAAATTTAATGTGTGAAATATTTTTAAAAATTAAGCTGAAAGCATTTTAAATCAGTAATTACTTAGAACTGATCAAGAGGTTCCAGTTCCACTGGCAGATTATTTCATTTTTGACAGTGGAAATTTTTGAACATTGGGACTGGAGCTATTACTGAGGAATTACTGACTTAAAACAAACTAATTGTTTTCAAACTAATTATCCTATTGAAGATACTTAGAAACTAGATACTTTTTAAAATGTGTGTTTTTAGCAGAAAACAGCTCATTAGTTTCTCATAAAACATGAAATCTAATTTTTAAAGCTTTAAAACTTTGATCTGCTGAAGCTGATGAAGTTTTTCTGTTGGTAGTAAACAGAGTGAAACCTGCAGCCGGGTCTCCTAGCAACCAGGTGGAGTGGAGGAGAGTCAGGATCAGCAGCTTCATCCTCAGAGGAGGCCGGCGCTCCATCATCATCACCATCAGACCTCTGCGCTCTCTGAGCTTTGCAGCCGCAGCTTTAAGGCAGACAGAAAGAGGCGGGATCCGTTCCTCACCAATCGGCTGCGTCACTCAAAGAGGACGTAGTTTGTTCTGTTGTTTTGTTCTACAAGCAGCTGAAGTGTAAGATGAGCCTCAGGTTTAAAAACATCCAGGCTGCTGGTTTCTCTCGTCAGATGAACGTTTGTGAATCGTGGACGCCTGTGTTGGTGGGACTGTACGGAGGGGGTTTCATGCCATATTCACCGTGTGGTGAGGCTGGTTTTGATCACTGCGCTGATAAACACACAGAGATGAAACGAAACGTGTCACGACAGATGATACAGTCTGAAGAACCGAACAGCGTCGTTTCACTTTCAGCTGAAGGAAACTGTAAAAATTTAACAGGTTTAATCACAGAAACTGATTTTCTGCTAGAAAACGTAACTTTGTTTCAGAAAGCACCGATCTGCTGTTTTCACTTCTGATACCGATATCTGAGGTTTATTATCAGCCGATCTGATAAAACAGCTGAAGTGACTTAAAACTTTTCTTTTTTTAAACACAAACAGATGACCTGAATCATAAATTTATTTGGTAACTGCAGCAGTTCAGCACTGAAACATGGAATAACAGCCAGTGGAAACATTAAGTTTACCTGAAACATAAACACCAACAAATGGTTCAAAAAGTCTAATTATGAATTATAAATTTTAAATAAATAGTAAAGCATAGAATTAGCCTGAATAGATCTGCGTTTATGAGTTGAGCTCATCAGAGCCGGCCCAAGAGTTAAACAGCTGCTTAGGGCCGCCACATCACCAGGGGGCCCCCAAGAGCCCAAAGCTAGCATATACATATATAAAAATTTAAATTTAAGATTTATTATAAAATTTGGATTTTATAATAAAATGTATCAAGTAAGCACAGTGTAGTAAAAATACTCCAAAATGTAGTTTTTTTTTTCAAAAACATTATTCAAGTAAATGTAACTAATTATTACCATTAGTAACCGTTATTGTCATTTTGGTCATTAAAATACCAAACATCTGTCTGATGATCATTTTTAAATATGAGCTGATTGATAATTTGACCGGTTATTCAGAACTTTTGGTAACATTTTATTTCAAGGGGGTGAATAATACTGACATGACACTGTTATAAACATGACACTGTTATAAACATGACACTGTTATAAACATGACACCGTTATAAACATGACACTGTTATAAACATGACATTGTTATAAACATGACATGAACATGAATAAGCCTTCATGAATATTTATGACTGTTGTCATAATGTCATTCGGTAAATTATGACACTTAATACAAAGTTGACATTATTCAAAATGTCTTTGTTATGACAACTTGACATTAACCAAGTTACTGTTTAAACTTTACCTTTAATAACATAAATTTACCTAATTTTTAAAGTGCAATCAGTAATACTTTTATATAAAATTTATATCAGTCATGATTTCTTGGTTAATGTCAAGTTGTCATAACATTTTGAATAATGTCAACTTTGTATTAAAAGTGTCATAATTTACTTATTCATGTTTATGAGAGTCTTATTCACACCCTTCAAATAAAGTGTCACCAAACTTTTTACCAAATTCTTCTTTACTTCATGAAGTGTTTAACTCTTCCACCTCTGATCTGACTCCAAACTGAACTTTCAGCTCTTCTCTCATTGTCTGCAGCTTTTTAAACAGTAAAAATAATAAGAAATTTTTTCAGTTTCCTCATTTGGGTGTTGGCAGCAGTCACTGCAGCAGCAGATGCAGCAGCAGCAGCAGCAGCAGCAGCAGCAGCAAGCACAGCAGCAGCTGAGACAGCTCGCAGCAGCAGCAGCTCCAGCAGCGCAGCAGCAGCAGCAGCCAGCAGCAGCAGCAGCAGCTCCAGCAGCAGCAGCAGCAGCAGCAGCAGCAGCAGCAGCAGCTAGCAGCAGCAGCAGCAGCAGCTGCAGCTAGCGCGCTAGCAGCAGCTAGCAGCGCTGCGCAGCGTGCTGTGCTGCTGCTAGTGCTAGCTGTTGCTGCGTGCTTGCTGTGCTGTTGCGCTGTGCTGTTGCTGCTGCTGCTGCTGCTGCTGCTGCTGCTGCTGCTGCTGCTGCTGCTGCTGGCTGCTGCTGCTGCTGTCTGTGCTGTTGCTGTTGCTGCTGTTGCTGTTGCTGCTGCTGCTGGCTGCTGTGCTTGGCTGTTGCTGCGTGCTGCTGCTGCTGCTGCTGCTGTGCTGCTGTGCTGCTGCTGTGCTGCTGCTGCTGTGCTGCTGCTGCTGTTGCTGCTTGCTGTTGCTGTGCTGCTGTGCTGTTGCTGTGCTGTGGCTGTGCTGCTGCTGCTGCTGCTGCTGTTGCTGCTGTGCTGCTGCTGTTGCTGTGCTGTTGCTGCTGTTGCTGCTGCTGCTGTTGCTGTTGCTGCTTGCTGTGCTGCTGCTGACTGCTGCTGGGAGCTGCTGGAGCTGCTGCTGCTGGAGCTGATGGAGCTGCTGGAGCTGCTGCTGCTGCTGCTGCGATGCTCAGATAAAACCCCCCTGAGGCCCACGGCTTCCTTTAGCGCCTCTGATTCTGTAGATCTTCAGCTGCAGCGTTCGATGAGACCGTCTGCATGAAAACAACCAAGCGATTCAGAACGCATTCTGCTGCCGCGAGGTCAAAGGTCAAAGCGATAACAGTCATCTCTGCTGCGTTTGGGTCGGGTTGTCGGAAACATCTCGCCGCAGCAGAACTACAACCTATTTTTATTAATTAGCAGCTCGACTCCTGGCCTGCAGCGCTGATGGAAATATTTATGTTGCGCAACCAGAGATGTGTTGATCTTCGGCGCCGAGCGGCTCTGCAGCATCTGATAGCAGCAGGTTTTTTTTTTTTAAAGAAACATCTTCATCTGTGGTGGTGAAACTCTGATATGACACGTCTGGATGACATGAAGCGCTTCGCTATCACACCGATAACAAGGATTTTAAAGGAACATCTGCCTGATAACAAATGGTAGCAAGAGAAAAAATTATCAGCCAACTGTGGAAACATGAGATGTTTTTACTGCGAAGCCAAAGGAAGTCAAATTTCTGCTTTTATCAAATAAAGTAATATTTGGTATTTTAAAGTGTAATAAAGGTAATTAGAAATGACAATCATGGGCATGTTTCTACCTGAGGTTTATTTATTTAAACTGGATCCAGTTTACGTTGGTGTCCAAAGTGTGGTTTAGGGCCCATATGTGGCCCTTGGAATGATTTTTTTTCATCCGCTTACAAGTTGATCATAGTAAAAAACTTGGCCAGCAAAACAGAAAAGAACTGAACCAGAAACTTCTAGCAATTATCTGTTTTTCTTTTTTGATGAAAAAAAGAAAAATGTTTTCTTATGTTTTCAGCGATTTACAGATTCTGTAAAAGTTTTGTTCATTTTTGAGCAGGTTAAACTAAATAAAAGGGAGAAAAATGTTATAATAAATGAATTTTTGCATTTTATATTTAATGAGTTTTTATGGAATCCGCTGATCTAAAGGATTCCCACATCATGATTCTGCCACCGCCATGCTGACAGGTTCTCTCTGCCTTGTTTTTTTTCCTTTTAGCTGCAATTTAATCTCTTATGCTTCTTTTTTCCCCTCATCACTCTTCCATAAAAGTCAGATTTATGGATTCTATAGGTAATTGTCGTGCAGACAGACTGTTCCACCTGAGCTGTGGATCTGTGCAGCTCCTCCAGAGTTCAGACTCATCCCTGAATTGTGGTTCTGGATGTTATGTTTTCTGATGATCTTGAAGATTCGTGCCTGGATTGTGCTTCAAAATCCTCTGAACACAGTATTTATCCTTCGCTTATCTCACATTTTTCCTTCCACTCAACTTCAGAGACTCTGAATATTTTCAGTCTCTGTAAGCCAAAATCACCAAAGTTACAAGATATAAAGCCTGGAAATATTTCCCTCTGTGTGATGATTATGTAATGACCTTTCCATAAACTAAACATGATTGTCGAGGAACGGCCGTCATTTCACCCGGTTTGGCTATGGCCCCCGCCTGGCCACCCCTTGGGGCCGCCACTGGTTTCTGCTGAGGTGAAAACATTTTTTTATTGATTCTTTAAAATATGTTTTTATTGTTTACTTTAAAATGCTTCCTGACCTGGTCTGGCCAATACTTTGAACACTGTCTGGGGCGCCAATAAAACATTTCTTTTATTTATTCAGATGGCTAACAGTTATTAGCATGGTGATCTTTGAGGTGGATATTATGTCCGCATCGTGTTTATTCATGACTTACTTAAATAAAACTATGATGTTCATTTTTCTCATGCTAATATTTTGGGGGAACAGTTTTTAGCTAGGCTAGGCCGGAAACCGGAAACTGGCTGGCCGTTGTTGCTAGGTTACCAGGACTCAAATTGCTAGCAGCAGTTAGCACGGTGGTCTCTGTGGTGGAGACGTTACGTCCTCGTCGAGTTTATTCATATTTTTTTTGTGTTTCTACTTACATAAAACTATGCTGTTATTTCTTTCCATGCTAATATTTTGGGGGAACAGTTTTAGTTACCGGAAACCGGAAGCTGACATCACGCCGTTGCTAGGTTACCACTGACTAACAGATGCGTGCCAGTCGCTTTGCGGTTTGTTTTAGATCCTCTAATTTTAATATTTAACATTTTCCAAACCCTGTGTTTCTTTTTTGGCATCTTAAACGGTCACCTTAAGTTTATAAGCAAATAAGTATTTAACAGTTTTTTTGTTTTGTTGCAGTTTGTTAATTAACTAAATAAAATGGACTCTAGTATTAAGGTAAGCTCCTCAGCTGGCTGCTGCTTTATTATCTTAATAGTACGTTTATTTTTAATTATTATTTAGTTCTTTTGTTTTAATTGAGTTTCTTCATCAAAAATGATACAAAAACCTTCAAGTTAAAGTTAAATATGGCCCCAAAATGCCTAAAATATGATGTGATGCATATAGAGATAAGCAGCCACACGGTGTTTCTCCATGATTATTTTTAGCTTTGTTTAATTTTCCCAGGTAATAAAAACAGATTCCTGTTCTCCATAGGTACCTCGGGACCTGAAAGCAAAGTTGTTGCTATGGTGACACCATCTTCATTGCATTTTTGTTTATCTACACCAAAAATCGCCCAACGTCAAGTTTTAACCCTGGATTTGTTCTTCCCAGGTCAGACATCAGCTTCCATGACATGGAGGTCATTGACCAGATCCAGTCGGTTCCTGATCTGGAGAGGTGTTTCTGTTTACGGCCGGACTCCTGTGGCTCCTGAGGGCCTGAGAGGCTCCTGTTTTAACCTGAGGGCCTGAGAGGCTCCATGTTTTAACCTGAGGGCCTGAGAGGCTCCATGTTTTAACCTGAGGGCCTGAGAGGCTCCATGTTTTAACCTGAGGGCCTGAGAGGCTCCATGTTTAACCTGAGGGCCTGAGAGGCTCCATGTTTTAACCTGAGGGCCTGAGAGGCTCCATGTTTTAACCTGAGGGCCTGAGAGGCTCCATGTTTTAACCTGAGGGCCTGAGAGGCTCCATGTTTTAACCTGAGGGCCTGAGAGGCTCCATGTTTTAACCTGAGGCCTGAGAGGCTCCATGTTTTAACCTGAGGGCCTGAGAGGCTCCATGTTTTAACTGAGGGCCTGAGAGGCTCCATGTTTTAACCTGAGGGCCTGAGAGGCTCCATGTTTTAACCTGAGGCCCGAGAGGCTCCATGTTTTAACTGAGTGCCTGAGAGGCTCCATGTTTTAACCTGAGGGCCTGAGAGGCTCCATGTTTTAACCTGAGGGCCTGAGAGGCTCCATGTTTTAACCTGAGGGCCCGGGAGGCTCCATGTTTTAACCTGAGGGCCCGAGAGGCTCCATGTTTTAACTGGACCTTCCTCTGGTTTGTGGCAGTGCCCTGTGCAGCGTGTTGGCTGTCGACCTCCCAGAGCCAAAGAAAGGAGTCCTGCTGGAGCTGTACGTCCAAACGGTGCTTTTCTGCAGGCAGCAGGGCTTCGGGAAGGAGCAGACGTCTGCACTGGTTTCCATCGTCAAGTCCATCCACGAGGCCAACGTTGGTGAGCAGAGCTCAGCTGTTCTTATTATGAGGCATTACAAACACCGTGCTGCACATTTTAGCACATAACACCAGTTTTAAAGTCCCTCCACCTGTAGCTCAAAGAATAGACATTAAAATACTGTTAGTTTATGAATCACTGAACGGTTTAGCACCACAACACCTTAAAGATCTGTTATTGCTGTACCAACCGTCTAGACCCCTCAGATCTTCTGGTTCTGGTTCTGCATCCCCAGAACCCACCTGGTTAGAGTTGCTTGTGGATAAACTGCGAGTTTTAAATGTCTGAGGTTTGAGAATCCTGGTAAGATGTTGCTCTGCTAAAACTCTGTTGGAGGAAACCCATAAGGGCAAGTCCTCATGTGGATCCATGTTTTTAAATGTTTTTATTTTTAATAATGTTTTTATCTTTTTTAATATTTTTCAAAATCTCTGTCTCTTTCTGTTTTTATTTTTATTTTAAATTGTGTAAAGCACTTTGAAATGCCTTGCTGCTGAAATGTGCTATACAAATAAAATTTGATTGATTGATTGATTGATTGATTGATTGAAGGCTGCACAGTGGCGCAGTTGGTAGAGCTGTTGCCTTGCAGCAAGAAGGTTCTGGGTTCGATTCCCGGCCCCGGCCTTTCTGCATGGAGTTTGCATGTTCTCCCTGTGCATGGTGGGTTTTCTCCAGGTACTCCGGTTTCCTCCCACAGTCCAAAAACATGACTGTCAGGTTAATTGGTCTCTCCAAATTGTCCCTATGTGTGCATGGTTGTTTGTCCTGTGTGTCTCTGTGTTGCCCTGCGACAGACTGGCGACCTGCCCAGAGTGACCCCTGACCCCGCCTCTCGCCCAGAACATCAGCCGGAGAGGCACCAGCAACCCTCCCAACCCTCAATGGGGACAAGGGTGTTAAGAAAATGGATGGATGATTGATTGATTGATAGGTTAAATATCCACTGGAAATAGTGAAGGTTGTAACTTTTATTTTAAAATATATTGTATTGGTCAGAACCTTCTCCATGTCGTGACGGTTTGTGAAAAGATCGCTCCAATCCACTTCCTGCACCAAAAGCAACCAATCAGAGCCAGGAGGTGGAGCTTAGCGCTGTCAATCATCCTTGTACACTGCTAAACGTGCTAAAGGCGAGAGACAACTTATCTTACAGGAAAACCAGAGTTGGGTAGTAATGAGTGACATTTGCTGGAGTAACTTTTGTTGAAAAATGTACTTTTAGAATTATTTTTACCACGCTGTACTTCTTACTTTTTTATTACGAAGCATTTTTACTCTTACTGGAATAAAATTTCTGGATTTTCTACCCACTGAATAAAAAACTAAAATGTTTTAATCAGAAATTCACCAGACAGACTCACACCTGCAGTTTCTGTTAAAGTTTCATCTGTTTTTATTGAAAGAAACGAATCTGGAAAAAATTTATTTTGCCTGATTTTATTTTTTGTAACTTATATGAATTATTGTAATTTCCACTTGACTTTATATTTCAGATCGATGATGTAATTTTTAAATGCTAAATGATTGATAATTTGATCAGTTACTCAGTGCTTTAGACTTTCTACCAAATACTTTTGCTCTTTTTGGATGGAAACCTTTGACCTTTGAGTATGTTGAAGTGCTGCTCTAGTTTTTCTGTTGAAACCGTATTTGTTGCACCGTACAGCAGCTTTTAGATCAGTTTTAAGTAAAGGGAAATATTCTTCTTCATTTTGCAGAAACTCCTCTCAACAACTCTGAGCAGTGTTTCAAATACTGCAACGACCTCCTGCTGTGTCACTCGGTCAGGGTGTGTGTCACCAACAGGCCTATTTTAGTCGCAGCTGAACTTTTATCTCACCGCCGCGTCGCCTCGTCTCTGTCCCACCAGAGGCCTCCCTTCAGCGTCAAGCTGTTCAGCCTGGACGAGGTCAACTGGGTTTTAAATTACATCCAGGACCATTACCTGCGGCACGACAGACTCTACAAGTCCATATTCACCCCGCAGGTAACGTCCGTTCAGCCCGGCTTCTTCCCAGGGGAGAACGGGAGCATGGAAGATCCCAAAGGTCTGTTTCAGCGGGAAACTTTCATGATTTTCACCCAATATGGAGAAAAATCTGTCCTGTTCGGTGGCAGATTGGGGCCATAGGTGGAAAAAAAAACCAGTACATTTTTGTTTTAGAGAAAAAACATGAACATTTCTGAGTTTGAAAAGTTGAAAATTTGCTAGAAAAAACTAAGAATTTCTTTTTAAAAAAACATAGAAAGTAAAAAATTACCAGCAAAAAGACCAAAAACAAAAAATTTGAGATTTATTTAAAAAATCAAGTAAAATCCAGAGAAAAGTCACCAATATGCTAGAAAAACTCAAATCTAGGGAAAAACATTTAGCTTTTTGAGTTTGAAAAGTCTAAAAATTTGCTAACAAAAATGTTGAAATTTTGAGATTGATCTCAAAACTTTTCCCCAAAAACATGTAAATTCTGAGCTTTAAAAAGTCACAAATTATCTAGAAAATCTTTGGGAAGAAACTTAATTTGCTTTTTGAAATTAAAAAATGTTCTAGCAAATAAATCTAGCAGAAATAAATCTTGTATTTCCACAAATTTGGTGTGTCCCTTTTTATTAGAATAAACAAATTTCAAAATATTCTTACTGACACATTTTTAAAGAGGTTTGGGATTTATAATTTCTTTGATTCATTCGTGTGACAATATGTGGAGTAAAGTTGACACTGAATTATTGTCTCCTTTTAAATCTCCCAACAGCCAAAACTTGATTTGTTTTTAACTTATTCTGGGAAGGGAGGAGAGGGACTGGCTGAGGACGAGTCGGCTGACCAAGGTGACAATTCATCTGTTTAACCCGCATGAAAACTGGAGACGAAATAATAATAAAAAACTTTTCATCCAAAACAGGGGACGACTCTGAGACACAGAAAACTTCGGCCATGGAGGAAGAAACTGCAGAAGGTAACATGACTTTTACAGTTTACTACAAATTCTGGTGAAGATTTGTGAAACTAAATCTTATCAAGTAGTTTTAGTTTATAGTGCGAATATCTGAGTACATTTGGAATAAGACAAAACTGACTTACAAATAACTTTGCAGTATGAAATATGAGCTTGTTTTGAGTCAGTAATTCCTTAATATTTATGAAAAATTAGTATTTCCTAAAGGAAATTCTTATAAGTGAAATAATCTGCTGTCAGATTTTTAGACCTTTGCGGATTCTTATCAATAAGTGGCAGTTTTCTTAAAAACCTGAGTTTTTTCTTCAGTCGAGATGGTCGACCATATTTTAATAACATAAAGGCAAAATTTATGTTATTAAAACGGTCCAAACTCTGTTTGGACAGTTTGCCTTTGCCGCCATCTTTGTTTCAGCTGGCTCCGCTTAGGGATGACCAGCGGCGCCCTCTGCTGGATGGCGGTCAAACTCTGACATTAGAAGGTCTAATCCAGAGATTCTTGACCTTTTTTGAGGTACCGAACCCACCAGTTTCATATGCGCCTCCACTGAACCCGTCTGTAGCGATAAATAAAACGTGATTTTTTCCTCCAAATTCAAGACATAGGGGTGACCCAACTAGACTCAACTAGTCTAGTTGGGTCACCTGAAGATCACCAAGTCTTCTTAAAAGCTAGAGTCTCTGAGAACAGTTCATCAAAATGTAGTCAGTGTTTTCAGTAAAGTTGATCTGACTGTCCAGGATCGACCCAAGGTATTTAAAATGTGTCAACAGGTTGACCATCGAGAGAAACTGGAACCACTTTAAGGTCTAGGTCATTTAATTAGCTCTACATTCTTAAGAGAATGAAAAATTAATAATAAATGATAAATACTTTTTGATTTAGTAATGTAATTATATCAGTTGTGTTACCACCCATCGCCACTAGAGGCAACACCAACCCTGAAAAGATGCAACTAAGGAGCAGATTTAGACCGAAAGATACAGAGTTTGGTAAAAACTGTGAGTTTTGCTGAAGTAAATAAAGACACAAGTTCAAATCCCTGCTGAGAGTGAAGCTCCTCCAATCAGGGCTCCTCTGAGCTCTGATTGGCTAAGCAATGTAACTGATCCTCTGATTGGCTGAGCAACGTAACTGATCCTCTGCAGTAGTGATGGCAAAGCGCAGCGTCATCACGACTTTACACAAGTGAGTCTTTACCTTCATGAGGCTCTGCCGAACCCCTGGGGTTCATAGAACCCCAGGTTGAGAACCACTGGGCTAAGATGACGTTATTAGTTAATATTTAAAAACATTAAATATAAATTTAATATAAAAGTATAAAGTGGAAATTTTGGTATTTTAATGACCAAAATGACGATAAGTGACTCAAGTAAATGTAACTAGTTGTTCCCCGACTGTGATGGGAACCAGTTTTAATCTAATAAACTATTAATTAAATTACAGATAGCATCTATAATTTTAAGGTTTCTTAGAGAAGTTTCATCAGGCGGCTATCAAAATGGCCGTCTGCGTTTACAGCATGATCACTGCGTGTCGTCCCTCCAGGGTCCGTGGACCTGAAGGCCCTGGTGGAGCAGGAGGTCAAGGAGCAGATGGAGCAGGTGTCCAAGCAGCTGGGCCAGCGCATTAAAGAGTCGGTGACCGAGCAGAGCAGCAAAGCCCAGTCCGCCAAATCCGGCAAGAAAGGCAAAAAATAGCCAGAACAGCCAACGTCAAATGAAACTACCTAACCATCTGTTTTATTGTCAGTAAAACATTTGAATTCACATACAGCACGATCCTGAAGCAGGCACTTTAATGGAAATGATCAAAGCAAAGAGTCGGGAATGCTTTTACCTACGTTGTCGAGGAATGACTGGATCAGAACTACAGTAACCTACAGTACCGACACGCAGCTCTGGAGAGTCTGAGCGTTACAATAACCACAACATCTGAATGTTTTCATTTGACTGGCGGGTAACAGTCTACATATACACAGTGTACTTATGGAAATTATTGTGCAACATGTCCTCCCGTACGAATCGCAGAAAAAAAACATTTCACTCACAATCTTGGATCAACAAGATAAGGAATATCAGCACATGCATGTTCACTTCCTGATCCCTGAATCGCACATGTCAGAGTTAGACAGTAACACGCAACACGGTTAAATAAAAACAAGCTAGAAGCAACGGCTCAGGTTCTACAGCGGCTCTACGTCTCAAAGTCCTCCAGGCCCAGCAGGACGACCTTGGCCGTGTTCTGGAACAGAGCGGCCCGGTTCTGCTGCTCGCCCTTCTTCACCCAGTGGCCGTAGATCCGGAAGGCGCAGCCGTCGATGAGCTTCCGCACGCCGCGGAGCGAGTACGGGTCTCTGGCCAGAACCTCCCGGGTCAGAGGTCGCGCCCGCCGGTACCGGCTGTACATCCTGATGCAGGCCAGAACGCTCACGATCAGAACCTGGACGAGACGAGAAGAGGAGAGAGAGAGAGAGAGAGAGGCTGCAGGTCATCAAGAGTTTAGTCACAAAGCTGGTTCAATGACGGCGCGTCAAAAAAATTATTTCAGCCAAAAAACTCACAAATTTACAGATTAAGCTAAAAAATTCTCTAGAAGAAACATGATAAGTCAAAAATATGGAAGAACAAGAGGATTTGAAATTAATCTGAGATGTTTCCAAGTTAAAAACTTGAATATTTCTGAATCTGAAAATTTGCTGAAAAAAAACCAATAATCTCAGAAATTTTCTGAGGAAAAAAAAGGAAATTTCTGAATTTAAAAAGTCCATAAATTTTCTAGGCAAAACTCAGGACATTTTGAGATTAAGCTCAGAAATGTTCAGGAAAAAAACTGAAAATGTGGAAACCTCTGAGTTTTAAAAGTTGAAAATTTGCTGGAAAAAAAACCGCCTGGAGTTTTGAGACTGATTGCAGCAATTTTCTAGAAAAATGTTTGAAGAGTCAAAAAGTTACCACAAATAAAATTGAGAAAATTTCAGATTGATTCTATACATTGTCTAGAAAAAGATTCAGCATTGGTGTTTGTGCTCCTCTAAGAAAAAGTCCAACTGATCCAAAGCAAATTTTAGATTCTTCAAACTCTGAAATATACAGATTAAGCTAAAAAATTATCTAGAAAAAACATGGTAATACCTGAGTTTGATAAGTCAAAAATATGAAAGAACAAAAGCATTTGAAATTAATCTGAGATGTTTCAAGTTAAAAACTTGAATATTTCTGAATTTGAAAATTTGCTGGAAAAAAACAATATCAGACATTTTCTGAGAAAAAAAAAAAGAGGAAATTTCTGAATTTAAAAAGTCCATATACTTTCTAAGCAAAACTCAGGACATTTTGAGATTAAGCTCAGAAATGTTCAAGAAAAAAATGTTTCAAAAGTTGAAAATTTGCTGGAAAGAAACCTTGAAGCTTTGAGACTGATTGCAGCAATTTTCTAGAAAAATGTTTGAAGTCAAAAAGTTGCCAGAATTTTTTTTTATTTTTTTTTTTTAGAAAATTTCAGATTGATTCTATACATTCTCTAGAAAAAATGGTAAATTTTCAGAGTTTCAACATTGGTGTTTGTGCTCCTCTAAGAAAATGTCCAACTGATCCAAAGCAAATTTTAGATTTCAAACTCAGGAATTTTCTTTACCATTTTCTAGAAAAAAAAACTCGGAAAAGTTGAAAACCTTTTGAAAATTTTCAGTAGAAATTTGAGACTCACAAAATGTTGTTATAACGTGATGTAAAACTCAAAAGAGTGGGTTTCAGATATTGCCGCCTCCTTCAATAGAAAACAGGTTTGTGCATAAAATTCTGTAACTTAAACAATCAGCTCAGCTACTTGTCTTCTAAAATGACATAAATATCAAAGAATTATTCATGATATAGCGTCAGTGGACTTCCTGACTGCTGAGACTCACCCTGAACGTTTTCCTGGGGCTGAAGAGACGGACGTCGTCCCTCTGGTACAGCCTGAAGAAGGAGTGGGCCAGCGCCTGCTCCGCGGTCAGCCTGGCGGCCGGGTCCACCACCAGCAGCCTGGAGATCTGAGGGCCGTTTGCACAGAGGTTAGAAACCAGACCGACGCGCCTCCCGATGAAACCGAGCCGGTCTGGCGGGCAGCGCACCAGGTCCTTCACCGTGTCGGATCTGTCGTCCCACTCCGGGGAGCCGAACTGGTACCGGCCCTCCATGATCGTCCGCAGCATCAGCATCTGCTTGCGGTGCCAAAACGGAGGCGACCCGGCCAGCAGCGTGAAGAGGATGACGCCGCAGGCCCAGCTTGACGGTCGGGACCAAACACGGAGGTTAGCGCCGGATAAACATTAGCGGCCAGTTGGTCCACTTTATAAAATGTCTTAATGTCACAAAACCAACAGGTAACAAACGTTTCAGCACGTTTTCACTACATGACTCATTAATATTGATTAAAATACATTGTAGTTCCACTGGCAGATTATTTCACTTATAATGTGGGGAAAATGTTTTGTTATGAGTGAAATAATCTGCCAGTGGAACTAGAACTGGGTTGCTAGGTAACGGGCTTGGCTTGCCTGGGGTTGCTAGGTAACGGGCTGGGGTTGCTGGAGTTGCTAGGTAACGGGCTGGGCTTGCCTGGGGTTGCTAGGTAACGGGCTGGGGTTGGCTGGGTTTGCTAGGTAACGGGCTTGGCTTGCCTGGGGTTGCTAGGTAACGGGCTGGGGTTGCTAGGTAACGGGCTGGGGTTGGCTGGGGTTGCTAGGTAACGGGCTGGGCTTGGCTGGGGTTGCTAGGTAACGGGCTGGGCTTGCCTGGGGTTGCTAGGCAACAGGCTGGGCTTGGCTGGGCTTGCTAGGTAACGGGCTGGGGTTGCTGGAGTTGCTAGGTAACGGGCTGGGCTTGCCTGGGGTTGCTAGGTAACGGGCGGTTGGCTGGGTTTGCTAGGTAACGGGCTTGGCTTGCCTGGGGTTGCTAGGTAACGGGCTGGGGTTGCTAGTAAGGCTGGGTTGGCTTGGGGTTGCTAGGTAACGGTGCTGGCTTGGCTGGGGTTGCTAGGTAACGGGCTGGGCTTGCTGGGGTTGCTAGGCAACAGGCTGGGCTTGGCTGGGCTTGCTAGGTAACGGGCTGGGGTTGCTGGAGTTGCTAGTAACGGGCTGGGGTTGCCTGGGGTTGCTAGGTAACGGGCTTGGTTGCTAGGTAACGGGCTTGGCTTGCCTGGGGTTGCTAGGTAACGGCGCCAGTGGAACTAAAAGCTTTTCATCAGTATTAAGGAACGGTTGACTCCTATTTCTTGCTGAAAAGTTACTTTAAGTTAATTTTCTTATTTTTCAGGAGTAATGAAATATTTCAACTAGAGCTAGATAAAAATATGGGGTCAGGTTTTGTGTTTTGCAGAGAGGGGAAGCTGAGGGAAACGCTGACTCACAGGTCCACCTCCTTCCCGTAGCCTGGATGCATCTCATCCATGGAGCATTTCAGTATCTCAGGCGCCAGGTATCCAGGTGTCCCACAGAGCTCTGATTTAGGGACACACAGCGTTTCAGACTGGTCAGGACACACAGTGTTTCTGTCTCTGAGCTGCTCCAGGTTACCTCTGAGCTTCTCTCCAGGCTGCAGCTGCACAGAGAAGCCGAAGTCGGACAGCTTGATGTGTCCGTGATCGTCCAGCAGGATGTTCTCCGGCTTCAGGTCCCGGTGGACGATGCTGAGGGAGTGGAGGTACTGCACCGCCTCCAGCAGGGCGCGCATGATGCTCCTGGTGACACAAACACACCGGCTCAGGCCTCCATCCACTGTCTGAGGACTAACCAGCCATCGCAGCCATTAGGGCTGGAACCATCAACACGATCAACCAAACACTCTAAAAAATATCTGCTCACAGAACAACACAGTCAGAGCAGCAATGAACCCAAAACTACAACAATAGAAACATTTGTGCTTCATTATATTTAATTATTTACGCATAAAGTAAAATTCTTTATTACAGGTGTTTGGAGTCAGAAGTTTACATACAGCAATGAAACCCAAAGTAAATGATCTTCCTGTTAACAGATGAATGTTGAGGGTTCGGCGGCCATCTTGACTCCCCCTCAGAGACGACCTTCCTGTTTTCATCAAGGTCACAGCCGGCGACCTTATGCATTTATTAACAGTTTGACTCTTAGAGCCAAACAGAAATGCTGCGTCGCTGATCAGTTCATTTAAAGAAGTTATGAAGCTGAGTAGTTTTTACATCACAGCTTCCACTGAAAATCAGTCGAGGCTGATGGATTTTAATGATTAATTACATTTTTATCTAGTTATTTTACTCTTTTCCCTTTTTATTCAACTTTTGTTTGCAGTGATTTGATCAGTTTTACTGCTTATTTTAATTGTTTTGTGTTTAACTTTGTAACTTTATTTGCTGTTTTATCTCTTTGTTGTTTTAATGGACAAACATTTTTCAAACCTTTTTCCTATTTATTTATTTTAGGATTATTACTTCATAATCATCTTTATTTTTCAAATCTTTGTACCAAGTAACATTTATTCTAGTAATTAATTATTCTTTGTATTGATCAGATATTCTGCAGATTTTTAATTTAATCACTTAAACCTTTTTTTATACAATATTAGAAACATTTAAAAAACAAATAACTTAATTCAATTTTGAAATGGAAAATAAGTTTTTCATCTTAAATGCAAAATGTTTATATTTCTGTATAATTTTGGCTTAATTACAGCTCTGATTGTTATTCTGTCTGTCCTTTTTGAGTCCAGTTACCAATTAATCGATTACTAAATTAGTTCATGATTTTGTCAATAATTGATTAATCATGATTAATCGCTTCAGCCCTAAATATTACTGACAATATTTTTTAAAAAATGTTGACAATATTTAAAATATTTATGTTGTCTATGTATTAATTTATGTTATTTTTTGTGAGTTTGTTTATTTTATTACTTATTTACATCTAATTTATAAACTATCGTCTGCATCCTGGAGTGGCTCCGTTTGTTGTTAGGAAGAGTCAATTTTAAAGAAACACTGAGTTTCTGAGAAGGAAATTAGGAAAATAATACTTAGTTTTGAGTTGTTTTTATTATTTGTGCTGATAATTAGTTTTTTATTCTTGTTTATATTTGTTTACTTTGGGGGTTAATGTCTTATGCCAGTTGTTCTGAATTATGTAAAATTAAATTATGTGACGATTAATTTTGTGACGTTTTCGCTCTCCAGCCAAGAGCAAATTGACACAAAATAATTTGTAAAACATTAATTCTGTGTTTAATAGCAGCAATAATCAGTAGAAACATTAAAGCATCGGCGGCGCTCACCTGGTCTCCTTCTCACTCAGAGTCACTTTCTCTGTTAGGTAGTCAAACAGTTCTCCTCTCCTCATTCTGTCCAGAAAAACAAACATAGATCTGCAAAATGTTCCCACATGTAAATAATATTCCCACTTCATTTCTCTGTTTGGATACTCACAGGTCAAACACTAAAAATATGAACGTTGTGGACTCGTAGGAATCAATCAGCGTGACTGGAGGAAACAGAACAAACAGAAAGCGTTGAAAACAGGGCCGGTCAAAGCATTATGGGGCCCTGAGCAGATTTTCACTGGGGCCCCCAAACCAACATGTCATTCCAAAGCTACGCTAACCAGTGTTGTATAGTAACGAAGTAAAAACACTTCACTACTTTACTTAAGTATATCTTGGAGTACTTCATACTTTCCTCGAGTATGAACATTTTTGATAACTTTCACTTTTACTTCACTATATTTCCAAACTTAATTTCATACTTTTACTCCGATACATTTTCAATGTGTGGTTTAGTTACTCGTTACAAAAAAGTGAAAAAGAGAAATGCTGGAGTTTTGACCCACCTACTGATTGACTGCTACAAAGTCGGACACAAATGGAGCCCATACCACATGAACCACACACATATATATATATATATATATATATATATATATATATATATATATATATATATGTCATGTCAGAAGCTGGTTCAGTTGTAAAGCAGGTTAAGTTATTAACCTTGTAGGTAAAGCACCTAATTTTCTTAACTAAATGATGCTGCAGGTTT
The DNA here is from genome assembly GCA_033032245.1 of Poecilia picta. Taxonomy (NCBI): domain Eukaryota; kingdom Metazoa; phylum Chordata; class Actinopteri; order Cyprinodontiformes; family Poeciliidae; genus Poecilia; species Poecilia picta. Next base: position 25,331,173 of record CM065371.1, read on the forward strand.
ATCTATTAGCAGGTTTAATTTTACCTGCACTTGGTTGTGTTTATTACTTTAACTGTATTTGACAAGTTTACCAAAATATAAAAAAATTCATTCAAACTGCATTTGCCTTGTTTTACTTATACTTTTCATTACATTACTTGAGTTCATCCATTTTTACAGTAATTTCCATACTTAAGTACAAGACGTTTCTGATACTTTAAGACTTTAACTCAAGTAACATGTCAGTCAGTGACTTGGACTTTTACCAAAGTCGTATTTTGGAGAGGAACCTAAACTTTTACTCTGAGATCTCAGTACTTTATACAACACTGACGCTAACATACCAAACCAAACCAACTTTATTTATAAAGCACTTTAAAACAACCACAGCTGATACAAGGTGCTGTACATTAAAATACAACATAATAAAATAAAATCAAATAAAAAACTCTTCCAGTTTAAAAACAAAAACACACTTTAAGACTAGATCCTGCTGGAGTTAAAAGCCAAGTAAAATAAATGGGTTTTAAGACAAACTTTAAAAGTTTATAAGTTTAAAAGTAAAAGTTTAAAACATACCTGCTATTATTAGTGTTGCTTGGAACTAGCAGAGTTGGATAGTAACTAGTTACATTTACTCATTTGCTTGAGTAACATTTTTTGAAACAATGTACTTTTAGGAGTATTTTTACTACGCTGTAGTTTTTACTTTTACCTGAGTAATTTTATTATGAAGTATCTCTAAAATACTTCACAGTCAACCGACTAAAACTCTCTATTCTTTCACTCTTACTGGAGTGAAATTTCTGGATTTTCCACCCACTGAATAAAAAACAAACATATTTTAACCAGAAACTCACCAGACTGACTCACACCTGCAGTTTCTGTTAAAGATTCCTAAGTTGTTGTTTTTATTTTTTGGGGGAAAGAAACTCATTTGGGAAAATGTCCTTTTCCTTGATTTTGTAATTTTTTTCTATTTATATGAATTATCGCCATTTAAAATACCAACACTTTCACTTAACTTTATATGTTTGTCCGTCTGATCATGTAACGTTTAAATATTAAATGTTGATAAGTTGACATTTTGCCAAATATTTGTTACTCTTGAGGAGTTTCTTGGGTGGCTACTGTTCACTTTTCCTTGAGTAGAAATATGTTGAAGTAGCTCTACTCTTCTTGAGTGTAATTGTTGGCTCCTCTGATTATAATAAACGAGACTGTAATGTGGAAAGAAGACACATTCTTGAATAACTGTGCCTTTATTTAATGTAGCACATCAAGTACAACTAATCGAACGAGCACAACGCCGTTATCCTCATAGACATGAATACATATTAATGTCTATGATTATCCTTCTCTAACCTCATCTCACTTACTCTTCCTACCGTTTCTCACCCACACCTGCCAGCGGCTCCACCTAGTGGCATGGAGTAGTATTACACAACACAACAGAGTCACTGACCAACATTTTGATGCGACATGATGACAAAATGTTGACAGTATGTCGTCTTCTGTGTCTTTATTTTTGTGTTTTTATGTTGTTAAGCACTTGTTGCTGAACCTGAACTCTAAAGATAACAGAAATAGTTTCGATGACGTTTGAACGGAACGTACTGATGGAGGAATGGCCCTTCACCACGTTGAGGACCTGGATCTCCTTCAGGGTGGAGCTCTTCACCTCCTCCAGCTGCTGGGCCGTCATCTTCTCGGCTGTGATCTCGATGATCTTCACCGCCAGGTCCTGGCCGGTGTGTCGGTGGACACACCGCCGCACCACGCTGCTCACCCCCTGCAGAGGCGGCACACACACCGGAAGCAGGGCTGTAGTGATACAATAATCTCACGATACGATACACATTATTCTGTCCACGATACGATGTATATTGCGATATTCAGCAAACGATACAATTCAATTTTCTGAAAGGTTTCAGAGGGACAGAGTGATTTTGGTGACATTTTGTGACTGTTATAAAGTTGGACTGAATTAATTTAACTGAAAACTGATTAAAAGCTCCAACTACACAATACCTGGTTCTGGTTGGACACAGACTTATTTTAATTGTCTGTGACATTTTAACTAGGGCTGTATAATAATATCGAAATCGCGATATATATTGATATTTTCTTTCCTAGAAACAAATCAATATTCATCCTCAAGTATCGTAACGTCCAACTGTCACCTTGTTCACTCACTGCTGGCTTCACCAGGTCATCAGGCTTAGAGTGATTCCTTCAGATGTTCAGGTTAAAAAGGTATCAAACTATTCAGAGCAGGAACTTGGTTCACTTTATTTACTTTACTAATGCATGTCAGCTACAGTTTGGACTGTTTCAACTAAAAGAAACATGTTTTCTCTCCACTTCTTTGGTTCATTTTGTCCAGCTGTCCACTTTAAGTCTGTGTCCAACCAGAACCAGGTATTGTGTAGTTGGAGCTTTTAATCAGTTTTCAGTTAAATTAATTCAGTCCAACTTTATAACAGCCACAAAATGTCACCAAAATCACTCTGTCCCTCTGAAACCTTTCAGAAAATCACAAAAGTGTATTGAATTGTATCGTTTGCTGAATATTGTGGTATATATCTTATCGTGGGCAGAATATTGTGTATCGTATTAAATGGTGGGATTATTGCATCACTACAGCCTTATTTTTAACCTGAACATCTGAAGGAATCACTCTAAGCCTGATGACCGAATCACAAGCAGTGAGTGAACAAGGTGACAGTTGGACGTTACAATACTTGCAGATAAATATCGATTTTTTTTCTAGGAAAGAAAATATCGATATATATCGTGATATTGATATTATTATACCGCCTAACCGGAAGGAACATCCTGTTCCCTCCGCCACCAGGCGGGTCGCCGCTCAGCTGGACCTACCGGCCGATCACCTCCTTGGGGTCGTACTTCTGGTAAAACTCCTTGGCTCCCACCCAGTCCGGTAATTCATCTCCGAGGACGATGTCCCGGGTCATGATGTGACTCTACCGCGACAAACTCAGGTCACATGTCAAAGGTCACAACACACTAACCCCTGGTGACACGTATGTTCTTTATGTTTTACAATAATCCCCGACACGCAGCTGTAAACACCCTTCACGTGTTTGCAGCTTAACACAAAACGCCTAAAAGGAAGTGAGGAAACACGCAGGTTATCGCCTTGGCGGGTTCACTGACCGAGCAGGAAGCAGCTGAAACAGGACACGGTCAGATGAACGACGTCCAGTCAGTCTCACAAGTCCAATCCGCTGGAAACCATGACGGTTTGTGATCCGGAGGCTCCGAGACCCACTGAAACTCCCCACCTGGTCCGGAGGAGCGATGTTTACATTCTGGTCAAATTCCTGCAACTCGCCGGGTTCCTAGTGGATGCAGTGACACTGCCCCCCTGTGGCAGGAGATGAGACTGCAGGGCGTGTATCCGATCCATACGTGTGAAACTTAAGAGAAAATTAGCTTGTTGCGTTTAAGTGAGTATACAGAAAAATTATAAAATTGTTATTTTTATTTGTACGAACTACAAAGTTATAAAGTACGAAGAGAATTGTGAAGCCTAGGTGGCGATGTGTTTAAAACGTAGCCGACGAAGACGCTGTGTCGTCATTTCCTGTTGCGTCCCCCTGAATATTCCCACTCGCTGCTAGCGGAGGTTTGTAGCATCGATATTCCTCACTGGCTGTGCTTACTTTTATTTCTGTTAATGTAAAAATAAATCCAGCGAGCGATTTACAGCCGTATTTATAATAAGTGAATGAAAACGGGGATTATAAGCGCGTATTTGCGCCACACAAAGGGAGCTGTGTGTCTAACCCGGAGCTAGCTGAAGGGAGCTGTGTGGCTAACCGGAGCTAGCTGTAAGGGAGCTGTGTGGCTAACACGGAGCTAGCTGAGGGAGCTGTGTGGCTAACCGGAGCTAGCTGAAGGGAGCTGTGTGGCTAACACGGAGCTAGCTGTAGGAGCTGTGTGGCTAACATGGAGCTAGCTGAAGGGAGCTGTGTGGCTAACCGGAGCTAGCTGAAGGGAGCTGTGTGGCTAACACGGAGCTAGCTGAAGGGAGCTGTGTGGCTAACCCGGAGCTAGCTGTAGGGAGCTGTGTGGCTAACACGGAGCTAGCGTAGGGAGCTGTGTGGCTAACACGGAGCTAGCTAGAAGGGAGCTGTGTGGCTAACCCGGAGCTAGCTGAAGGGAGCTGTGTGGCTAACCCGGAGCTAGCTGAAGGGAGCTGTGTGGCTGACCGGAGCTAGCATGAAGGGAGCTGTGTGGCTAACACGGCGCTAGCGAAGGGAGCTGTGTGGCTACCCGGAGCTAGCAGTAGGGAGCTGTGTGGCTAACCGGAGCTAGCAGTAGGGAGCTGTGTGGCTAACCCGGAGCTAGCTGAAGGGAGCTGTGTGGCTAACCCGGAGCTAGCTGTAGGGAGCTGTGTGGCTAACCCGGAGCTAGCTGAAGGGAGCTGTGTGGCTAACCGGAGCTAGCTGTAGGGAGCTGTGTGGCTAACCCGGAGCTAGCTGAAGGGAGCTGTGTGGCTAACCCGGAGCTAGCTGAAGGGAGCTGTGTGGCTAACACGGAGCTAGCTGAAGGGAGCTGTGTGGCTAACCGGAGCTAGCAGTAGGGAGCTGTGTGGCTAACACGGAGCTAGCAGTAGGGAGCTGTGTGGCTAACACAGAGCTAGCAGTAGGGAGCTGTGTGGCTAACCCGGAGCTAGCTGAAGGGAGCTGTGTGTCTAACCTGGAGCTAGCTGTAGAGAGCTGTGTGGCTAACATGGAGCTAGCTGTAGGGAGCTGTGTGGCTAACCAGGAGCTAGCTGAAGGGAGCTGTGTGTCTAACCCGGAGCTAGCTGAAGGGAGATGTGTGGCTAACCAGGAGCTAGCAGTAGGGAGCTGTGTGGATAACCCGGAGCTAGCAGTAGGGAGCTGTGTGGCTAACACGGAGCTAGCTGTAGAGAGCTGTGTGGCTAACATGGAGCTAGCTGTAGAGAGCTGTATTGCTAACACGGAGCTAGCTGTAGGGAGCTGTGTGGCTAACATGGAGCTAGTTGTAGAGAGCTGTGTGGCTAACACGGAGCTAGCTGTAGAGAGCTGTGTGGCTAACACGGAGCTAGCTGTAGGGAGCTGTGTGGCTAACATGGAGCTAGCTGTAGGGAACTGTGTGGCTAACATGGAGCTAGCTGTAGAGATCTGTGTGGCTAACCCGGAGCTAGCTGTAGGGAGCTGTGTGGCTAACATGGAGCTAGCTGAAGGGAGCTGTGTGGCTAACATGGAGCTAGCTGTAGAGAGCTGTGTGGCTAACACGGAGCTAGCTGTAGGGAGCTGTGTGGCTAACACGGAGCTAGCTGTAGAGAGCTGTGTGGCTAACACGGAGCTAGCTGTAGAGAGCTGTGTGGCTAACACGGAGCTAGCTCTAGGGAGCTGTGTGGCTAACACGGAGCTAGCTGTAGAGAGCTGTGTGGCTAACACGGAGCTAGCTGTAGGGAGCTGTGTGGCTAACCCGGATCTAGCTGAAGGGAGCTGTGTGGCTAACCCGGATCTAGCTGAAGGGAGCTGTGTGGCTAACCCGGAGCTAGCTGAAGGGAGCTGTGTGGCTAACCCGGAGCTAGCTGAAGGGAGCTGTGTGGCTAACCCGGAGCTAGCTGAAGGGAGCTGTGTGGCTAACCCGGAGCTAGCTGAAGGGAGCTGTGTGGCTAACCCGGAGCTAGCTGAAGGAGCTGTGTGGCTAACCCGAGCTAGCTGAAGGGAGCTGTGTGGCTAACCCGGAGCTAGCTGTAGCATAAATCCAGCAGAAACGTCAAATTGAAATATCAAAAACATGGAGTTACTTTAGGATTAATCAGGTTTGCTGAGTGAAACAAACCGCATTTCAGTTTCCTGTTCTTATTAAATAAACTGGGTTTGAATGGTTTCTTCTGTAGGTGAAGGAAAGATGTCGGGTGCCGGGGAGGGAAGCGGCCCTCAGGAGGGGACAGTCCTCCTGGTCCACCTGAGAAGAAGAGCAAGAAAGAGGAGAAGACCACCACGACGCTCATCGAGCCCATCCGCATAGCGGGAGTCTCCTCCACGGTGGGTCACCGGCTGTCCGGGTCCTTATTCTCATTTAAATCTGCACCACCAGGGCACAGATGAGCAGAAACTGTTGCAAATGGCAACACGAATAACACAAACATTAAAAACTAGGATGTAGAAATGAACAAGCTCAATAGTTTCCATTTGCATGATTTATTTTCTCTGCAGCTTTGCTCAGGAATCTCATGTATAAATTAGGGCTGTGTAATAATATCGATATCACGATATATATCGATATTTTCTTTCCTAGAAACAAATCGATATTCATCCTCAAGTATCGTAACGTCCAACTGTCACCTTGTTCACTCACTGCTGCTTCACCAGGTCATCAGGCTTAGAGTGATTCCTTCAGATGTTCAGGTTAAAAAGGTATCAAACTATTCAGAGCAGGAACTTGGTTCACTTTATTTACTTTACTAATGCATGTCAGCTACAGTTTGGACTGTTTCAACTAAAGAAACATGTTTTCTCTCCACTTCTTTGGTTCATTTTTGTCCAGCTGTCCACTTTAAGTCTGTGTCCAACCAGAACCAGGTATTGTGTAGTTGGAGCTTTTAATCAGTTTTCAGTTAAATTAATTCAGTCCAACTTTATAACAGTCACTAAATGTCACCAAAATCACTCTGTCCCTCTGAAATCTGTCAGAAAATCGCAAAAGTGTATTGAATTGTATCTTTTGCTGAATATCGCAATATATATCGTATCGTGGGCAGAATATCGTGTATCGTATCGTGAGATTATTGTATAATTTCAGCCCTAATATAAATGCATGTGTAGATTTTCTGTGTCATGCAATAATATAATTGCGATTTTAGTAAATCCTGTTTTTAGTACAGTGACATTTTTCTTCAAGATTGTGGAAACATTGGCGTCATCATTTATTTGTGACTCTGAATATGTCATGTTTATTTTTATTTTTACCTTTTTTTACGATGGACCTTTTTGTGTCTGGAATAAAGATTGATTGATTTCTACCAAAACTGGGTGATGAAAGTCTTCGGTTTGGTGTTTTGGTCTCAGCTACTTTCAAAGGTCTTCCAGTTAAATATTCATTATAACATAAAGTTTATTATTCTTTGGGAATGTGTTCTAATTACTTTATATTACTGTAAAATGTTCTCAAAGCAACAATATTATCGTCTATCTCAATAACGTCTGCCACACTTTATTGTCCAGTAGAATTTGTTATTGTGACGTGTCTAATAAATACATATTAGACTATGTAAAAACGAAGCAAATATTTATGTTTAATATAAAAAATATGTTTTCTTAATATGTACCAGAATGCCACTGCATGTAGCAGGATGTCAGAAGTTTTGTTTTACATATTATTTTTTGCATATTACTTCAACATGCATGTAAGTGGAATTGTAAACGTATTTATATTCCCTCTCTGTTTAGCTTCATATTTCTTGTATAAGGCACAAACACATGAACCAAACAGCAAAACACACACAAAAAATAAAACGCTACAAACAAAAAACTCTGCAGTTACAGAAAGTAGAAGCAAAAACCTACAATCAAATAAACAAATGCAGAAAAAAAATAAACCCCTGAATGTCTGAGATCAAAATAACATTTATTTCCTCAGGTCATTTCGCTCTGACTGTTTTTTTTGTGACTGTTTTTGCAGGAGGAAATGGACATGAAGGTGCTGCAGTTTAAGAACAAGAAGCTGTGCGAGCGGCTGGAGCAAAGACAGGCGATGGAGGACGAGTTACGAGAGAAAATAGAAAAGCTGGAGAAGAGGCAGGCGACGGACGACACCACCCTGCTGATTGTCAACCGGTACTGGTCTCAGGTACGAGCCGGGCTGGAAGTAGCTTTACATTCTTGGGGGTATTATGACAAAAGTGTGTAAACACACACACACACACACACACACATATATATATAAAATTGCTTCTTTGTGTGTCTTGGAGTTTCTGTGCTGATGAAATTTTTGCGAAGCGATAAAAGTTGGTACCTCTTGCAAAATAAAGCTGTATTTCCTCTCAGCCCACTGGCTGTAATGTTGACACCTTGAGATGCCATGAGACCTAAATCTTGAACATCATGGCATGGATGCATCCCAGTTTTCTGGCATGTAACCGTTCATTTTAAACTGGTTCTACTGGTCCTGTGTCCAGACAGACGGATAATCAGTAGCCCAGCATCAGGACCTGTTGGTTCTGAAGATCCTGCAGCTTCCACTTCTCTTCCTAACATGGCGCCTCCTCATCCTGACTCTCATCCTGACAGGAGGAACCACAGAGTCTGTTAGGTTAAAGCTCCTCTTCTGCAGTTGGGATGTTTTTCCTCCAACAGGTTCCAGAGGAATCACCTCGAACCAGATGTTGGACTGGATTTTATTTCAATTGTGAATATTAGAGCCTCGTTTTCAACAGTGGAGCTATAAAGGTTGAAACAGGTCATTATTTTTGGAGAAAGTCTCATCAACATTCTGTGGCTCTGCCACTTAACCCCAAATTGCCCACAGAGCCGCGTCTCGGTGTATGAATGTGTGAGTGTGAAGGGGTGAGTGTGACTCCAGTGTAAAGCGCTTTGAGTGGTCAGAAATGATTGGATAAAGCGCTAGATAAGTCCAGTCCATTTACCAACATCAATATTTCCTCTAAATAAGAGGCAAAAAAATAAATTGATGAAGGAAAAGCCTCTTAGACTCTGAGCCAAACTATTTTTTATATATTAGACAATTTAATTTCACATAATTATGGCGGTAGAAGCCGTTTGTTTGTTAGATACTTAATGAAACATATTTACCGTGTTTGTTGTGATTGACGTAAAGTCATAAAGAACGAGGTAATCAGCAGCTGCAAAGGTCAAAGGTAAACAAAGGTAAAACAACCTGAACAGGTGATCAACTCTAAACCGCTCGCAGATTTTTACTCTCCGTCTCTCCTCGTCATGTAAGCGCAGCCGTTGCCGTGGCAACCTCCTGCGCTCCACAAGCCGACCAGAGATTACGTTAGAAACAAAAACATTCAGTCCGTTACGACATCAGGTTTGCAGGCTTGATATTTATTCTGCGATCATTAATAAGCCTCTCATGAACAGCGATGGTTGATTAGTTAATTTAAACTCCTGATCTGCTGGTTATTTTGGTTATGGAACCGAAACGCACAGAATTGCGCAACACCTTGTAGAAACAATAATCACTGAGATTGTTATTGTTGTCGGGTCAATAATTTGAGCACGTTTTGTTGGTTTTTGTTGTTGTTGTTCTTTAATAAAGTTCCGAACGTTTTAAGCCAATCGGAGGAGGACGTGCTGCTCTCAGCGTCCTGGCGCCGTTCAGTTTGTTCGACATATCGCACCGCTGATCTAGTAAAGATTAAGATTGACTAACAAACCAGTCAAACAGCTGCAGCTGATCCAGAAGCTGCTGCTGCTGTTCTGACTAAAACCAGGAAGATGGAGACATAACACCAGTTTTAAAGTCCCTCCACCTGTAGCTCAGAGGAAAGACTTTAAAATACTGTTAGTTTATGAATCACTGAACGGTTTAGCACCACAACATCTTAAAGATCTGTTGTTGCTGTACCAACCGTCTGGACCCCTCAGATCTTCTGGTTCTGGTTCTGCTCTGCATCCAGAACCAGAACCAAACGAGGAGAAGCAGCTTTCAGCTTCCAGGCACCACAGATCTGGAACAAACTTCCAGAAAACTGTAAAACAGCTGAAACACTGAGAGCCTTTAGGTCTCAAATTAAAACTCACCTGTTTAGAGTTACTTATGGATAAATTGCGGGTTTTGATGTCTTTGATGTTTTTTTTTATTTTTTAAATGTTTTAATGTTTTTATCTTTACTTCTCATCTATTTATTAACTTATTTTTATTTCTCTTTCACACTGTCTATGTAAAGCCCCCCGGAAAACGTCCCAGTTAGACGAATCAATGCGTTTTAACTAAAACTCTGAGGCGTGAGAATCCTTGTTAAACGGCGTTTTAACTAAAACTCTGTGGTGTGAGATGTTTAACTGAAGTCCTACAAAGGGGAGCGGGTTTTAATGTTATCTTTTTTAATCTTTTTTCATTTTAAAAAACTCTTTGTTTTTCTAACTGTTCACTGTCACCTGCTGTTTTTATTTTAATTACATAAAGCACTTTGAAAGGCCTTGCTGCTGAAATGTGCTATACAAATAAAGATTGATTGATTGATTAAAGCACAAACAGTTCAGAAACAACATGAAATGGGAAAAAAGTGATTTATTAACTGATTAAGTCGTGTTTTAGATTGTTCTTGAAAAACTAATCACTCACGGCTGATTAGACTGACTCACTGGATGCGAGAGTCACGCATTCAGGGTCAGAGTTTATGAATTCAAATCTACATGAAGAATAGAAACGATGTTTATTGTCCCAAAATCTTGCACAGCATTTTTGGTCTAGTTTTTATTGTAAATATCTTTTTAAAATATATTTACAAATAAGACAAAACTAACTTACAAATAACATTTCAGGTGAATATAGGAGCTTTTTCTGAGTCCATCATATTAATGAAAAGGTTCTGACAGATTATTACACTTACAATATATGAAAAATGTCCCGTTATAAGTGAAATAATCTGTCAATTAAACTAGAACTTTTCCATTGAAATTGGGGAATTATTGGCTAAAATAAGCTCCCATATGTCGCTGAAAAGTTACTTGTAAGTTACTTTAGTCTTATTTCAAACTGGACCAAAAATACTTGGTAATATTTTGTGTTTTTGCAGTGTATGCACTTGGGCTGTATAATAACATCGATATCGCGATATATATCGATATTTTCTTTCCTAGATAAAAATCGATATTCATCCTCAAGTATCGTAACGTCCAACTGTCACCTTGTTCACTCACTGCTGGCTTCACCAGGTCATCAGGCTTAGAGTGATTCCTTCAGATGTTCAGGTTAAAAAGGTATCAAACTATTCAGAGCAGGAACTTGGTTCACTTTATTTACTTTACTAATGCATGTCAGCTACAGTTTGGACTGTTTCAACTAAAAGAAACATGTTTTCTCTCCACTTCTTTGGTTCATTTTGTCCAGCTGTCCACTTTAAGTCTGTGTCCAACCAGAACCAGGTATTGTGTAGTTGGAGCTTTTAATCAGTTTTCAGTTAAATTAATTCAGTCCAACTTTATAACAGTCACTAAATGTCACCAAAATCACTCTGTCCCTCTGAAACCTTTCAGAAAATCACAAAAGTGTATTGAAATGTATCTTTTGCTGAATATCGCGACATATATTGTATCGTGGGCAGAATATTGTGTATCGTGAGATTATTGTATCACTACAGCCCTAGTCTGTACCCAGGATGCAGCAGGAGCTAAAACATGATTTTATTTTAATCAACCTGCAGCTGCTTCAACAGACTTTTAGTTAAACCCAAAATGTCTCGTTTTCAGTTGGACCTGTTGTTTGTTTTTATTAATCTTCCTGTCTGGTTCGCAGCTGGAGGATAACGTCAAAGTTTTGCGTAAGTGCATCGAGCCGGAGTTGGCGTCTGGCCCCGCCCCGCCGCCGGAAACCATGGCGACGGAGGACGACGGCGTCGCTCTGACCCTGCCGTCCTCGGCGGCTCCTCCGCCGCCGCTGCCAGAGACCCAGAGCGAAGCCGTCCCGACGGACCAGCAGCTCCAGCCGGAGGAGCGGCAGGTAGATCACCAGGACGAGCCGCAGCAGCCGGCGCCCCCTGCTGGAGGAGACGAGTTAACGCCGCCGACCGAACCGCCGTCTGACCCAAAAACAGGTCCGCAGTTTTTTCTGTAGGGGGAAAGAAAAAAAAACAAAAACATTTAGAAGTCCAAGCATCTGATTGTTGACTCCCGTCGGTTTGTTCTACGAGTGCAGATGCGTCGCTGCCTCCTCCTCTTCCTCCTCTCAGCGAGAATGCGAGGGGTTTCCTGGCCACGCTGGAGCAGAGCGGCGAGGAGGAGCTGAGCTTACACCTGCAGGACCGCATGCTGTTCAGCAAGGACGCCATCGGCCACCTGGTCCGCGTCTTCGACCGGCTGCACGCGCGCATCGACGACATGTGCACGGCTATCCAGGCTGCAGGTAACCATGGCGACGACTCCGCTGCTGCGGCTGCTGCGGCGGCGGCGCTCAGCCCGACCCGCTACACCAAGAACCAAAATCTCCATGTTTAAAGTCATCAGGGCACAAAAATGTGGCCAATTAAAAGTGCAAATGTTAAAAATGATGTTGATGGTGAGCAGGCGAGGAGGGCGGGCCGCCGGAGGACGGCCTGCTGGAGGACAACGTCCGGCTGAGGGACCTGGCCACGCTGCTGCAGGGACGACACCACAAGATGTCCATGGAGGTACGACAGCAGAAACATTAAAATGGAGTGAAATTAGCTGTGTAAATATGAATAATGGTATTTGGACGAGTAAAATTTAATAAACTAACGTCCTTTCCTACCTGGATATAAAATTGTAGGTTTTTATGTTGGATTATTATTATTAATGTATATAAATATATTGTTTTCTTAATTATTCTATAATATCTGACTGAAACTTTTCTTTTTTTTTTTGCTTAGTTAGAATCACCAAAATTATTTCTATTTGCCAAAACCCAGAAAACGTAGATTTTTTTTTTTCTTAGAGACTTTCTTTGTAACATTCTTTGTATGTCATGTTCAAGCATTTAATTTAATTTGTTTGGGTTGTTTCAAAGTTATCATTCCTATGTTCATATTTTATTTGTTGAATTATTTTATGAACTTGTTATTTTATTCTTTATTCAATCAGGTTTGCAGCATGTCTGATTTCAAAACAGGACATTTGATTGCACTGCAGTTTACCACGTCCTCATCCTTCCTTATTTTGTTTGTTTTCCTCGTGTCTCAGTACAATGAGTGGGTGGACAAAGTGACCAGTGCAGAAACCAAAGTGTCTGAGATGGAGACAACGGTGGAGGATCTGCAGTGGGACATCGAGAAGCTTCGCAACCGGAGCAGAAGCTCAACAAACACCTGGCGGAGGCCATGGAGCAGGTGGGTTCGGACTTGCCTGTGTCCAAAAGGCTTTGGTTGCGATTCGATTTTCCACAATCCATCAGCAAACGGCGGTAAGAGCCGGAGCACGGCGAGTCAGCTGCTTTTTTAAACGTCCGATGTATGGAGGAACCGGCAGGAAGGAATTAAAGCACAAAACCAGTAGAAACTGTTTTATTCCTGCACTGACCTTTTGACCTCCGTTTTCTCTGATGTTTTGTAGCTTCCTGCAGCATTTTATGGAGTTAGAAAATGAGTTTGCATAGAAACATGTAAATGATTCAGTTTGTTATGCCTGGTGGCATATGAGCCGTTGATTATGAGTAACATCAGTGATTTCTGTTGATGTAGCCTAAACTCATGCAGGCGTCACACGGCTCGTCCCGTTAAAATGATCCTGATTACGGCTGCAGCCACTGATTATTCCATCAGTTATTCAGACGATTAATCGGTTAGTCAGACGATTAATCTGCTATTCGGACTGTTAATTGGTTAGTCAGATTATTAATCTACTATTCAGACGATTAATCTGCTATTCAGACGATTAATCTGCTATTCAGACGATTAATTGGTTATTTGGACAATTAATCAATTATTCAGACGATTAATTTGCTACTCGGACGATTAATCTGCTATTCAGACGATTAATCTGCTATTCAGTTGATTAATCTGCTATTCAGTTGATTAATCTGCTATTCAGTTGATTAATCTGCTATTCAGACGATTAATCTGCTATTCTTGCAATTAATCAGTTATTTGCATAAAAAAGTCATATTCTTTTGAACTTTCACTTAACTACTTAATTTTATTTTATACAATACTAGAATCAAAAGATGCACAAAAAGAATTTATTTCTTTTTTTAAATGAGAAAATAAACATTTTGCTGTTGCCCGAACTGATGATTCCATTAGTTTGACCGTCTGTAGCTCAGGAAGCGTCTGTAGCTAAAATAATCCGTCCAACATCAACATATGCAGAGCTAAACTCTGAACGTCACAAAGGTTTATGGCTGATCTGCTATTTATTGATTAACTGACTATTAACTGATGGCAAATGGTGCTTGTTTCAATTCAATTCAAAAATACTTTATTGATCCCAAAGGAAAATTAAATGTTGTAGCTCAAATCAAACAAAAATTCCTCTATAATTCTTTATATTCTTGGAAAAAAAATTAGCTTTTTACAGTTTGAACCAGGAGTTCTACATAATTAGAGAAAAATATATATTTTTTAAATGATCTTACATGCAAAATGTTTATGTTTTTGTACCGTTTTGGATTAATAACCTCAGTCAGACTGAGTTGTTGTTTTATCAAATGACCTTTTTAGAGTCTCTATGCTCCAATTTACAGTCAGTCGGTTCCGGTTATTTCAAGCATCGATTAATCGGTTAGTTATAGAATCGTTACTCGTTTCAGCTCTAAATTCATCATTGTGTTTGTTCCGTAAAAAGAGATACATTTGGATCTTTGTCCCGTCTTTCTGACGCACGTTTTGCTTCTGCAGCTCAAGTCTGGCTACAGCAGCACCGGCAGCTCGGGCGGATTAGCCGGAGGGCAGATAACGCTCAACATCCAGAAGGTGAGGAGCGGCGCTTCAGTCGTCTCAGAGTGCGATCTGCAGGCGTGTAAAGGATTGTTTTGGTCGTAGTTTGAGAGCCTGAATGCAGAGCTGGAGCACAACCAGGAGCTGGCGAACAGCCGCATGGCGGAGCTGGAGAAGCTGCAGCTGGAGCTGCAGGAGGCCGTGAGGGAGAGCGAGAAGCTCAAGGTCAGCACCGTTTTTTTATCCACGGCTCATGTTCAACAAAAACACGCAGAAACCGCCTTGAATCTTACAGATGGACCTGCGAAATATTCCAGAAGAAGTCGTGAAAGAAACGTCGGAGTATAAATGTCTGCAGTCTCAGTTCTCGCTGCTCTACAACGAATCTCTGGGGGTAAAAACTCAGCTGGACGAGGCCAGAGCCCTGCTGCTCACCACCAAGAACGCTCACCTCCGGCAGATCGAGCACATGGAGGTGAGTCCGCGTGAACACACTCCGTGAACCTGAACATTCAAAACAGCCAGACTAAACCCGTTTAGGCCTAAAAGCCGGTCTGATGCGGAGCGTTGCCTCGGTAACAGCAGCGCGTTATGGCTAGGGGTGGAACGACTACATATTTTTCAAGGTCGACTACATCACAGTAGTCGAGTCAATGTCGACTAGTCGCAGTGACGTAAGCGGAAAAAAACCCTTCACAACTACTTGGAGGCTTTATCAGCTATTTTTACTGCAAATGTTGACCCCCCTCCCGACCTCCATCTCTTTCTCCTGCTTTTACTAAGTCTATTATGGAGAATTAAAACAGCAATAAACACATCATTCTTCATTAGCAGCGAGAAAAGTTGTACAAAGTCGGTCTGACTTTTTTTTCCAAACACCGGCTGATACTGATGATCTCTGGATATTTACTCTATAGGAGTCAAATTATCACACTGACCACATGGAGCTTTGGATCGTCACAAACCAAACTTACTGTGAACGGATCCCGTTTGGTTACAGTTGAATTCAGCAGAGCCTCCCGCTGCTCCTCCACCCGATGAGCATCAGGAAGCTCTGCTGATCAGCAGCGGCTCTGAACCGACATGCAGACGGAGGCCGAGACCCTCAGACCCTCAGGATGAAGCTTGGACTTAGTTTACAGATGTTGTCAAACCATATAAGATATAAATCTGCCAGGTTAAAAGCTTCAGTACTCAGGGTGACGCTGATCAGTTGGGGGATAAAAAGCCTGACATCATGACACATTGTCGCACGTTACTCGGGTAGTTCTTTTTTTTTTTTAAGTATTTTTTTGGCACTAGTTTATTTGACAGCAATCTGACTGTAAGGGAGCAGAGAAAGCGGAGCGGGAGAGAGAAGGTGTGATGGGCCCAGCGGATGGAGGACGGGGCTAAAGTCTCTGTATGCGGGGCGCCGCGCTAACCACCGCGCCGCTACGCCCCTGTTGGTAGCCTATGCTGTAATTTACAGCTTCTCTTTGTTAAATTATTTACATTTTTATACAATTTTAGCTTTCTGACTAACTCACCTAGTCCATCTTCTTTGATTTCCTTGGAAAAATATGTTTTGCCACGTGATGCGACTAGTCGACTGGCCCAGAAAAAGGTCATTGCAGAGACAAGAATCGACTAGTCGACTAATTGGTGCAACTCCTAGTTATGACAGCGACGAACAGCAGCAGGAGGTGAAAATTTCCCTTGACAGAAGCAAAAACTGAACAGTTTCTGGTGTTCAGGCTCCAAATTTCACAAGAGACTCATCGAACGCGTTCCACAGGAAACGGAGAGTTTCTGAACGAATGCTTAAATCAAGATGGCTGCCTTTACATCGTCCTGAATACAAAAACCTGGAAAACTGGAAATCCTCCAGCATGTCTGGTGTGAGAGGATAAAATGTTTTCAAAACGTGCATTTGGTGGGGCCTCATCTGTCCCCTGAATATATTTGCTGCTATTCCTCTACATCTGCAGTGGAGTAAGTTTCCCTTTGTTGCTGTTCAGTACAGTGAGACAACTAGGGCTGTAGTGATACAATAATCTCACGGTACAATACATGATATTCTGCCCACAATACGATATATATTGCAATATTCAGCAAGCGATACAATTCAATACACCTTTGCGCTTTTCACCAGAGTGATTTTGGTGACATTTTGTGACAGTTATAAAGTTGGATTGAATTAATTTAACTGAAAACTGATTAAAAGCTCCAACTACACAATACCTGGTTCTGGTTGGACACAGACTTAAAGTGGACAGCTGGACAAAATGAATCAAAGAAGTGGAGAGAAAACATGTTTCTTTTAGTTGAAACAGTCCAAACTGTAGCTGACATGCATTAGTAAAGTAAATAAAGTGAACCAAGTTCCTGCTCTGAATAGTTTGATACCTTTTTAACCTGAACATCTGAAGGAATCACTCTAAGCCTGATGACCTGGTGAAGCAAGCAGTGAGGGAACAAGGTGACAGTTGGACGTTACAATACTTGCAGATGAATATCGATATTTTTCTAGGAAAGAAAATATTGATATATATCATGATATCGATATAATTATACAGCCCTAGAGACTACATCACCTGCCTTCTGCTGCAAAAACAACACAGTTCCTGCAAGAGTCTCAACTGTGTGAATATTTATATTTCAAGATTTCAAAGTTGGTCACGTAGATGAATAGATGACAGCCTGTTAATCGGATTAACTCAGTTTTCCTGTGCGTCTGTGGTGACTTCGGCTTCCTGTGTGTGTGTGTCAGAGTGACGAGCTTTCCCTGCAGAAGAAGCTGCGGACCGAAGTCATCCAGCTGGAGGACACGCTGGCGCAGGTCCGCAAGGAGTACGAGATGCTGCGCATCGAGTTCGAGCAGAACCTGGCGGCCAACGAGCAAGCAGGTTGTGCGGCGGCTGTTTCCATCTGATCCACACAGCGCTATGTATCCGGACATTAGATTTCATATCGGTCAATAGCAGTAATTATTGATTAGTTACTTTTTTTTTTTTGTTCTAAATTACCTGAGTTACTTCTGGTGGCGTGTCGTTTCCTGTTTGGTCCAGTTTTCCCTCCATTTTGTTTTTATTTTTTTAGCAGTTATGAGGCAAAGTGGGGGGAACTGGAAACCAGTTACTCAGCAGGCCGTTGCTAGGCAACCACAGATGAGGGGGTTTGGGTGGGACTTGAAACTGCTTCTTGCCCCATCAGGTTGCTAGGCAACCAAAGAGGGAGAGAGTTGGTAGATTGCACAAACCTGGAATATTTAAAATATTGAATATTCTATCAGATGTTTCGTCTGGTGATATTGATCGCCTGTTTATCACAATATAAATGACTGATTTAGTGTCCAGGCCTGAATGAAATGATGCCTCAAGAACAATAAAAGGAGTAAAAAACCTGAAAGTTGTGCAATAACCTCACAACAAACAGCTTCACTGTGTGACATCACAGTGAAATGTTACTTTAAACCCAGTTTATTTATTGTCACGAGAAAAAGCCGTTTCAGTTCAATCCTCCGTCCGTTTCTGTAGATCTTAACTGGCTAACAGTGGATCAAGTTTGATAGAAACTTTGATTATCTAAGAAACTCCTCCTGGACCAGCAGGGGGCGACGGAGAAGAGGACTGAGCAAAGGCTGGGTATGAAACAATTAATCAATTAATTGTTAATAAAGGCCATTAGCTGAAAGAACAACTCACTCAGAGCAGTAATGGAGGCAAAACTGAGTCAAAATATAAACATTTTGCATTTAAGATAAAAAAATCAAACGGCAAGTTCACATTTTGACCTTTGAACCTCTGCTTCCTCAGGACCAATCAACCGGGAGATGCGACACCTGATCAGCAGCCTTCAGAACCACAACCTGCAGCTGAAGGGCGACGTGCAGCGCTACAAGAGGAAGCTGCGGGAGACGCAGATGGAGATCAATAAGGTAGATTGGAGCGATCGATCAGGCGCTTGAACGTAGCGAACGCCGCCGCGGCGCCGCCGTTAACCCGCCGTCTGTCTGGTTTCTGGGCAGCTGCGCTCGCAGAGCGGAGACACGGGCGTTCTGATCCTGGAGGAGGCGACGGGCGACGGCATGGACGTTAAAAAGGAAGAGGAGGAGGACCAGGAGGAAGAGGAGGAGAGGAGGAAGGAGCTGGAGAGGCAGCGGGCGAGGGAGAGAGAGAGAGAAAGGGAGAGAGAGGCCGAGCGAGAGCGGGAGAGGGAGAGGGAGAGAGAGAGGCAGCGCAGCGACGAGCTGAAGAGGAAAGACTCGGATACGCTGAAGATGCTCCGAGTCGAACTCAAGTAAAGTTTCTGGGTTTTTACCTTAATTCCTTCTGATTTATGGAAAAGTTTTAATCATGAAATATCTTCCTCCATGTCAGTTTAATCCAGTTCCTCCATGTCAGTTTAATCCAGTTCCTCCATGTCAGTTTAATCCAGTTCCTCCATGTCAGTTTAATCCAGTTCCTCCATGTCAGTTTAATCCAGTTCCTCCGTGTCAGTTTAATCCAGTTCCTCCATGTCAGTTTAATCCAGTCAGTTTAATCCAGTTCCTCCATGTCAGTTTAATCCAGTTCCTTCATATCAATTTAATCCAGTTCCTCCATGTCAGTTTAATCCAGTTCCTCCATGTCAGTTTAATCCAATTCCTCCATGTCAGTTTAATCCAGTTCCTTCATATCAATTTAATCCAGTTCCTCCATGTCAGTTTAATCCAGTTCCTCCATGTCAGTTTAATCCAATTCCTCCATGTCAGTTTAATCCAGTTCCTCCATGTCAGTTTAATCCAGTTCCTCCATGTCAGTTTAATCCAGTTCCTCCGTGTCAGTTTAATCCAGTTCCTCCATGTCAGTTTAATCCAGTTCCTCCGTGTCAGTTTAATCCAGTTCTTCCATGTCAGTTTAATCCAGATCCTCCATGTCAGTTTAATCCAGTTCTTCCATGTCAGTTTAATCCAGATCCTCCATGTCAGTTTAATCCAGATCCTCCATGTCAGTTTAATCCAGTTACCTCATGTCAGTTTAATCCAGTTCCTTTACTTCAGTTTAATCCAGTTCCTTTACTACAGTTTAATCCAGTTCCTTCATGTCAGTTTAATCCAGTTCCTTTACTTCAGTTTAATCCAGTTCCTTTACTTCAGTTTAATCCAGTTCCTCCATGTCAGTTTAATCCAGTTCCTTCATGTCAGATTAATCCAGTTCCTCCATGTCAGTTTAATCCAGTTCCTCCATGTCAGTTTAATCCAGTTCCTCCCTGTCAGTTTAATCCAGTTCAGTTTAATCCAGTTCTTCCATGTCAGTTTAATCCAGATCCTCCATGTCATTTTAATCCAGTTCTTCCATGTCAGTTTAATCCAGATCCTCCATGTCATTTTAATCCAGTTTCTCCATGTCAGTTTAATCCAGTTCCTCCATGTCAGTTTAATATAGTTCCTCCATGTCAGTTTAACCCAATTCCTCCATGTCAGTTTAATCCAGTTCCTTTACTTCAGTTTAATCCAGTTCCTCCATGTCAGTTTAATCCAGTTCCTCCGTGTCAGTTTAATCCAGTTCCTCCATGTCAGTTTAATCCAATTCCTCCATGTCAGTTTAATCCAGTTCCTCCATGTCAGTTTAATCCAGTTCCTCCATGTCAGTTTAATCCAGTTCCTCCATGTCAGTTTAATCCAGTTCCTCCATGTCAGTTTAATCCAGTTCCTCCATGTCAGTTTAATCCAGTTCCTCCATGTCAGTTTAATCCAGTTCCTCCATGTCAGTTTAATCCAGTTCCTCCATGTCAGTTTAATCCAGTTCCTCCATGTCAGTTTAATCCAGTTCCTCCATGTCAGTTTAATCCAGTTCCTCCGTGTCAGTTTAATCCAGTTCCTCCATGTCAGTTTAATCCAGTCAGTTTAATCCAGTTCCTCCATGTCAGTTTAATCCAGTTCCTTCATATCAATTTAATCCAGTTTCCTCCATGTCAGTTTAATCCAGTTCCTCCATGTCAGTTTTAATTCAAATCTCCTCCATGTCAGTTTAATCCATTCCTCCATCAGTTTAATCCGCATTTAACTTTCCCTGTGTTAATCCAGTTCCTCCATGTCAGTTTAATCCAGTTCCTCCATGTCAGTTTAATCCAGTTCCTCCATGTCAGTTTAATCCAGTTCCTCCATGTCAGTTTAATCCAGTTCCTCCATGTCAGTTTAATCCAGTTCCTCCATGTCAGTTTAATCCAGTTCCTCCATGTCAGTTTAATCCAGTTCCTCCATGTCAGTTTAATCCAGTTCCTCCATGTCAGTTTAATCCAGTTCCTCCATGTCAGTTTAATCCAATTCCTCCATGTCAGTTTAATCCAGTTCCTTTACTTCAGTTTAATCCAGTTCCTCCATGTCAGTTTAATCCAGTTCCTCCGTGTCAGTTTAATCCAGTTCCTCCATGTCAGTTTAATCCAGTTCCTCCGTGTCAGTTTTAATCCAGTTCTTCCATGTCAGTTTAATCCAGATCCTCCATGTCATTTAATCCAGTTCTATCCATGTCAGTTTAATCCAGATCCTCCATGTCATTTTAATCCAGTTCCTCCATGTCAGTTTAATCCAGTTCCTCCATGTCAGTTTAATCCAGATCCTCCATGTCAGTTTAATCCAGTTACCTCATGTCAGTTTAATCCAGTTCCTTTACTCAGTTTAATCCAGTTCCTTCATGTCAGTTTAATCCAGTTCCTTTACTTCAGTTTAATCCAGTTCCTTTACTTCAGTTTAATCCAGTTCCTCCATGTCAGTTTAATCCAGTTCCTCCATGTCAGTTTAATCCAGTTCCTCCATGTCAGTTTAATCCAGTTCCTCCATGTCAGTTTAATCCAGTTCCTCCATGTCAGTTTAATCCAGTTCCTCCATGTCAGTTTAATCCAGTTCCTCCGTGTCAGTTTAATCCAGTTCCTCCGTGTCAGTTTAAATCCAGTCAGTTTAATCCAGTTCCTCCATGTCAGTTTAATCCAGTTCCTTCATATCAATTTAATCCACTTCCTCCATGTCAGTTTAATCCAGTTCCTCCATGTCAGTTTAATCCAATTCCTCCATGTCAGTTTAATCCAGTTCCTTTACTTCAGTTTAATCCAGTTCCTCCATGTCAGTTTAATCCAGTTCCTCCATGTCAGTTTAATCCAGTTCCTCCGTGTCAGTTTAATCCAGTTCTTCCATGTCAGTTTAATCCAGATCCTCCATGTCATTTTAATCCAGTTCTTCCATGTCAGTTTAATCCAGATCCTCCATGTCAGTTTAATCCAGATCCTCCATGTCAGTTTAATCCAGTTACCTCATGTCAGTTTAATCCAGTTCCTTTACTTCAGTTTAATCCAGTTCCTTTACTACAGTTTAATCCAGTTCCTTCATGTCAGTTTAATCCAGTTCCTTTACTTCAGTTTAATCCAGTTCCTTTACTTCAGTTTAATCCAGTTCCTCCATGTCAGTTTAATCCAGTTCCTTCATGTCAGATTAATCCAGTTCCTTCATGTCAGATTAATCCAGTTCCTCCAGTCAGTTTAATCCAGTTCCTCCATGTCAGTTTAATCCAGTTCCTCCCTGTCAGTTTATATCCAGTTCAGTTTAATCCAGTTCTCCATGTCAGTTTAATCCAGATCCTCCATGTCATTTAATCCAGTTTCTCCATGTCAGTTTAATCCAGTTCCTCCATGTCAGTTTAATCCAGATTCCTCCATGTCAGTTTAATCCAGTTACCTCATGTCAGTTTAATCCAGTTCCTCCGTGTCAGTTTAATCCAGTTCCTCCATGTCAGTTTAATCCAGTCAGTTTAATCCAGTTCCTCCTGTCAGTTTAATCCAGTTCCTTCATATCAATTTAATCCAGTTCCTCCATGTCAGTTTAATCCAGTTCTCCATGTCAGTTTAATCCAATTCCTCCATGTCAGTTTAATCCAGTTCCTTTACCTTCAGTTTAATCCAGTTCCTCCATGTCAGTTTAATCCAGTTCCTCCGTGTCAGTTTAATCCAGTTCCTCCATGTCAGTTTAATCCAGTTCCTCCGTGTCAGTTTAATCCAGTTCTTCCATGTCAGTTTAATCCAGATCCTCCATGTCATTTTAATCCAGTTCTTCCATGTCAGTTCAATCCAGATCCTCCATGTCAGTTTAATCCAGATCCTCCATGTCAGTTTAATCCAGTTCCTTTACTTCAGTTTAATCCAGTTCCTTTACTACAGTTTAATCCAGTTCCTTGATGTCAGTTTAATCCAGTTCCTTTACTTCAGTTTAATCCAGTTCCTTTACTTCAGTTTAATCCAGTTCCTCCATGTCAGTTTAATCCAGTTCCTTCATGTCAGATTAATCCAGTTCCTTCATGTCAGATTAATCCAGTTCCTCCATGTCAGTTTAATCCAGTTCCTCCATGTCAGTTTAATCCAGTTCCTCCCTGTCAGTTTAATCAGTTCAGTTTAATCCAGTTCTTCCATGTCAGTTTAATCCAGATCCTCCATGTCATTTAATCCAGTTTCTCCATGTCAGTTTAATCCAGTTCCTCCATGTCAGTTTTAATCCAGATCCTCCATGTCAGTTTAATCCAGTTACCTCATGTCAGTTTAAATCCAGTTCCTTTACTTCAGTTTAATCCAGTTCCTTTACTACAGTTTAATCCAGTTCCTTCATGTCAGTTTAATCCAGTTCCTTTACTTCAGTTTAATCCAGTTCCTTTACTTCAGTTTAATCCAGTTCCTCCATGTCAGTTTAATCCAGTTCCTTCATGTCAGTTTAATCCAGTTCCTCCATGTCAGTTTAATCCAGTTCCTCCATGTCAGTTTATCCAGTTCCTTCATGTCAGTTTAATCCAGTTCCTCCATGTCAGTTTAATCCGGTTCCTCCATGTCAGTTAATCCAGTTCCTCCATGTCAGTTTAATCCAGTTCCTCCATGTCAGTTTAATCCAGTTCCTCCGTGTCAGTTTAATCCAGTTCTTCCATGTCAGTTTAATCCAGATCCTCCATGTCATTTTAATCCAGTTCTTCCATGTCAGTTTAATCCAGATCCTCCATGTCATTTTAATCCAGTTCCTCCATGTCAGTTTAATCCAGTTCCTCCATGTCAGTTTAATCCAGATCCTCCATGTCAGTTTAATCCAGTTCCTCCATGTCAGTTTAATCCAGATCCTCCATGTCAGTTTAATCCAGTTCCTCCATGTCAATTTAATCCAGTTACCTCATGTCAGTTTAATCCAGTTCCTTTACTTCAGTTTAATCCAGTTCCTTTACTACAGTTTAATCCAGTTCCTTCATGTCAGTTTAATCCAGTTCCTTTACTTCAGTTTAATCCAGTTCCTTTACTTCAGTTTAATCCAGTTCCTCCATGTCAGTTTAATCCAGGTCCTCCATGTCAGTTTAATCCAGTTCTTCCATGTCAATTTAATCCAGTTCCTTCATGTCAATTTAATCCAGTTCCTTTACTTCAGTTTAATCCAGTTTCTTTACTTCAGTTTAATCCAGTTCCTTCATGTCTGTTTAATCCAGTTCCTCCGTGTCAGTTTAATCCAGTTCCTCCATGTCAGTTTAATCCAGTTCCTCCATGTCAGTTTAATCCAGTTCAGTTTAATCCAGTTCCTCCATGTCAGTTTAATCCAGTTCCTCCATGTCAGTTTAATCCAGTTCCTCCATGTCTGTTTCCATCAGGAAAGCCCAGGAGTCGCAGAAAGAGATGAAGCTCCTGTTGGACATGTACAAGTCGGCTCCTAAGGAGCAGAGGGACAAAGTGCAGCTAATGGCCGCCGAGCGCAAGTCAAAAGCAGAGGTTGGTTTCACAACTAGCCCCTCACGTTAGCATCGGATGCTAAACCAGCTAGCCGGTGCTTTTCAAGAGGCGCTTTAAATGTTTGACACATGGATAGCAGTTTTAAATGCATCTCAGCAGGAATCGATGGAGATGGTCATCTTTTTAGGGTTTTATTAAAAACAGGACAAAAATCACCTTTAAATCTGAATAAACCAATTAGATCTTTTTCCTTTCAGTTCCTAAAACACTGATTGGTGTAGAAGTTGTTTCTTAATAAGAACACTTAAAGTTAGCGTTTTAAATCTTTTAAACATATTTAAAAGATGTAAATGTATTTTAAATCTACATTTATATTTAAATGTATTTTAAATACATTTAAATGTATTTTAAATATATATGTATATTTATATACATTTATATATATATATATAAATAAATATAAATGTCCCTAAATACATTTATATTTAAATGTATTTAGGGACATACATTATCACCAACACAGGGCTGCTACCGTAATACCCAGACTATAAGCCGCTACTTTTTGACAAAATGGCTAAATAACTCAACTGTTTCAAATTACATTAAATAAAATACAAATAAAGTATCTGTCTGTCTGTCTGTCTGTCTGTCTAATACAAACAAGTGACATTTATTTCATTTCTCCTCTTTTTGACAAAGCTGAAAAATTACACCTGGTGCTAACAGACAGCTTTTTCAGACTTCAGGGTGTGTGGTTCATATTTAGTTGCGCTCTACAGTCTGGAAATTATGGTAACTTATTTACCGTCCTCTGTTTGGCTTTTTGGTACAAGAAAAGAAAACAATAAAGTTCTTAACAGCCGGTAATTAAAGCCTCAACACAGATGTGAAACTCTGTTCAACTGAAATTTACAAAACAAACAAGTAAATTAGTGTTTGAGAACTTAATTAATTTAGAAAAAGTTAAAGTGCTAAGCAGAATATTGGCACCACTGAGTTGGAAGAAGTAGATAATTTCTTCTAGACTTGAAGCTGCGTCAGATTAATTTCACGTCTGCACATCTGTGGGGTCGGAGAGCCGTTTGGCAGCCATTTTGATCTGAGATATCTCCAGAGATATCCAATATTACAGTTTAAGACGAGAGCTGCACATCGCATCCAGCGTCTTTATGTGAAATGGCAGCAAGTTTCCAGGGTCATTCATTCACCATCTGCCCCTTTGTTCCTCTCCTCAGGTGTAACTTTAGGGGCTGAGATGCCGGAGCTCAGAGCATATTACAGACATGGCATAATAATAAAGAGAGAATTAATGTCTTTACAATTTTCAAATATTTTTCAGCCATATTGGAGACACTTTTCAGGGAAATGGATTCGTTTTTAGCTCAATTTCATCTAGTTTTAGGCCAGAGGGAGGATAAATTAATGATTCTTTCTCAGTTTAATTTCATATGCAAACATCTTTTTACACTTTAGATAAGACAAAACTAACTTGCAGGTAACTTTTTTTAAGTTTAAGTCAATAATTCCTTAATATTGATGAAAAATTACTAGTTTGACTGGCAGATTATTTTGCTCATAAAATGGGAAAAATATTTTTTATCTAGTTTCTAGTGCAAATATCTTGGTACACTTGAAATAAAGTCCTGGTTTAATTGGCGCCGTTACCTAGCAACCCCAGATGAGCCCAGACCGTTACCTAGCAACCCCAGCTGAGCCCAGACCGTTACCTAGCAACCCCAGCTCAGCCCAGACCGTTAACCTAGCAACACCAGCTAGACCCAGACCGTTGCCTAGCAACCCCAGCTAGACCCAGACCGTTGCCTAGCAACCCCAGCTCAGCCCAGACCGTTAACCTAGCAACACCAGCTAGACCCAGACCGTTGCCTAGCAACCCAGTTCTTGTTCCACTGGCAGATTGTCTCATTTTTATCAAGACATTTTCCCCACGTTATAAGAGAAATAATCTGCCAGTGAAAATATTAATATTTTATCAATATTAAGAAATTATTGACTTAAACTCCTGTTTCTTGCTGAAAAGTTATTTGCAAGTTGCAAAGTTATTTACGCCCAAAACTAGACCAAAAATAACTTTGCCTGTTTTGAGTTTTTTTTTTTTTGCAGTGTTGAGCCTAAATGTGGAGCTGAGAATGAATAAATGGAACTTTTCACAGCTGTAATTTGCTGGAAATGAAGGAGACTTATTTTAACTTCTCCGTCCAGGTGGAAGACCTGAGGATGCGAGTTCGAGAGCTGGAGGAGAGGGAGAGGAAGGAGAGCAAGAAGCTGGCTGATGAAGACGCCCTGAGGAAGATCCGCGTTGCAGAGGAAACCATCGAGCATCTGCAGAAGAAACTGGCAGCCACCAAGCAGGTTTGTGTGGCTCCTTAGCTGAATGCTAACAGCGCTAATGAAACCTGAACTCCCTGAACTTTGTTGGCCCTCGTTTCCTCCTAAACGTCACGTTTTTGAGTTTTTGTGACGGAACTGAGATGAATATTTAACGCACAGCTGTTGGACGAGTGAAACCAGAGGCGTTGGTGTTGTGTTTGCCTGAAAAAGAAGCTTTGCTAATGTTGGCCGTGTGAGGAGGAACCGAAACACGGCGACACGCCCGGCCAGCTTGGCGTGTGGATCTCAGCCCACGGGTTTGTTTTGAATCGTCGATGCTGGTGAAAGTCGGGGTCTTCCATACTCTGCAGGACGTTTTAAACAACTGGCGCTTCTGGTTTTGCTTCTAATTTTGCTTTAGTTTGGAGTTTTGTGTAAAGCCAATAACAATAATCACAAACAGGAGATTCTCTGATCAGGATTTACTGGATTATCTGAATATTTTCTGACTCAGTGTTTTTTGACATTAAGATCAAGAATGTCTTTAAAGGGCCGGTTATGGAAGAAAGTACAAAAAAAATCCATTAGCAATTTGTTAAAATATCAATAAATAGCTGTCTCTGCATTCAAAAAGAAATATTAGCATGTCTTCACCTTGGTCTAATTTGGCAGAATTCAGATGAAACTATTGTGATTTGATTAAGAAAATAATATTTAAGGACAAAACTTTCATATTAAACTATTATATGTAAAATCGGCTCCTGGTTGGGATTTTACAGCACAATCAAGTAACTATGTTACCTTCAGTTATGAAAATCTGTATGCATCAAATATGGCTAAAAAGAAATGTAACTTTGTAATGCCTTGAAATTGGGCCTCTGTCTCTTTAAGAACTGCTTACTGAAGCTCCGCCTCCAGGAAGTCGTCCCAACATGGCTCCTCTATTAACCCTTTAACGTTGCTCTGAGCAGCAGCAGCTCCTATAATGAGCTCAGCAGCTGTTTGCTAATTGCTGCTGGCTAGTCTGGAGGACTAGGGGGAGGAGCTGAGCCTGGGAGGCGGGGCTTGGTCCACCCAGGTGTTTTGCAGCTGACTGGTTGCCATGGTGACTTCTCAAACATCTTTGATTCTTTCATCCATGAGGGAATAAAATTATAACAAAATTATCCACTGTTTTTTTCGGCTTTGGTTCTGGTTCTGGCTATGGCTTTGGTTCTGGTTTTGGATCTGGTTCTGGATCTGGTTTTGGTTCTTACTTTGGTTTTGGTTTTGGTTCTGACTTTGGTTCTAGTTCTGGTTTTGGTTCTGGCTTTGGTTCTGGTTCTGGCTTTGGATCTGGTTCTGGTTTTGGTTCTGGTTCTGACTTTGGTTCTAGTTCTGGTTTTGGTTTTGGTTCTGACTTTGGTTTTGGTTCTGGCTTTGGTTCTGGTTCTGGTTCTGGCTTTGGTTCTGGTTTTGGTTCTGGTTCTGGCATTGGTTCTGGTTCCGGAACCACAGGAGGTGATGGAACAAATCAAGAACATCACAGACAACCCTAACTTCAGTCAGAAGCTTCTCGAGTCGCTGTAACACTGACTGCTACAGGAGGTCCTTCTGCCTACGGATCACCATCTAAAACTCTCTCAATAAAGTGAATAGCATGAGTTGGAACCGCTTTAATTTTCCCTCTGAATGTGAATCTGGAGACACCTGAGAGTGTCAGGAGGGTGTTTTCTTTTTCATTAGTAGTAAAAACGTGATCCAACCTCATGAAGCCTCAGGTGACGTCATTCTCTTAGGTTTTATAATCTAGATTATCAGGCGCAGGAATGCATGAAGCAGTAATGAGTCCCAGGTCAAACGTCTGACGTAACGGATCCGCCCAACACGCTGCTGCTGCCCAGCTGCTGACCTGAATGTTATCAATCCGAGAGGCTGATTAGTTAATTTGACTCACGCTTTCTGCTGCCAGGTGTGTGTGTGTGTGTCGTGGTTGTGTGTGTTGTGCGTGCGTGGTGGTGTGTGTGTGTGTGTGTGTGTGTGTGTGATTTTAACTCTCAGAACAAGCTGCAGCAGATGCTGAGAAGTGATCTTCATGCATGGGAGGTGGTCCAGAACGTAATTAAAGGAATGGAGAACCGGCCCGGCCCGATGACACACTGCTAGGTGTCGTAGGAACTTCGTAAACAAACATTCAGGAAGCCAAAAGAAAAGCCACTCCTGGGTTCATCCGACCCGTTTTATGGACGTCTTCTTGTGTCTCGTGTTCCTCTAAGATGACTCTGGAAAGCTCTGCGTTCCATTAATAATGCCTTAATGTGCTCGGTTATGATAAACATTCCAGGATGGGAGATTAAAAGTTGGTAGAAAGTCCAGTTGATTTTCCAGACCCGACACTGACGTCCATCCAGACGTCAGATTAACTTTTTAATCCTAATCTGTCCTGAAAGTCTCAGAGTGAAGCAGGTAGAAAGCGAATCAAATGTGTCTTTACACATCGTTTTATAATCAGCTGCTGGATCATTAGTTTTTGTTTGTTTTGGGTAAAATAATAAATAGCTTTAAATTCTTAGCATGAAATAAAGTTTATTTGTTTTGCGTATTTCACCAATAAAGTGTTTTACGCCACAAAAACGTGACAGAAACCAATTACGAAACAAGCGATACATGTAACGTCTTGTCAAATGGCATCATCGAAATCACCAACAAATACTCATCAAGTATATTGATGTTCCACTGATTATTGATCAATGGCAACCAGCTGGGATTTTAGCCTGGTTTTAAATGAGCAGTTTTCAAGAATCTTGTTCCGGTTTATTACATCCAGTGTGACTAAAGAGAAACAGAAACTGGGTCTGAAAATGTCCATCAGGAGCTAGAAGGCCGACTTTGTAACTGTCTTTATGCGTCTCTGAAGGGTCAGGACTGCTGGTCTCCTGCTGCAGTAACTGAGGCTGTGTGGTGACTCCAGAGCGTCGTCCCTCTTTACTCCAGAGCGTCGTCCTCTTACTCCAGAGCGTCGTCCCTCTACTCAGAGGTCTTACTCCAGGGTCGTCCTCTTACCCAGAGCGTCGTCCCTCTCTACTCCAGAGCGTCGTCCCTCTTACTCCAGAGCGTCGTCCCTCTCTACTCCAGAGCGTCTTTACTCCAGAGCGTCGTCCCTCTTTACTCCAGAGCGTCGTCCCTCTTACTCCAGAGCGTCTTTACTCCAGAGCGTCGTCCCTCTTACCCCAGAGCGTCTTTACTCCAGAGCGTCGTCCCTCTCTACTCCAGAGCGTCTTTACTCCAGAGCGTCGTCCCTCTCTACTCCAGAGCGTCTTTACTCCAGAGCGTCGTCCCTCTCTACTCCAGAGCGTCTTTACTCCAGAGCGTCGTCCCTCTTACTCCAGACGTCGTCCTCTTTACCCAGAGCGTCGTCCCTCTCTACTCCAGAGCGCTCCCCTTACCCAGAGCGTCTTTACTCCAGAGCGTCGTCCCTCTTACTCCAGAGCCTCCTACTCCAGAGCGTCTTTACTCCAGAGCGCTTACTCAGAGCGTCATCCCTCTTACTCCAGAGCGTCTTTACTCCAGAGGTCATCCCTCTTTACTCCAGAGCGTCGTCCCTCTTTAATCCAGAGCGTCGTCCCTCTGTAGGTCCTAAGATGAGAACTGCAGTTTTGTTTCTGTTCTTCTGAAACAGACTGAGTCTGTCTCAATAACAAACGTTACTGGACGATTATTACTCTCTGGTTTACTTAAATTTGTCTTACACGCCGTTTCCTGGAGCAAAATAAAGACGAGATGCTAACCAGGTTTCTTATTCATGCTAGGCTACATGACGGTGTGGCATCGTCTCCATGGTTACCAATAGTTACACAACACCTAGTCAGTAATGTGATGTTTGAGATCTTCCTGATCACATTTACTTATAAATAGGACTGTAGTGATACAATAATCTCACGATACGATACACAATATTCTGCCCACGATACGATATGTATTGCGATATTCAGCAAACGATACAATTAAATAAACTTCTGCAATTTTCTGAAATATTTCAGAGGGACAGAGTGATTTTGGTGACATCTTGTGACTGTTATAAAGTTGGACTGAATTAATTTAACTGAAAACTGATTAAAAGCTCCAACTACACAATACCTGGTTCTGGTTGGACACAGACTTAAAGTGGACAGCTGGACAAAATGAATCGAAGAAGTGGTGAGAAAATATCGATATAGTTATCGCAAAATCGATATTACTTATAAAGTGTATGAACATTGATCTTCCTCGCTGTAACTCCAGGGTGACGCTGAGGGCTGGCGGTCCGTATGACTGACAGCTGCTGTCCTTCGCCGCCATCTTTCCTCATTAAAGGTTATAAAATAAAATGGCAGGTTTGGTTTGACCGCGCTGCATCCTGTGAACATTTCAAAGTAAAATCAACTGGACTACAGGTGTTAGACTGGCAGACTGTTTCAGACGGGCTTTAACGGAGCGCCGTGGTCCATCCTTCATGCCGGAGCGCTGGACGTCACCTGCAAAGGCTCGATCGTTTGGATACTAATGCTAATTATTACCTGAGGTGTTGGGGACATCTAGATGTTAATTAGGAGTTTTGGACCCTGATGAACCCAGATGCGACTTCTGTCCGCTCTGGTGAGATGTTACCCAGAAGTCCCTGTTCTTCTGAGGTCCAACAGAACCGACTCTGCAGTTCTCAGCCTGTTTTCTGTCAAAAACAATCGGTCTGTTTATTTTCCTGCCCTTTATTGGAAGCCATGGCAGCATCACCCCAAACAAAAACATTTTCTTTTAAAGGAACCGTCGCAGAAAGATTAACATTTTAAATGCTCTGTTAAATTGAACATTTAAGTTGTGCAGAGGCTTTCAGGCTCGTTGAAGCTCGGGTTTCATGTGTTGGCAGAGGAAGTTCACACGTGTGTTTAACATGACGGAATCACCCAGAACACACGTTAGCGCCGGGCCCAGCCGAGTCCGAATTCACAGAACGCTGGAGGCATTAAATCTAAAACATGCCCATGTGTTGGGTTTATGGAGCTGAGCTGCAGGATGAGGAAAGCATGTGGTCTCCGAACATGAAGCTTTTACTGGGTTTAGCTTTAAAAGTAATAAGACACACTTGTTTAAGAAACTTAAGTATACAAAAACATTTATTTAATGCAGAATCACTTTTCTGTTGTACCTTTTTAAGAGGTAGCGTTTGTTTTCTCCATTCAGGGAGGATGCAGGTCATCCCATAATACCACTTTTACCTCATCCCTGGAAACGATGAAGGAAATTAATGGGTCATGTCGCACTGGAGCAGCAATTCTGTTATTTTCTGCCATGTTCCCCAGAGATTGTAAACGTTTACGTCCCCATCATAAAATGAGGATAAAGTCATGACGCAACAAGAATAAAGTCATGAAATTATGAGAATAAAGTCGTGAATTATGAGAATAAAGTCGTGAAGTTATGAGAATAAAGTCGTGAAGTTATGAGAATAAAGTCGTGAAATTATGAGAATAAAGTCGTGAAATTATGAGAATAAAGTCGTGAAGTTATGATAATAAAGTCGTGAAGTTATGAGAATAAAGTCGTGAAGTTATGAGAATAAAGTCGTGAAGTTATGATAATAAAGTCGTGAAGTTATGAGAACAAAAGTCGTGAAGTTATGAGAATAAAGTCGTGAAGTTATGATAATAAAGTCGTGAAGTTATGATAATAAAGTCGTGAAGTTATGATAATAAAGTCGTGAAATTATGATAATAAAGTCGTGAAATTATGATAATAAAGTCGTGAAATTATGAGAATAAAGTCACAAAGTTATGAGAAGAAAGTCGTAAAATTATGAGAAGAAAGTCATGAAATTATAAGAAGAAAGTCACAGTTATGAGAAGGAAGTCGTGAAATTATGAGAATAAAGTTGTGAAATTATGAGAATAAAATGGTGAAATTATGAGAAGAA
Organism: Poecilia picta; assembly: GCA_033032245.1. Taxonomy (NCBI): domain Eukaryota; kingdom Metazoa; phylum Chordata; class Actinopteri; order Cyprinodontiformes; family Poeciliidae; genus Poecilia; species Poecilia picta. The sequence goes on from CM065371.1 coordinate 25,363,695, forward strand.
AGTCGTGAAATTATGAGAAGAAAGTCGTGAAATTATAAGAATAAAGTTGTGAAATTATGAGAAGAAAGTTGTGAAATTATGAGAAGAAAGTTGTGAAATTATGAGAAGAAAGTTGTGACAGTACAAGAATAGTTATTATCAGGATATAGTGTGTATTACTGTAAGCTTCACTGACCCTGTTGATCATTTTGACCACTGCTGCCACCTGGTGGCCGGAGGCTTGTTTTCCAGTCTACAATAATAAAATCCTCCTGCCTCTAAACTAAACTGGTAAATTAACTGGCTTCCATAAAATGAGAGGATCTGAATAAAACCTGGATGTGTGTAAACTGGTTTCCAGTTGAGCGTTCACAGCCGTCCCACTGCTCCCAGTCAACACCATCTGCTGTGTTTCTCTTGAGGAGGAGGAGGCGCTGCTGAGCGAGATGGATGTGACGGGCCAGGCCTTCGAAGACATGCAGGAGCAGAACAGCAGGTTGCTGCAGCAGCTGCGCGAGAAAGACGACGCCAACTTCAAGCTGATGAGCGAACGCATCAAATCCAACCAGATCTACAAGCTGCTGAAGGAGGAGAAGGAGGAGCTGGCGGACCAGGTCCTCACCTTCAAGACGCAGGTGAGGAGGTGAAAACGGTCCGACAGCACGGAGAAAAGGCGGTTCAGGTCAATTCACTACGTTTTAAATGAATCGGATTTCTGTTTGCTGGTGCGACTGGCTTTCAAATAATCACTTTTTTAATTGTAAGGCATATATTGACAAAATAAGCAACATTTTCAATAAAAAAAATATTTTTTAAGTTATTTTCTTATTTGTTACCATGTACAACCACTTTGAACAATCTTGAATTAGTATGAGACACAATCACGTTTAATTTCCTTTGGGATCAATAAAGCATGTTGGAATTTGAATTTAGGAAGCATTTTTATATTTTCCATATCAAACCCATCACAATTTGCATTGGTACCTATAATTAATTCCATATTTAGTATGTATTTATTTCCCGTTTTCATTATCTTCATATTTTCCCATTTCATGCCGCCCTGGGAAACTGCCTAGGTTTCAAATTCAAAACTCACTAATTACATATTGATAGATATAATTAATGCTATATTTAAAAATTATTCCTGTATGTACAGATAAATATATATATATATATATATATATATATATATATATATATATATATAAAAATCGCCCCATTAATGCCGCCCTGGGAAATAGCCCTCGTTTCCCATATCAAAAACCTTCACAAATTTTATATTTTTACATATAATTAATTCTATATTTAATAAATTATTTAAAGTTTTTAGAAATTAATGACTCATTTAAATAATAATTTCATATATTTTTCATTTACTGTGATTTGGCACTCCTGTGTCTCCATATACGTGCGTTTTACTGGCTGTAGACCCATCCGGACGTGTCTAATGTCTGGAGCTGCTTGCCGCAGGTGGATGCCCAGCTGCTGGTGGTGCAGAAGCTGGAGGAGAAGGAGGAGTCCTGCAGACGACTCTGGCCGCCCAGGAGAAGGAGCTGGCGGTCCGGACTCAGGCCCTGGAGCTCAACAAGAGGAAGGCGAGAACACAACATGAAATCACCACCGAATGACTTTCAATGTGGAAATTATAGAACCTGCAGTAAACAGGATGGATCCTTTCAGCGGGGCGCTGTGGGCCACATTAGCAGCCAGGAATTTGACCATTAGCTTTTGTTTTATTGCTTCCTTGGCGCAGCAGGCGGTGGAGGCTGCGCAGCTGGCGGAGGACCTGAAGGTGCAGCTGGAACACACGCAGGCCAAGCTGAAGGAGATCCAGGTGTCTGTGGCGGAGAACCGCACCGCCCGCGAGAGGGAGAGCAGCAACCTGAAGCGGGCGCAGGTACGAGACGCCGCAGGACGAGGCTGCCCTGGGCAACATGGCCGACAAAACGTTTCACATCAGCCCGTAGTGATAACTACTGATTCGATTTAGTTCAAATGTCTCAATTTCACTCGGGTTACAGCGACCGATCGAGAAACTGACACAAACATTACATTTATAAATGCCATCAAATATATTGATAAGTGATCCAGTGGTTAAGAATCGAAGCAGCTCTAAACAGACGGGTTTTCACCTTGGTTTAAAGGAACTCAGGGTTTCAGCTCTTCTGCAGTTTTCTGGACGTTTGATGCATTAATCGATGCGATTGATGACAAACGCCTGGGTGAGTTTCTCTAAAGCTGAGATGTTGGTGCTTTAATCCTGGAGATGTTCCTCAGAAGGTCGTCTTTGAAACCGTCTTCATGTGGCTCTGAATGCTCAGCTTCTCTAGTGTCCAGCTGGAATAACTGAAGCTGTTCTGGCTTCAGGTCCAAAGGTGATGACCTCAGTTTTAGTAGAACCAAGTCAAATCTGAACGGGTTTTCATGATGGGATCGTTTCTATTTTTATGTAAAGTCTGAACTTTGTCCTGGTTCTGCAGGAGGATCTGTCCCGGCTGAGGAGGAAGCTGGAGAAGCAGAAGAAGGTGGAGGTTTACTCTGACGCAGACGAGATCCTGCAGGAGGAGATCAACCAGTACAAGGTGAGGAGAAATGATCGGATCGTTGATCAGCTTGTTGATCGTAATCGGCTCGTTGGTCGGATTGTTGATCGTGATCGGCTCGGTGATCGGCTCATTGATCTTGGTTGGCTCGTTGATCAGCTCGTTCGGCTCGTTGATCGGATCGTTGATTGGCTCGTTGATCGGCTTGTTGATCATGATCGTTGATTGTGATCGGCTCATTGCTCATGGTCCGCTCGTTGATCGGCTCGTTGGTCGGCTCGTTGATCGTGATCGTTGATAATGATCGTTGATTGTGATCGGCTTGTTGATTGGCTCGGTGATCGGCTCGTTGATCGTGATCGTTGATAATGATCGTTGATTGTGATCGGCTTGTTGATTGGCTCGGTGATCGGCTCATTGATCGTGGTTGGCTCGTTGATCGGCTCGTTCGGCTTGTTGATCAGCTCGTTGACCGTGATTGTTGATCGTGATCGGCTCATTGATCGGCTCGTTGATCGTGATCGTTGATAATGATCGTTGATTGTGATCGGCTTGTTGATCGGCTCGGTGATCGGCTCATTGATCGTGATCGGCTCATTGATCAGCTCGTTGATTGGCTTGATGACCGTGATCGGCTCGTTGGTCGGATCGTTAATCGTGGTCGGCTCGTTGATCGGCTCGTTGGTCGGATTGTTGATCGTGATCGGCTTGTTGATCGGCTCATTGATCGTGATCGGCTCGTTGGTCTGCTCGTTGATCGTGATCGTTGATCGTGATCGGCTCATTGATCGGCTCGTTGGTCGGCTCGTTGATCGTGATCGTTGATAATGATCGTTGATTGTGATCGGCTTGTTGGTCGGCTCGTTGATCGCGATCGGCTTGTTGATCGGCTCATTGATCGTGATCGTTGATCGTGATCGGCTCATTGATCGGCTCGTTGGTCGGCTCGTTGATCGTGATCGTTGATCGTGATCGGCTCATTGATCGGCTCGTTGGTCGGCTCGTTGATCGTGATCGTTGATAATGATCGTTGATTGTGATCGGCTCGGTGATCGGCTCATTGATCGTGGTCGGCTCGTTGATCGGCTCGTTGGTCGGCTCGTTGATCGCGATCGGCTTGTTGATCGGCTCATTGATCGTGATCGTTGATCGTGATCGGCTCATTGATCGGCTCGTTGGTCGGCTTGTTGATCGTGATCGTTGATCGTGATCGGCTCGTTGGTCGGCTCGTTGATCGTGATCGTTGATAATGATCGTTGATTGTGACCGGCTTGTTGATCGGCTCGTTGGTCGGCTCGTTGATCGCGATCGGCTTGTTGATCGGCTCATTGATCGTGATCGTTGATCGTGATCGGCTCGTTGGTCGGCTCGTTGATCGTGATCGTTGATAATGATCGTTTATTGTGATCGGCTTGTTGATCGGCTCGGTGATCGGCTCATTGATCGTGGTTGGCTCGTTGATCAGGTCGTTCGGCTTGTTGATCGGCTCGTTGATCGGCTCATTGATCGGCTCGTTGATTGTGACGGGCTTGTTGATCGGCTCGTTGATCGTGATCGGCTCGTTGATCGGCTTGTTGATCGGCTCGTTGATCATGATCGGCTTGTTGATCGGCTCGTTGATCGTGATCGGCTCGTTGATCGGCTTGTTGATCGGCCTCGTTGATCATGATCGGCTCGTTGATTGGCTCATTGATCGGCTTGTTGATCGGCTCGTTGATCGGCTTGTTGATCGGCTCGTTGATCGCTCGTTGATCGGCTCGTTGATCGCTCGTTGATCGGCTCGTTGATCGTGATCGGCTCGTTGATCGTGATCGGCTCGTTGATCAGCTTGTTGATCGGCTCGTTGATCGGCTCGTTGATCGGCTCGTTGATCGGCTCGTTGATCGGCTCGTTGATCGGCTCGTTGATCGTATCGCTCGTTGATCGTGATCGGCTCGTTGATCACTTGTTGATCGGCTCGTTGATCGGCTCGTTGATCGGCTCGTTGATCGGCTGTTGATCGCTCGTTGATCGGCTTGTTGATCGGCTCGTTGATCGGCTCGTTGATCGTGATCGGCTGTTACAGCTTGTGATCGGACTCGTTGATCAGCTTGTTGATCGCTCGTTGATCGGCTCGTTGATCGGCTCGTTGATCGGCTCGTTGACGGCTCGTTGATCGGCTCGTTGATCGGCTCGTTGATCAGCTTGTTGATCGGCTCGTTGATCGGCTCGTTGATCGGCTCGTTGATCGCTCGTTGATCGGCTCGTTGATCGGCTCGTTGATCGGCTCGTTGATCCACTTTTCAGACTTCTGGCTTTTTATCTGGATTTTATGTGACAACAGAAACTGTGGAGTGGAAGAAAAAACGAAATGCAGTTTTAAAATCTGAAATGTGTGGCAGACATGTAGATGTTAAAAGGCGGCTGAAAATAAGCACACGCCACACTTTTCAGATTTGTATCTGTAAGACTGATGAACTTTGGTATTTTTCTTCTCAATATCACAAACTTTGATTTTTTTTTGTAGCTGCTTAATTTTAGAGATTTATTTGGGCCAGGAATTTGAAACTGAAAAACTATTTTTAAAATTAAAATGAAATGTTTCATTTCAGCTTCTTGGAATTGGGGTCAGATAGTTTGTACTTTTTTAAAACTGTAGAAAAAATTATGGTAAAGAATTATTGAAACTGGAGAATAATTTTAAAACTGGAAATAAAGATGAGACTTAAATAAAAAGTTAAATTTTAGTTATATGTAGCTAAGTTGTGGGTGTAATTTATTTTTTGACTAAAAACTGAGTAATTATTTTGAAACTGAAAACACTGGGGGGAAGAAAACTTTAAAAAAAAAATTTAAAACCTAAAACAATTAAAGTCTTTAAGCTGAAAAAAGTTTCAGTTTTATGGACATGAAGTTAAAAAATTAAATTGGGAGAAAAAAAATTGATACTTAAGAAATGTTTTGAAGCTGAAAAGAAATATTTAAAACTAAAATTCAAGTTCAAAATTACTTTTCAGATTCAAATATGTTTTTCTGGCCCCAATGTATCTTCGTACTGGGTGGTTACCTTTGTGACGGTTTGACCTTTGCCCCCCCCAGGCCAAGCTGCGCTGCCCCTGCTGCAACACGCGGGACAAAGAGACCGTCCTCACCAAGTGTTTCCACGTCTTCTGCTACGAGTGTCTGAAGATGCGCTACGACACGCGGCAGAGGAAATGCCCCAAGTGCAACTGCGCCTTCGGAGCCAACGACTTCCACCGCATCTACATCACCTGAGCGGCCGAGAGAGGAGACACTGAACCAACGGAGGGAAGAGCCCAGAGGGGGGAGCAGGACCACTGCAGACTCACTCAGACATTGTTAATCTTTGGAAAAGACTTGCTTTGTTTTCCATTTGGTGACCAAACATGGTGATTTATCTGCCTGAGTGTGTTGTGAGCTAGTTTAATAAACACACAGCTGTGAGGGAAGCGACGTTCTCACATGTTGAGCTTTTATTTTACTAGAACTAGTCGTTCCAGGAATTTTTTTTTTCTAAATTCATCTATTTCTACGGCTGCAAAACCACCTCGTCCTCTGGATCAGAGGTTCTTCACCTTTTTTGAGGTACCGAACCCCCCAGTTTCATGTGCGCATTCACTGAAGCCGTCTGCAGTGATAAATAAAATACAAGTTTTTTCCTCCAAATTCAAGACTTGTTGGTGACCCAACTAGAGTCCAGATGTTTCACCCCATGATCACCAAGTCTTCTAAAAGGCAGAGTCTCTGAGGACAGATCTTCAAAATCTAGTCAGTGTTTTCAGCAAAGTTGATCTGATTGTCCAGGAACGACCCAAAGTATTTAAAATGTTTCAACAGGTTGAACATGGAGAGAAACTGGAACCACTTTAAGGTTTAGATCATTTAATTAGCTCTACATTCTTAAGAGGATGAACAATTAATAATAAATAATAAAGACTTTGCAGTATTCTGATTTAGTAATGTAATTATATTAGTTGTGTTACCACCCATTGCCACTGGAGGCAGCACCAACCCCGAAAAGATGCGACTAAGGAGCAGATTTAGACTATAGAGTTTGGTAAAAACTGTGAGTTTTGCTGAAGTAAATAAAGACACCAGTTCAAATCCCTGCTGAGAGTGAAGCTCCTCCAATCAGGGCTCCTCTGAACTCTGATTGGCTAACAATGTAACTGATCCTCTGCGGTGGTGACAGCGAAGCGCAGCGTCATCACGACTTTACACAGGTGAGTCTTTACCTCCGCGGCAGCAGAGGCTCCGCCGAACCCAGGTTAAGATCCGCTGCTCCAGCGCAAGCTAGTCTGTGCATAAAAAATACTTTTTTAAACAGAAGAACTTGTGTTTTAAAAAACAATGGCATGTTCCCATTTGGTAAATTTATTTTTGTGCTTTCACTTTGCGCATTAAAAAACATGCTGCACTGTCAACATCATACCACTTCCTGTTTTCTTTGTCGTTTCCCCCAGTAGTAACATCCGGTTGTTGATCAGGTGATGCGTATGATGTGAAAATGTTCCCATTGCGTTTCAGCAAAATAAATTGATTTCTGCAGCTTAAAAAAAATCACCTCATCCTTGTGCAAACAAACTTTATGTACATTTTTTTTTTAATTTGCTTGTTACAAATACATTTATTTTCGTAATTTCAGTTTGCGCATTAAAAAACAAACTGCGCCATCATCCATCTACCACTTCCTGCTGTTTGATGGGAAAAAAATGTTTCCAAAGCATTTTGCAAAATAAACCAACTTTGATATGGCCAAACAATGACATCATCCCAACGTTTTATCGAAAAATACTAGGTTTTTTTCTAAACTTGCATGTTTTCATTAAGCAAATTTATTTTTGTACTTTCAAGTTTTTGCGCGTTAAAATAAAACATGCTGCGCCATCCTCCTCCTCCCACTTCCTGTCCTCTTGTTTCCTTTACAGTTTTTTCTACAGCTGATAAAAAACCTCATTGTAGCACTAAACTTTTTCTAAATTGGTGCCTTTGCAGTTTTTGTATTTTTAATTTGCCCATTTAGAAAAATATCCCTACCACTTAATATTTGTCGTCTTTTCTGAATGTTTAACATCAGGATGTTGATCACGTGACTCATGATGCAAAGAAAACGTTTCTATTGCAGTTTAGTCAAATATATGGAAGCCCATTTCCGCCATGAAAAAAAAAGCTAAACAGGAAGTCATAATTATGTCTTTAAATCTCATAGTTATGACTTTCAAAGACGAAATTACGACTTTGAAAGTCGAAATTATGACTTTAAATCTCATAATTGACTTTAAAAGACGAAATTATGACTTTAAATCTCAAAATTATGACTTTGAAAGTCGAAATTATGACTTTAAACTCATAATTATGACTTTGAAAGTTGAAATTATGACTTTAAATCTCATAATTATGACTTTGAAAGTTGAAATTATGACTTTGAAAGTCGAAATTATGACTTTGAACGTCGTAATTATGACTTTGAAAGTAAAAAATATGACTTTGAAAGTCGAAATTATGACTTTAAATCTCAAAATTATGACTTTGAAAGTTGAAATTATGACTTTAAATCTCATAATTATGACTTCTTGTTTAGCTCTGTTTTTCATGGCAGAAATGGGCTTCCATACAAATAAACCTATTTCTGAAAAAATCGCACCTCTTCCGAGCGCAAATACTTTTAACTCAAGCCAATTAATTTGCGTCCCTCTATTTGCGCAATCAGTGGAATCGAAGCTGTTGCAGCCGAAACCTAAACGTTGTTTGTCCAGCGGAGCTGAAACCTGACCGTGTTTCCTACGGAAAGTCCAAACTGCCCGGTTTGTTTTGCGTCTTTTCGCGCTGACGACGCCTGGGAGACATCGGCTCGCTTGGCGCACAGTCAGCGCATACAGGAGAGTTTGGATCACCTTGGGCAAGCCGCTCTGTGTGTGTTCAGCCCGTTGCCATGGCGCCTGCCGGAGAGTTTGACACAACATCTGCAGCTTATGGTGCCTCATTACTGACGAAATCACTTGTGTGGAAAGTCGTCCTTCGTGGGCTGCAGGTCCTAGAGAGGCTTCCTAAAGGTCAGCCGTGACAACGGAGTACAAAAACATCTGCCTGCAGCTTAATTGCGCCAATGAAACCTTCCCTCCGCTTTCTGATGATGTGAAGTATTTATGGGGTTCGGTGGAGCGTCTGTTTGACGTTAGTTCTTGTGGGAAAGGCAGTTCACACCAAGAAACGCTCTAAGAGGTTCCAGGCTGCGGAGGAGATGAGCGAATGTGGGGAAAGAAGAAAAAAGTTTATCAGGCATTTGGGAATAGTTAGCAGAGATTTCCTCAAGAACTGGAGAAAATAACGGCGGGGTTGTTCCTAGTGGAAAGTATTCACACCCCTCCAGCGTTTCCATGTTCAGTCCGTTTAATATGAAGTTTAACTTAATGGACCGGAAGAAAAAAAGAAGTTACTCTGTTTACCAAAGTTTTTCCGAGTGTGTTTCTAATTTTAAAGCCAAAATGAACTGTAACAATTCACATCTCTCTTCACAGCTCAGTTTGGCATTTCTCCCTTTCACTTGGATTCACTCTAGTAAAATTTCTACCAGCCAATCAGAGATCAGAAGGAGAATTTGTGAATGATGTCAAATTTTAGAATTGCACTCTGCCTATGTTATTGTTTATGTATCATAATCAATTTTACGCATGTGCGCAACACTGGAGAGCAAAAACACGATTCTTCTCGCCATCCAAAGCTGCGCTGCTGCGGTGGAACAGCCCCTTTAAAATTAAATGATATTATTAATTTCATTTTATGAAAAAAACTAACTGAACTGAAACACATTAAATTCCACAGCACAGCTACATGTCAAGTTTGTCATAGTCAAGCTAGCATAGCTTCCCTCTCCCGCGCTCCTATAATGAGCTCAGCAGTTCCACCAGCTGTTTGCTAATTGCTGCTGGCTAGTCTGAAGGAGCTGCTCTTCGAAGGCGGGGCTAGGGCCACCCAGGTGTTTTGCACAACTGGATGGTTGCCATGGAGATTGAATGATTTCTCTAACAGGCATTAAAAAGTTAAGGAAAGACACACCAGGGAAAAATGTTATAAATTGATGGAAGATCAAAAAAAGTAAATTTTACCCTTTAAATTATTAACATTTCAATGTTTTTGAAACTTACTGAATATCAGACGGAGGTTTGTGGTGATGAACTGCGAAGTTTCCGGCTGTGAACCTGTTTCTGCAGGTTTTGGGTCAGTTTAGCACAACCTCAACACAACTATCAGGCTCCCGTTTGGAAGCTGCAGCTCTGAGGAGGAGCTGCGTCTCGAAGGCGGGGCTTGACCCACCCAGGTGTTTTAACAGATGAGTGGTTGCCATGGAGATTAGAGGATTTCGCATGAAAGAATCATAGGTGTGTGTTTGATGACGGAATAACATTAGAACCAGATGGAAAGATTCAGAACGTATTTTTAAATGCAGTTGGAACGTAGCCAGAATACAGGAGCATGACACACTTTTCAGATGATTTTTGTCTAAACTGAAAAAATAATTAGAAATTTAAAGAAAACGCCTTGAAGTTCTGCTTCAGTTTTGTTCTATCCAGTCAAACACGTCGCAGGTTGTAAAAGTATGACTAGTTTTACTGGGTTTGTGTTTTATTAAACACTTTTTCCTGCTGCTTGACCAGAAGACGCTGCAGTTCTTCTCCTCTTCGCTCCATGAGGCAGCAGTGAAGCGATTCAGTCCGCAGTGAGCTGATTTTCAGTCCGCATGAAGCTGATTTTCAGTCCGCAGTGAAGCTGATTTTCAGTCCGCAGTGAAGCTGATTTCAGTCCGCAGTGAAGCTGATTTTCAGTCCGCAGTGAAGCTGATTTTCAGTCCGCAGTGAAGCTGATTTCAGTCCGCTGGCTTTGTTTTTGCATATTTGTGCAGCGGCAGCGGCTCCACCCAACCAGACATTAATAACGCCACGCTGCGTCAGCGGCGCTCTGAGTCGGAGCAGAAACATCTCCAGTTTTACCTTCTGGTAAACTTTCTGTGTCGCTGCGTGCAGAGCGGGAGGATTTAACCTGCTAATTAATGTCATGTGTTTCTGCTCGGCCCGCTGTGTGTAAGGGACTCCATCCCTGCCAGAATCTTGTGTTTGTTGGCACAAAGCGGAAAATGACGTCAGCAGGCGTGGTAATAACAAAGAGGCTGTAAATCCTGGACTCCACGGTGTTCAGGGTGGAAAACACGCGGGGCGCGGCCTGCGAAATGTTACCAATCTAACCGAGACCTGAACTGATAAGTTCGAAAGTTTCGTTTGAAAAATGAAAGTGAAAAAAGTGAGAGAGATGAAACCGCGGCGGAGTTTCCTGTGGGCGCAGAGAGCCGCGCTGCGCCGCAGCGACATAGGAAATGAGTCATAGCGGCTGAAGTGCGCAGCGTGGGTGTGTGCGCACTATTAAAACAGGCGCAGACTCCTCCGCATGACTCACTCTGATGCTCCTTTTCCATGCTGAAAACCAGCGCGGATTCCCAGGCAGATGAACTTTTGGGAATTGCGTGGCCGACAGCGAGCAGCTCTCCTCCCGCACACATCATGGCTTCAGCCGCAGTTTGCGCGCTTATCTGCGGATTTATTCTAGCGGCTTCCACCCGGATCCACGCGGAGAAAAGTGAGTGAATACATTTAAATTTCTCTCTAGTTTAAAACTTTTCCTCCATGTTTGTGGGACCGCCCGGGTTCGGGTCCGGGTTCGGGTCCGGGTCGGTCCAGGTTCGGCCGGGTTCGGGTCCGGGTCCGGGTCCGGGTTCGGGTCCAGGTTCGGGTCCGGGCCCGGGTTCGGCCGGCGGTGCTTGTTCCCCGGACTGGACTGGAACAATCGCGGCTTTGTCTGTTTGTGGGACCCAGAATCGGGCCGGAGCCAAAAAGCGGCTCCGCTTCTTCTCCAGCTGCGTTTCTCACCGGTTCCGCATTCCGATGGGCTGATTTCACCGCAGTGGCCTCTGGCCGGACCCGACCGGACCGGACCGGGCCGGACCGGACCAGCGCTGCTGTCCGGGTCCATTTTGGACAAAGAAACACTCAGGATTGTTCTGCTGTGAAGTTCGGAGCTGATCCCGGAGGAAAACACGTCTCAGATTACCGAGGTCATAAAACCTGGAGACATCAACAGTCTAAACTTTTAGTCACATCTGGACATCAGCTGTTGCCACAACAACCGCCTTCAGTCAAACATGCGAACCACAACAGAGGTCAGAGGTCAGGGCAGAGGAGATGGACTCCGCCAAAAACTCTCACGTTTTCTAGAAAAAGTTTGACTTTGTTTAAAATCTCCGAAATTTTCACATTAATCAAAGAAAATTTATAGAAAAATTAAGGAATTTTCACAGTTTGAAAAGTAAAAAAATGCTAAAAAATCTCTGAGATAAATTCAAAATTTTATATTTTTTTAAATTAAAATTCTATACGAGTTTGAAATAAAAAAATGAAAAAGAAATTTGAAATTCTAGAATAATTTATCTCAAGATATTTTTTTTCTAGTAAATTTTCGTTCTTGAACTGCAGCTCATAGTCTTTTAATTTAATGAAAATGTTCAGAGCAACTCAAAGTTTTTGTCTTTTTACAACCAAACCTTTATTCCAAGTTGATGCAGAGATTCACTGAGAAGCTGAATTTTCTGAACCTAATTCGGTTTTTATTGAATTTATTAAACTTGGCTAACTATAGCAAACGTTTAGGAAGAAATGTAGCTACTAATCTCTTATGTCAGCTATGCTAGCTTGACTTTGATACCCGTAACATGGCTGGGATGTGGAATTCGGTTCATTTAAAATCAATAAAAACTGGTTCCCTGAACACCAACAGGTGGGAAATGTTTTGGTGAAACGTAAAGTGGCGTCGTTGAAAATTTTGCGCGATGCAATAAATACAGCGGAGAATAAATTGTGGACCTGCATGGTTTTTCACTAGCTAACGTTAGCAGCTTGTTCACATCATGTCTCAGACGTTCGATCCCGACAGCGGCCATTTTGTACGTATTTCTTTGGCACATTGGAGAAGAGAGTCCATCCATTTCCTGTTTGCTGGTCTGGACGTTGTGGTTCATCCATGTTTGCCTACCAAGATGGCGCCGATCACTTCCTGCTCAGACGTCAAGGAGAAGCTCAGCGGCTCTTAAGTCCTTTTTCAGCCGGTTGAGATGATCAGGTTTTTGTTAGATAAGCGTCACAGTGGATCTCCCTCCCTCTCTCTCCCTCTCTCTCTCTCTCCTCTCCTCTCCTCTCCTCTCTCTCTCTCTCCCCTCTCTCTCTCCCTCTCTCTCCTCCCCTCTCTCTCTCCCCTCCTCTCTCTCCTCTCTCTCTCTCTCTCCCTCTCTCTCTCTCTCTCTCCCTCTCCTCCTCTCTCTCTCTCCCTCTCCTCTCTCTCTCTCTTCTCTCCTCTCCCTCTCCCTCCCCTCCCTCTCTCTCTCTCCCCCTCCCTCCTCTCTCTCTCACCTCCCTCCCTCTCTCCTCCCCTCCCCCTCCTCCCTTCTCCTCCCCTCCTCCTCTCCTCTCTCTCTCTCCCCCCTCCCCCTCCCTCTCTCTCTCTCCCTCTCTCTCTCCTCCCTCTCTCTCTCCCTCTCTCTCTCCCTCTCTCTCTCCCTCTCTCTCTCTCTCCTCTCTCTCCTCTCCCTCTCCTCTCTCTCTCCTCTCTCTCTCTCCCTCTCTCTCTCCTCTCCCTCCCTCTCTCTCTCTCCCCTCCCTCTCTCTCTCCCTCTCTCCTCTCTCTCTCCCTCTCCCTCCCTCTCTCTCTCCTCTCTCTCTCTCTCTCTCTCCCTCTCCTCTCCCCTCTCCCTCTCTCTCTCCCTCTCTCTCTCTCCTCTCTCTCTCCCTCTCTCTCCTCTCCTCCTCCTTCTCCCCCCCCTCTCTCTCTCTCCTCCTCTCTCTCCTCTCTCTCCTCTCTCTCCTCCCCTCCTCCCTCCTCTCTCTCTCTCTCCTCTCTCTCTCCTCCCTCTCTCTCTCCCTCTCTCTCTCCCTCTCTCCTCCTCCTCTCTCTCCCTCTCTCCTCTCTCTCTCTCTCTCCTCTCTCTCCCTCTCTCTCTCTCTCCTCTCTCTCCCCTCTCTCCCTCCCTCCCCCTCCCCCTCCCTCTCTCTCTCCCTCCTCTCTCTCTCTCCTCTCTCCTCTCTCTCTCCCTCCTCTCTCTCTCTCTCCTCTCTCCTCTCCTCTCTCTCCTCCTCCCTCCCTCTCTCTCCTCTCCCCTCTCTCCTCCCTCTCTCTCTCTCTCCCTCCCTCTCTCTCTCTCTCCTCCCTCTCTCTCTCCTCTCTCTCTCCTCTCCTCCTCCCTCTCCTCTCTCCCCTCCTCCTCTCTCTCTCCTCTCTCCCTCTCCCTCCCCCTCCTCTCTCTCTCTCTCCTCCCCTCTCTCTCTCTCTCTCTCTCCCTCCCTCCTCTCCTCTCCTCCCCCCCTCTCTCTCTCTCCTCCTCCTCCCTCTCTCCCTCCCTCTCTCCCCCCTCTCCCCCCTCTCCTCTCTCTCTCCCTCTCTCTTCTCTCTCTCCCTCTCTCTCTCCCTCTCTCTCTCCCCTCTCTCTCCTCCCTCTCTCCTCCTCTCTCTCTCTCTCCCTCTCCTCTCCCCCCCTTTCACAGTCAGCTCCCTTCCTCCCTGTTACCTTCTGACCCCTCTCACGCTCCTCTATCTACCACCACACGGTGCTGTTTCTCCTGCTCTCTCCCCCCCATTCTCTCTCTCTCTCTCTCCCCCCAGTCTCTCTCTCTCTCTCCTCCCCCCCAGTCTCTCTCTCCTCTCCCGTCTCTCTCTCCCCCCAGTCTCTCTCTCTCTCTCCCCCCACCTCCAGTCTCCTCTCCTCCATCTCCCCCTCTCCCCCCAGTCTCTCTCTCTCTCTCTCCCCCCCTCTCTTCCTCTCTCTCCTCTCTCCCCCCATCCTCTCTCCCCTCTCTCTCTCTCTCCTCCCCCCAGTCTCTCTCTCTCTCTCCCCCCCAGTCTCTCTCTCTCTCTCCTCCCCCCCTCATCTCCCCCATCTCTCTCTCTCTCCCCCCAGTCTCTCTCCTCTCCTCTCCTCCCTCCCATCTCTCTCTCTCTCTCTCTCCCCCCCAGTCTCTCTCTCCTCCCTCCTCTCTCCCTCTCCTCGTCCCTCTCTCTCTCCTCTCTCCCTCCACCCCAGTTCTCTCTCCTCTCCTCTCTCCCCCCCAGTTCTCCTCTCTCCTCTCTCCCTCCTCTCTCCTCTCTCTTTCCCCCTCTCTCTCTCTCCCCCCCCAGTCTCTCTCTCTCTCTCTCCCCCCCATCCTCTCTCTCTCTCTCTCTCCCCCCCAGTTCTCTCTCTCTCTCTCCCCCCCATCTCTCTCTCTCTCTCTCTCCTCCTCTCTCTCTCTCCCCCCATCTCTCTCTCTCTCCCTCCCTCTCTCTCTCTCCCCTCTCTCTCTCTCTCCTCCCCCATCTCTCTCTCCTCTCCTCCCCCCATCTCTCTCTCTCTCTCTCTCTCTCTCCCCCCCAGTTCTCTCTCTCTCTCTCCCCCCCTCTCTCTCTCTCTCTCTCTCTCTCTCCCGCTCTCTCTTTCTCTCTCTCTCTCCCCCCCCAGTCTCCTCTCTCCTCTCTCTCCCCCCATCCTCTCTCTCTCTCTCCCCCCAGTCTCTCTCTCTCTCTCCCCCCCTCCTCTCTCTCCTCTCCTCTCCCCAGTCTCTCTCTCTCTCTCTCCCCCATCTCTCTCTCTCTCCTCTCCCCCCAGTCTCTCTCCTCTCCCCCCCATCCTCTCTCTCCTCTCCTCTCTCTCCCCCCCCTCTCTCTCTCTCTCTCTCCTCTCCCCATCTCTCCTCTCCTCTCTCTCCTCTCTCTCCCCTCCCTCCCTCTCCTCTCTCTCTCTCCCCCCCAGTCTCTCTCTCTCTCTCTCCCCCCAGTCCTCTCTCTCTCTCTCTCCCCCCCATCTCTCTCTCTCTCTCCCCCCCAGTCTCTCTCTCCTCTCTCCCCAGTCTCTCTCTCTCTCTCTCCCCCCCCAGTCTCTCTCTCTCTCTCTCCCCCCAGCTCTCCTCTCTCCCCCATCTCTCTCTCTCTCTCTCCCCCCCTCTCTCTCTCTCTCTCTCCCCGTCCTCTCTCTCTCACTCTCCCCCCTCTCCCTCTCTCCCTCCTCTCCTCCTCTCCATCTCTCCTCTCTCTCTCCTCCCATCTCTCTCTCCTCTCCCCCCCCCGTCCTCTCCTCTCTCCTCTCCCCCCATCCTCTCTCTCTCTCCCCTCTCTCTCCTCCCCCCGTCTCTCTCTCTCCCCTCCCCCCATCCTCTCTCTCTCCTCTCTCCCCCCCCAGTCCTCTCTCCTCTCCCCCCATCCTCTCCTCTCTCCCCCCCAGTCTCTCTCCTCTCTCTCCCCCACCTCTCTCTCTCTCTCTCCCCCCATCTCTCTCTCTCCCCCCCCCAGTCTCTCCTCTCTCCTCTCCCCCCCCTCTCTCTCTCTCTCTCTCTCCCCCCGCCTCTCTCTCTCTCCACTCCCCCCCAGTCTCTCTCTCTCCCCTCCCCTCCTCTCTCCTCTCTCCCCCCCATCTCTCCTCTCTCTCCCCCCCATCTCTCCTCTCCTCCCCCATCTCTCCTCTCTCTCTCCCCCCAGTCTCTCTCTCTCTCTCCCCCCAGTCTCTCTCTCTCTCCTCTCCCCACCCCCCCTCCCCCTCTCTCTCTCCCCCCCCGTCTCTCTCTCCTCCTCCCCCCAGTCTCTCTCTCTCTCTCTCCCCCCCTCCTCTCTCTCTCCCCCCCAGTCTCTCTCTCTCTCTCTCTCCCCCCCCCACTCTCTCCTCTCTCTCCCCCCTCTCTCCTCTCTCTCCTCCCCCCAGTCTCTCTCTCTCTCTCCCCCCCAGTCTCTCTCTCTCTCTCCCCCCCAGTCTCTCTCTCTCTCTCCCCCCCCAGTCTCTCTCTCTCTCTCTCCCCCCCCAGTCTCTCTCTCTCTCTCTCTCTCCCTCCGGGTTTGCAGCTGAACCAACATCCAGTGTTTTGCTCATGTGGTTCTGGTTTCATGTTCTGCTCTGACTGATGAGACCAATCAGGTGGATATAAACTCGCAGCGCCGTGATGGATTTGGCTCCGGTTCCCATTCGGCTGTGGAGGTTTCAGGAAGTGGATGATTTAAAAACGTTTCTGGGCGTTGGTGGATTTTCAGCCTTGGCTTTGGAAACGCTGAATCTGGGATCGTTTTGAACAACAAAAGTGGCTTTTTTTCAATCTCCCCTTTTTCCTGAGGTGAGAAAATAAAAAGTGTCCATTTGAACCTGAAGCACAAGATTCATCAGCTCCTCTTTTATTGATTGATTGGCTCGGATCTGATTTGTTTATCGATTGGTTTCTGATTGGGTTTTATTTGGAGGAAGAGCCTCGTCTTCCTCTCCTGCTGCCTGTAACGCTGCGGTCAGGTTCAGGCTTCTGACCAAGCAGGGTGTGAATACTTTCTGGCTGACTTGCTGCTCTGCCGCACCAATCAGCTGCCTGTGCAAACCACAAGTTTACATACGGCAGGGCGAGTGAACCCCAAGTGGAGACAAAGGGAACTGCAGCTGGAGATCCACAGAAAGAATCTAAAAATCATGTTTGAATATCAGAATTAGGACTTTGAATCTCTTAATTTAGTTTTAATCTCATAATCTGGATCTAAAAATCATGTTTGAATATCAAAATTATGGCTTTGAATCTCTTAATTTAGTTTTAATCTCATAATCTGGATCTAAAAATCATGTTTGAATATCAAAATTATGGCTTTGAATCTCTTAATTTAGTTTTAATCTCATAATCTGGATCTAAAAATCATGTTTGAATATCAAAATTATGGCTTTGAATCTCTTAAATTAGTTTTAATCTCATAATCTGGATCTAAAAATCATGTTTGAATATCAAAATTATGACTTTGAATCTCATAATTTAGTTTTAATCTCATAATCTAGATCTAAAAATCATGTTTGAATATCAAAATTATGACTTTGAATCTCATAATTTAGTTTTAATCTCATAATCTAGATCTAAAAATCTAAAAATCATGTTTGAATATCAAAATTATGACTTTGAATCGCATAATTTAGTTTTAATCTCATAATCTGGATTACCCCAGATTGCTTCTCTCTCTTTCTGCTGCAGAGAAACAATGTTAATCCTAACATGAGAACTTCATTCTGATTTTATTTGTTTTGTTTTTATATATTTATATTTATTAACAATGGAAGCAGAAACTGTTTCTGGTTTGTTGTGACGTGAAATGAAAGCAGCAGCAAAACGTTTCAGAGGAAGAGGTCAGGAACTCGCTCTGCATCACCATCATCACCTTCATCGTCTCAGAGGAATTAAACCTTCACTTCACAGAAAGACAAAACCTCGTTTCCTGCTTCTTCCTTGTTTCATGTCGTCTTACAAACAGATTCTTCAGAAACCTGAAAAGTGTTTCTGGTTTCATCTCAGCCGGATCTGGAGAAACGAAACGAAAAGAATCAAATCCAGAGTCAAATCCAGAATGTGACGTTTAGTTTCTGACTTTAGGTTTTTGTGTTTCTGTAGGTCAGTGCCAGACTTCAGAGTTCTTCAGCTCAGACCTGGGGGTTTGTGTTCCCTGCACTTCCTGCAAGCAGTACCCCAAAACCCCGTCCTGCAACACATGTGAGCGTCTCCGTCTGCTGAATATTCTACAATACTGTACAATATTTAACTTCTGCTTATAAAAATCCCTTAAGGCTCCTGTAATCAGAACAGTTTAGATATTAAAACTATAGTTTTCATTGTTTTTGTATTTATGGAACCCCATTTCTGCCGTAAAAGAAAAAATAAAAGCTGTGCTGAATGTCAAGATTATAACTTTGAAGCTCAAAAATATGATCTTAAATCTCAAAATTAACTTTGTACCCCATAATTTCGACTTTTAATCTAATAATTTTGAGCTTGTACCTGAAAATTACATTTTAACCTCAGAATTATGACTGAATGTTAAGATCATAACTTTATATCTACAAATTATGACACTAGGTCTCATAATTATGAGATTGAAAGTTGACATTACGGCTTCCTGTTGGGCTTTAATTTTTCTTTCCTGGCAGTAAGGGCCTTCCGTAGCGGTGTTTATATGTATAGAAGAGACCAGGTGAGAGCCGCTGCTCTTCCTCACCCTCTCCGTCCCGCTGCAGGTAAACCTCTGGAGGAGACGCCACACGTCTGGAAGCTGGCCGCCATCACCAGCTTCTCGGTCCTCGGCGTCGTTCTGATCGGCGCCGCTCTGATCATCGGAGTCATGATGCATCGACGCAAATCACACAAACGACCTCTGAGAGGTACAACCCGATTTTAAAAACTTTTCTCCTCCAGCTTGATGTGGGAAACTTTGAATCTCAGAAATATGAAACTGAATCTCAAAGTTTTTTCCACTAATAATCTGGGTTTTAAAAACATTTCTTCTCCATCTTGACCTAAATCTGAGACGATTTAGGTCAAAGGTCTTTAAAGGTCGTTTTTAAATGAACATGAACAGGGTGTGAAAACTTCCTGCAGTTATCAGTTATGATATTGTGATGATTTGAGCTCAGAGTTTATTTTCTGATTTCTACAGAACCCATCGAAGAGACGGCGGGGCCACTTTACCAAGCTTAACCAGCCGAAAAGGTATTATTACTGTTATTATTATTACTGTTATTATAACTGTTATTGTTATTACTGTTAATACTGTTATTAATACTGTTGTTATTACTGCTATTATTACTGTTATAACTGTTATTAATACTGTTATTATTATTATTACTGTTATTATTACTGTTATTATTACTGTTAATACTGTTATTACTGTTATTACTATTATTATTATTGTTATTACTGTTATTATTACTGATGTTATTACTATTATTACTGTTGTTATTACTGTTTGCACCGTTTTACACTGTCACCTCTTTACTCTGATGGTACGGACAGTTCAGTGGTTTGTGACTCAGAGCTCCTAAACTTTAATCTGAATCTGATTCAGGATGAATTTTAACATTGACTGCAGAGCAAATCTGCTCTACACAAATCTCATGTTTTATATTCTGTCATAAAACAAATGTCACTTTACGCCTGAAGCTGTTTGTCACAAAGGATGATAAACTAATGTTCATGTTTCTGCTTGAACCCGTTTTTGAGATGTTTTCTGATCATCGGCTTCTCTTGCGCAGCCTCATCCCACTCTGGAATCAGATGTGACCGAACCACGGAGCCTGAGGAACCTCTGGACGACGAACCGCATCCCGAACCCTCCGGCTGCAGACGGACCGATCTTTATTTATTGGACTGTTGGTGAGGAGACGAGCTCAGTTCTGAACGGGTCCGGCAGACAGCAGGCGACCCGCTGAGCCTCTGCTCACCTTGTAGGAATAGTAACAACGTTATACGCACTAGTTTGGTATCCTGTCCAGGAAATGTCTGTCTTTACTTTGCATTAACTGAGACTCCAACCTGGAGGCCCTTGGTGGGTTTCCAGACGTTTGATTCCGTTAAGACTTGGACTCGTGTTCTGGTGTGAACTCCGGCGACGCAGCGATGCGACGACGCCTCTAACTGCACACGTGAAGAAGACATACTGTTCGGCACATTAAGGCCATTTGAATGTAGGAGCTTTAGGAGAAACGTCCCCAGTCCGCACCGGCTGGACTGTCCTCATGCACTCACTCTGGGCCAGGCTTGCAAAGGGCAGGAGCCCAGAGCGCCATGTTTAGGGGGCACCCCCAAAAAAGTGTAGTTTTTGTTTTTTTTACCTCATATTCAACGCAGGCTCTCATTTTGCATGTGGAGTTTTTTTAAATATTGTTTTTTTTCATAGTTTGAGCAACACTCAAATATTAAGATGGTGAAGTTGCATCTCTTTGGACCAACCTGGCGCCCCCTGCCAGATGTTTTTACCCAACCAACCAGCAGTTTGTAGCTGCTAATTTGTCAGTGTTTATTATAGAGTCCCCTAGTGGCATTTAAAGGGCCGGTGTTAAAAATATCCTGTTGTATCTTTCCATCATGTTACCTTTTCCCATGGAATGTTGTTTTAATTCTTTCATGCATGTTTATGAAATCCTTCAATCACCATGGCAACCATTCAGCTGTTAAAACACCTGCGTGGACGTAGCCCCGCCTTCAAGATGCAGCTCCTCCCACTCAGCTCCTTCAGACTAGCCGGCAGCAATTAGCAAACTCATCTTATAAGGAGCTGCTGCTCAGAGCAACGCTGCTAAAAATGTTGTTTAAAGGGTTAATACAGGAGCCATGTTGGGATGACTTCCTGGAGGCGGAGCTTCAGAAAGAGCAGGAGCTTCTTAAAGTGACAGAGGCCCAATTTCAAGGCATTAAATCAGGAAGTCCAATTTCTTTTACAGTCCAACAGGAGTTATTATTTACTTACTAACTTGATGATGCTATGAAATGGCACTATGTGGCAAGGAAATGCATATAGTGCATTTTTTATTGCTCCTTTAAATTCCTTTTAAGACAATCACAGAAACTTTCATTAAGACAGAAATAAATAAAATTACATCAAAGGCTGCGTTTCACACTGCAGCCTGAAGTGACTTAATTCCGATTTTTTTTGGCAATTTCGATGTTTTTTTCCGGGCCGTTCACACTGCCAGTAAATGTACCTGCATGTGTTCTGCAGTGTGAACGACCTGAAAGTGTCCCGCATGCGCAGTAGAGGGCGCTACAGCGTCAGCGTTCTCAGTGTTCTGCCAACCGCCATAAAAAGAAGAAGAGCTCAGTGAAGAGCTCAGGCTAACGGTGGAGCTTAGCTACATATTTGAAGTTGTTGTCCAACCGGAACAACATATTAACAACTTAATTCTGATATAGTCGTCATGGTTGTTGTTTTTCTTCCCACTTGCGTTTCAGGACTCAGAATAGTGAGATTTGTTGAGAATCAGTGACGTTCAGTTGGGATGAATGAGACCTGGATGTTATGGTCACATTTGAATCGGATACGTATCGGATATGAGTCACATTCTAAAAGAATCCGACCTGAGCTGTTCACACTGCCATGAAAACATCGGATACAGGTCACATTACGACACAAACATCAGAACTGGGTCACTTCAGGCTGCAGTGTGAACGCAGACTAAACTAGCCCTGTGACAGACTGGTGACCTGTCCAGGTGACCCCGCCTCTCCCCGGAACGTCAGCTGGAGAGGAACCAGCAACCCTCCCAACCCAGGAAGGGACAAATGGTGTACAGAACATGGAAGAATGGATGGATGGACATCTAAACTAATTATACTATTTGTGAGTTATTTTTATGGAGCAAAATAATCCCTGGTGCTGTATTTAGTAATTTACACCTGTAACAAACTTTTTATGTTTTTTTATTTTTGGGGGTTTGGGCTCCAAACTGGTCTCCAGCCCAGGGGCCCCTATTCCTCTAAATCCGGCCCTGTTTTCACTGTTACTGCATCTCCTGAGACCAACAGGCTGTTTGTTAATGTCTCTCTGGCTCGTTCCAGCGCTGTTGTTCTGTTGTTACTGTTCCTGTCGGTCAGAAGAAGCTGCTCACATCCGCGTCTCGGCGCTTGCAGGACAGGATGCGTGAAACACTAGACACTCACTCCAAACTGCTAACATGTGGGAATGCTGCGAGGAATGCGCTGCGGAGCGGGAAATAACCTACAGTGTTTTAGTTGGAGCTCCTCCTCGCGACCTGGACGCTCTTCCCACACGTTTCTGTGACTTTACGGCTAAAAGCAGCAAAAATAAACGAGTCAGGATGGATTTATTCACTTCTATAATAGATGTTCTATCAGTTTGTGACAGACGTGGTTTTTAAGAACTGTTGAGCTAATTTCAAGTTAGTTTTTAACTGCATTGAGGAATCACTTCACAAATAGTTATTTTTTTTAGAAGATGTGTATATTATTTATTTTTTTAAGCGTGTCGCAGCGCAGCAACACACCGACTGTGAGGAGAGAAGCGCATTTCAAAGGGACTCCAGTGAAGGTTTTTAGTGAAATGCTGCAGAGCGATAACTAACACTTTGCTTTTATTCTCCTGCTCCGTTTCTTCCTTACATGCACTGGCTTCTCTTACTTCAAACCTTTGTGTAGCAAATATATTTTCACAATAAAACTGACAACTTTCTGGACGTTTGTTGTGTTTTCACTCAGAAATATTTAAACTTTTGTGCCGTTTTCTTGGATCTTTGGACTGTTGGAGGAAACAAACCTCAGACGGGGATTCAAACCCAGAACCTTCCTGCTGCACAGAATGACGTATTTCAGGTGTTTCATTTAATATTTTAGCATAAATTCAGTTTCTGTGAACATGGGTGGCTGTAGATGGGGCCCAGCAGGGGGCCAGAGCCCCTCTGCTACAGAGGTAACACTAGATTAATTTCTTATGACACATCCTGGCAAAGAAACTGTTGCTATTTGGTTCCTTGAACTAATTAATTATTCATCCTTTATGTTTTACTTTAACAATAAAATAAAAATTAAGCTTCATTTTGAGATCTGAGTTTTATCTGTTAGATCTGGAGCCACAAGAGGCTCTTTGTCTCACGTCATTTATTAAACAATCATAAATATAACTTGTATAATTGTGATCATAGTATGATAGAAACTATTTTTTTACATTAACATTTAGTCTTATTCTATAGTTGTACTGCCGTTAGCCAGTGAGGAGTTGAAGAGTCGATCAAAGTCAAATCATTCAGTAAATGTTGCTTTTATTAGATATGTCATTTTTCTCCCACTGAAGAAACATTAATGAGGTCAGAACAACATTTTCATCAGAATTTACAACCTGCATATAGTATAATAATAATAATTAGTAATAATAAAAGGCAGTCATAATGTCCCAACCCAACGCTGTCTCTGCTGGACACCGGACCAGAATGGACCGGACCGGATCAGACTTCCTGTCCCCAGGAAACATTTGTATAAACAGGAAGTCGCATCATGAACCAAAGAGTCTGAGTGTGTCTGTTTCCAATGGCAACAGGTTTCTGAGGTATTCCATACATGAGGTCAGAGGTCATCAGTCTCATATAAAGGCAACAAATATAAAAAACTGAATTAAAACAGTTTAAGAACATTTTTGGTTGAGATCAAGTCAAAAAATGTTTAAAACATGAAGAAAAAAACCCCAACAAATCAGAGAAGAGCTGAAACTTTCCCCAATCTTATCATTTAAAGTTAAAATAAAAGGAGTTCATGCTGGGAAAGGGTTAACCCTAAACAAGTTTATGCTCCCATAATGCAGGTAAAAACCACGAGTGAAGAAATAAATCATTCAGGTTTTCACCGATACCTTTACATCTCTGGAAAAGACGACATAAAAAGTGAAGCTGAAGTTTAGCTTAAAGGAGGAAAATGGATCAATTCTCCTGATCCTCTGTAAAATAAACGTCTGACTAATAACCCATTACTTTCCGTTTCCCTGGGGAACAATTATGATGCAACACAGATGACGTATGGATGAGGAGCTCTGTGCATGGAGAGAACCAGCTAAAAATGGCAACCCAGTCTCCATGGCAACCATTGGCCCAAGTGTACCTGCTGCCAGTGTCAACAGGAGAAGTTTATTACAGATTATCACATTATAAGGACTTTTATGCATCTTCACCAGAGATCAGGTTGATCCTTCAGAGGCCGCCATCTTCATTCTGACTGGCGTTTTAAAGGCTACATGATGTTTATACAGCAGTCAGAAACCTTTCCAGTAAAATACAGACATAATTCATCAGCAAATAGTCAAATACATCCATTTAGGCAGAAAGTACCAATCAGAGACGCTGCAGGTGGAAGAAAGGAGCAATTTCACACCAAAAAATCAAACATTTTCAACTTAATCTAAGGCAGTGGGTCCCAGACCTTTTCTCCTGCGCCCCCCCCGGTGGTGTACAAACATTTTCTGTGCCCCCTGTTCTGTCAGAGAGCCGTAGCTGTCAGGATAGCAGACATGCAGCGAGTACACATGTCTGCGCATTAAGAAGTCCGACCGCTGGAGGAGTCGTCGGTTCAGCATACGCAACAAGTTATGACCAAAATAAGTCATTAAATTGTTTATAATATGATAAGTAGATAGATATACTCGCGTTGTTGTGGTTTCAAAGTGTATTTAAAGCGGATCTATAGCTGCAGCTGCAGTCAACTACAACACAAGCCTGTAAAACTCACTAACCTACTTAACCGCTAAGTCAAGATCCATATAACTGTGTATGATGAGCTACGTCATGATTCTATGTCGCTAATTAAATAAAATCATATGGTAACGACAGCGGATACATGTCTGAGCTAATCTGACAGAACCCCCCCCCCCATGGATTACAAATAGCTGTCTGGTTGAACGATGTGTGTTAGTGAAGGGAGGAGGAATCGACTTAGTTGGGGGCAAAATGAATGAACGTAGCTGAACATAGACATCAACACCTGTAGCCTACAGGCTATTAAGCTAAAGCTGCTGTATTGATATTAGCTAGTCGTCTTTTAGCTACTTTACCTGCATCCAGCAGCTTCACTCAACTCAGTCGGTCAGTTTGGGGGAAAAACTGTGAAAAGTTCTTTGTGTTTTTCTGGTTTGCTGCCATGATTCTAACACCTGTAGCTCCGCCCAGCAGCAGCAGCATCAGGTCTCCTTCAGGTCTAAACCCAGCAGAGCGTCTGGCGCTCATGGTGCGTTTAAAGGCGGCTCGGAAAAACAGGTTACCATGTTAACAACGGATGAAACAGTTTAACTGCTGATAAAAGTGACAGAGGACACAGATATGGGAGTGAAGCCTCTACTGAATCAGACTGACAGGAATAACAGAGACTTGGTCATTCTGAGGTAAAAACCCAGCGCATACAGCGTCCATGTTTCGTTTTTTCTTCATCCAGGCAGCTTCCCGCGCCCCCCCTGCAATGGCACGGCGCCCCCCTAGGGGGCGTGCCCCACAGTTTGGGAACCTCTGGTCTAAGGAAAAACACGAACATTTCTCAGTTCCAAAAGTCGAGAAGTTTTCTCTAAATTTGTGATTTTTTTTTTCCTCATCGTTTTTCACTCTGCAGTGACCCTGATGCGCCGATTTGAACCGATTATTACTGGTTGATATTCTGGGCCCGGATCCCAGGAG
Source organism: Poecilia picta (assembly GCA_033032245.1). Classification (NCBI taxonomy): domain Eukaryota; kingdom Metazoa; phylum Chordata; class Actinopteri; order Cyprinodontiformes; family Poeciliidae; genus Poecilia; species Poecilia picta. Next base: position 25,389,222 of record CM065371.1, read on the forward strand.
GTTCAGTGGCTCTGAATGTCGTTATTAACCGATAAACAGAGTTTATGGTTTTAGTTTGGTCCATCAGGATATGAAAACGCTGCTGACTCGGTCCCACTCATCTGGATTCATGCTGAATAAACAGAGTTCTGTTACCAGCAAACCGGACCTTCCAGAACCAGAACATCTCTGGACACCAGGGAACTCTTTCTGAGGAAATACTGCTTTACAATTACTGATAATAACAGGATAAATATCATGAGCATAGAGACGCCTGGCGCAGCGGGTCGGCCCGATGCTGCGATGCGTCACGCCGGCCGCCATGTTGGATGTGGAAATGGACCAAACTTTCTAAAGAATCGTTCCAGAAAAAATTCTGAGTTTTAAAAGTTGGAAATTCTCAACTTTTGAAACTCTGAATTTTCCTTATTCTTTTATAGAACATTTCTAAGACTTATCTAAAAATTTTGAGCTCTTTCCTCACAAATTCTCAATTTTAAAGTTTTTTACAGAAAACTTTACTAAAAAAAATTTGAGAAGTTATTTTCCCTCTACAAATTTTAAACTTTTTCAGCTTTCAATGTTGTTCTAAAAAATTATTTTTCTGAAATTAAGCTTAATTTCAAAATTGTTTTGGCAGAAATGTACTTTTTTTTTGTATCATAAATGCGTTTCCAGCGCTTCTATCCTTACCTGTGAACAGTCATATCACTGGATCTGGTCTGTAACGCCATGTGCCACATCCAAGATGGCGGCGGTGAGGTATGGTGTATTTCTGTCTGCAGTAATCCTCATCCTGACATCCTGTGACGTCACAGGAAGGCCTCCAGGTCCAGGAAGGCGCCGGCGCCGCTCGGCTGCGCGGCGCCGCTCTGGTGCAGCTTCTGATGGTGCCTCAGGTTGGACTTGCTGGAGAAGGTTTTCCCGCAGCGCTGGCAGCCGAACGGCTTCTCCTTGGTGTGGATGCGGCGGTGGCAGACGAGCTGCGTGGAGACGCGGAACGCCTTGCCGCAGGTGGGGCACTGGTAGCGCCGGGGCTCGGTGTGGATGCGGCGGTGGTTCTTCAGCGCCATCAGGTTGGAGAACTCCTTGCTGCAGACGGCGCAGGAGAAGCGGCCCGTCTTGTGGCTGTTCTTGTGGTTGAGCAGCGACCCGGCGTGGCGGTAGGTGCGGCCGCAGTGCTCGCACACGTGGCTCTTGTCCTCGCTCTGCGGGTCGCCGTGGGTAACGCTGCTCCCCGCTGCGCGGCGCTCCGACCCGGTGGCGGCGGCGGCGGCGGCCGGCTTCCTGGCGTGAGCCGCCATGTGGCTCTGCAGGTGAGCCGCCAGGCAGAAGGTCTTGCCGCATTCGGAGCAGCTCTGGCGTTGGATCTGGTCGTGCAGCTGCAGGCCGACGGCGTCGGGAAACGTCTGCAGGCAGAAGCTGCACTGGTGCAGCAATGCATTGTGGGACTTCTTGTGGTTGAGCAGCGAGCCGGCGTGGCGGTACGAGCGTCCACACAGGTCACACCTGCACCGCAAACAGCCAGAACAGAAAATCTCCAAACCCATTTTAATCCATTTTATTTAGAGCTGCTGTGTGAAACATTTAGAAAAATATATATTTTTTACATATTAGTTTAAATTGTCACCATGTGTCTGTAAAGCTCTCAGCTCTGGGTGTTAAGTAGCTACATTTACTTGCGTAACGTTTTGAAATAATGTACTTTCAGGAGTATTAATAAACCCCAGTAATTTTATTATAAAGTATTAATTCTCTTACTTGAGTAAAATTTCTAGATTTTCTACCCACTGAATGAAAAATAAACATGTTTTAACCAGCAGACTCAAACACACAGCTGCAGTTTTTCTGTTAAAGTTTCATCAGTTTTGAATTTAAAAACATTTTATTTTCCCTATTTTGTTATTTTTTGTTACTTTTATAAATTACCATCATTTTTGTCCTTAAAATTCCAAAATTTCCACTTAACTTTATATTTTAATCCGTAAAATTAAGTAATTTTAAATATTAAATGATTGATAATTTGATCAGTTCCTCAGAACCTTTTTACTGTTGAGTAAAAACATATTAAAGTTATTTTATCTGTAGTTAATAAACTAACCACTAATGTCAGGTTTTGGTCCTTTAGATCCTCTCATCTCGACGGTTTTCACAGTTTCCATGTTTGTGCTGAAAAATGGATGAATATCTCATAAACTCACCTGAAGCACTTCTGCTCTGTGTCTTCCTGGACTCCAGGGGGCGCTGTGACCTCCTGACCCCTGAGGCAGCGCTGCCTCTTCAGCCCGGCCGGACCCTGGGAGCCCGGCGCCGGTCCGTGGAGCCGCTGGTGGTTCTGCAGGACGCTGGCGCGGCGGAAGGCCTTCCCGCACGCCGTACACACGTACTTCCTGTTCCTGTGGATGCGGGCGTGGCCGCGCAGCGCCGCGCGGTTGGTGAAGCGCTTGGCGCAGACGGCGCAGCTGAACTCGCCCGTCTGATGCGTCCTCTTGTGGTTGAGCAGCGAGCCGGCGTGCCGGTAGCTGCGGGGGCAAAGGTCGCACCTGAACGGCCGCTCCTCTTCCTCTTCCTCTTTCGGCGCCGCCTGCTGGTCGGAGGACCTCCTGCGCCTGAGGCCCGGCCGGCCTGCGGCGGCGCTGGGCCTGAGCGCGGCGCAGTCGTGCGCCTGCAGCTGCGCGGCGCCCCTGAAGCCTCGGCCGCAGCGCTGGCACAGGAGCCTCCTGGCCAGGTGGAGCCTCAGGTGGTTGCTCAGGGCCAGCTGGTTGCCGTAAACGTTGCTGCAGACGGAGCAGGAAAACTCGCCCGTCTGGTGGGACTTCCTGTGGTTGGCCAGACTCCCGGCGTGGCGGTACGTCCGGCCGCACTGGTCGCAGGAGAACGGCCGCTTCTTGCCGTCCGCCGCCTGCCGCCGCTGTCCCTCCGGCCGGACGCCCTGGACCGGGTCGCTCAGATCCTGGGTTCTGGCTCGGTTCTGTTTGTGTTTCCTCAGGTGGTTCAGCAGCTGCTTCTGGAGCTTGAAGGCTTTTCCGCATTCTTGACAGGCAAACCTGTAAAAAAAACCCCACAAAACATCACAGCTCATCACCACAAACCTCAACCTTACGTCACAAAAACATTGAAAAGTTCATTATTTAAAGGGGCAGTGTCATTAAAATAGACTTTATGTTTCCATCATGCCGTAATGTGAGTGATTCCTTCAGGCATGTCTGAGAAATCCTTTAATCTCCATGGTAACCATTCAGCTATTAAAAACGCCTGGGTGGAACAAGCCCCGCCTCCCAGGCGTAGCTCCTCCCCTCTCAGCTCCTCCAGACTAGCCAGCAGCAATTAGCAATCAGCTGCTGAGCTCATTATAGCAGCTGCTGCTCAGAGCGACGCTGGTAGAAACATTAAAGGGTTAATAAAGGAGCCATGTTGGGACGACTTCCTGGAGGCGGAGTTTCAGGAAGAGCAGGAGCTTCTTAAAGAGACAGAGGCTCAATTTCAAGGAGCTCAATCACGAAGTTAAATTTCTTTTAAGTCACACTGATATATGTAGCATTTTCATAACAACTGACGTTAGCATAGTGTATTGATTCTGCTATAAAGTGGCACTATGTGGCTGGAAAAAACAAAGCACTGCCTTTTAAGAAATTCAGTTTAAAAGGTGAAATGTATTTGATACATAAAACCAGTGGTGGGAAAGTTTCTGCTAATGCGCTAATAGCATTTTGTTCTAGCGCATTGCAAGAACAAAATGTTTAGGCAGCTCTGAATGGTTGAAATATACGTTTTTTAAAATATTTGTTAAACATTATCATTATGTTCTGACAGTATAATACAAAACTGATAATTTGTTAAAGGAACTTATATTAGTCAGTCAGAAGCAACCAATCAGAGTCAGGAGGAGGGTCTAAGCGCTGTCAATCACTCTCCTTCTCATCCCTACCCCTAGCTCTTTGCTACCCTACAGCTGGTTCTCTGCAACATAGCATGCAACACAGCTACAAATGTTAAAGCTAGTTAGCATGGACGGCAGATAAACAATTTTGTTGTTTTCCCATCTTCACACATTTATCAGCACACACACAAGTGTGATTGACAGCACTAAGACCCACCTCCTGGCTCTGATTGGTTGTTTTTGTAGATTGAATTAGCAGCTCAGTGAGATCCATCTATTCACAGATTATCCGTTTCTCATTATCTGACTATTTTAACAAATATGGAAGAAATATATTTTATAAAAATCACATCCTGCAGCTTTAAATGAGAAATCTACAGCATGCATCACTTTCTTATCTGACTGACTGTCAGAATAATCGATCGATGAACTAATAATAATAATGCACCGACCTCTTGAGGTCAAAGTGTGACCTCTGGTGGTTCTTCAGCGCCAGCAGGTTGTAGAAGCGTTTCTGGCAGACGGAGCACCTGAACACGCCCGTTTTATGGGACTTCTTGTGGTTGAGCAGCGAGCCGGCGTGGCGGTACGACCGGCCACACTGATCACACCGATGCTGGCGCTCCACCGCCGCCGCCGCCGCCGCCACCGCCGCCGCCACCGCCGCCGCCGGGCCTCAGCTCCTCCTCCTCAGTGACCTTAACTTCCTGCTCGGCGGCGCAGTCGTGGCTGCTGAGGTGACTGTAGCTGATGCAGGAGACGCCGCAGCTACTGCAGATCATCATCTCCCCCGACTCGGGTTGTTGGGGGTCGGCGCCCTGCGGAGCGACGTCGGCGTGGGCGTGGCCCCTCAGGTGGCTCCTGAGGGCCACCATGCTGCTGTAGCTGACCCCGCACACCGAGCACTGGTAGTCGTAGTCGTCCTCGTCGGGATCCTCGACTTCTCCGGCGCTGTTCCCATGGCAACCCTGCTCGAAGCAGTCGAACTCTGTTGTTTCCGGGCTTTGGGCGTCCCGGGGGTCGAAGGTCAAGCTGCAGGGTGTGTGTTGGTGCAGCGGGGTGCAGCTGTGGGATTTGACCCCGGCTACGTCCGCAAACGTTTCGCCGCAGTCCGCGCACATGTGCGTCGCCGCGGCGACCTGGGAGCAGAGACCCCGAGCGGAGAACGTTTCGCTGCCGGCGGCCATGTTTTCCTGATCCGATCCAAACCCGGTCTGGTTCTGCTGGCTCAGAGGCTCCGGGCAGAGCCAGCTCTGCTCTGTGGGCGGCCGGGAAGATGGCCGCCGCGGCCGGTGGAGGCGCAGGTGGCTCCTGAGGGCGGCCAGGTGGGGGTACTGCTTCCTGCACACGGCGCAGGGGAAGGCGCCCACCTGGTGGGAGCGCCGGTGGTTGATGAGGCTCCCGGAGTGGCGGTAGCTCTTCCCACAGGTGTGACACCTGAAGGGTCTCTCATCCGGGTCCGGAGGGGACGTTTCTTCTTTTACGGCGCTCCGCGATGCGCCGTCTGGACCGTCAAACCCGCTCAGATCAAAGTTCTGGAGAACCTCTGCAGCAGACAGACCGACGCCGGACTCCGGCAGGGAAACACCCGGCTCAGGCGGAGACCTGTGCAGCCGGATGTGCTCCTGGAATTCCCCGTTTCCAGGAAAAGACACCTGGCACAGGGGGCAGAAATTGTCCGGAGTTTCCCGTTTCCGGAACAGGTCCGGTTCCGACCCGGTAGCCGCGCTCTGATCCATCTCGCCTCGCGCCCTGTGGATCCTCTGGTGGCTGTAGAGGGCGGCCATGTTGCCACACAGCTTAAAGCAGACGGTGCATTCAAACTCGCCCAGCTGGTGGCTCTTCTTGTGATTGGTCAGGCTGCGCTGGTGGATGTAGGACTTCCCACACTGGTCGCAGTGAAACGGTCTCCCTGGCGCCGCGCCGCAGAGCATCGCAGCCACGTCCACGTCCTCGTTACGGTCGCATTCGCCGCCCTGTGTGGATCTGCGGGGCTGATGAACCGTCTGGTGCGTCTGCAGCTGCGCCGCCAGACGGAAACATTTCCCACAGTCGGCACAGGAGAACTTCCTCAGCGAGGCGTGGCTGCGCAGGTGGTTCTTCATGGCCGAGGCGTTCCAGTTCTCTTTCCCACAGATGGAGCACAGGAACGAACCCACTTCATGAGTCCGTCTGTGATTGGTCAGGCTGCCGGCGTGTCTGTAGCCACGCCCACATTCATTGCATTTGAACTTGCGGTCGTCCTCTAGCGGAGGATGAGCTTCCCTGCGCTGCAGTGGGCTGGACATGCTGGGACGCCGTCCGCAGTGGGAAACCCCAGTCCGCCTGTGGCGCCGCCGTCGCATCAGTTCTGCTCCTTAGGAATCCAGTTCCTGCTGCAGGATCCAGGAACCATTTCACAGGAAACTGCAAGAAGAAATCTGGAAGAGTGAGATGATTACTGACCAACAGAGGAAACAAATCTGACAAATATTAAACTGAGAAGCTGTTATAAAAGTTATTTTGCAACTCTTAATGTGGACAATGAAATTGTGTTTCTTTCTACACATGCAAAAACACTCACACCACTTTTTAAAAATGTATATTTACTTTATTTATTTACATATTTAAAAAAAATAATTTTGTTTGTTTGTATTTATTTGTTAAAATTTTACCCCACAGCTACTTATCTATAATAAATATAAATACTTTAGAATGAAATACTTCAATCTAAAGTGTTATTTTGCAACTCTAAATGTAGAACAATGAAGTTTTTTCCCCAACACATAAAAATGAAATACTACTCCTTTTTGTTGTTTAACTTTTTATTGTATGTATTTTAAATATTTTTTTTCCCTTTTTAAAATTGCACGTATTTATTGTTGTTCTAATAAATACTTAAACCTTATAATGAAGATCTTATGTCACTGAGTTGGACAATGAAACTGTGTTTCTTTCTACACCACTTTTTAAAAATGTATATTTACTTTATTTTTTTATTTATTTACATATTTTTTAAATTATTTTGGTTGTTTGTATTTATTTATTAACATTTTAACCCACAGCTACTTATCTATAATAAATATAAATACTTTAGGATGAAAGTTTTGCCGCCGAGTTATTTTGCAACTCTTAAGGTAAAACAATGAAAAGTTTTTTTCCAACACATGAAAATGAAATACTACTCCTTTTCTATTTTGTTTAACTTTTTATTGTAGGTATTTTAAATATTTTTTTCTCTATTTTAAAATTGCACGTATTAATTGTTGTTCAAATAAATACTTAAACCTTAGTATGAAGATTTTATGTCAGTGTTCTGCATCTTGTTGATCACTGAAATCACTTCTTGAGCCAAAATTACAAGCAGTTTTAATAAAAAAAAAAAAAAAAACTAGAATGTACCAAATTGAAATATTTAATCCTACATGCAAAAAATATTCATCCCCCATTTTTTTATTTCTTAAAATTTTCATTTGATGTTTTATTAATTTTAATTTATTTATACTATTTATTTAAATTTTATTTTTAGCTTTTTTTCTAAAAAATAATTATTTATATATATATATATATATATATATATATATATATATATATATATATATATATATTAGGATGAAGATTTTATCTCAGTCCCAACCCCACAAAGGGACAAGGGAGTTAAGAAAATGGATGGATGGATTTTATCTAAGACCATGAAAAATGTGTCTTCTACACATGCAAACATTTTCATACCTCGTTTTAGATTACATTTTTAGGCATTTTTAAATTTTATTTTTAGCTTTTTTATTCCATTTATTTAGATCTCTCACACACACACACACACACACACACACACACACACACACACACACACACTATATATATATATATATATATATATATGCGTTTTTTTCAGAGAAAAAAAGTCCGAATCCTTTTTTATGGCACTAATCTTGTTCCGTACTATTCTATTATATAAACCTACATAATTAATTTAACGTCGCTTTTAAACTAGTGGGTTTTAGTTAAAGGCTAACATGTCTGCACCTGTTTTACAAACTGGATAAATAACCAGGAAACAGCGACTCTATCTACAATTTAATAAAAATAATACTCATATTTTTGCCGAGAGTAAAACAATATTAGAGTAAAGTCCGTGTTATTGGTCACTAGTCAACAAGACGGTCAGCGGATCGCGGCCCCAGTTAGCTAAACAAACATCCGTCCTTCAGTAAAATACAGGCTTCACGACGAAGAACGGATTAAATACCTGGAGATGTTTTAAATGCCTGCACGAATCTTCACTTATATTGTTGGTTTTTTGACCTATTTTTCATTTAAACGACAAACCCTTTTATCAAACTGTCCTTTCTTCTTCCATCCACATCGCTCTGGTTGCTAGGAAACAGGAAATGTGTAGCAGCGAAATGCTTCCGTCTTAGCAGCACCCAGCTAAGTCGGCTAATAACTGTTTATTTATCGACGCTCGGCAACCCTGAGACTAAGACAAATAAAATAAATGAATAAATAAATAAATAATATAGTCACATTAAAGTGTTAAGATTTATAGAAAGTACCGGAAATGATTCATTTTAACTGTCTGAGGCAGATAAATAGCTGACGTTCCTAGCGATGCTACGTACGAATACAAATATTACTATATTAATTTAAAATATGTTATATTCTGGAAGTGGTTATATTATTTTCATTTTTCTCTCATTTGAATATTTAACATTAAACATATTGTTGACGCACACTCGGCTCCCTGGCTCGTTGCTGTCGTCATCAGGGTCCTAGCGCCGACCTGACTCCTCCTCCGGTAAACAGCGGCTCTGGCGGTTAACGCTACCGTCTCTCCGGGACTCAGCCTGCCGACCGTTTCTGAACCGATTCCGGTAAGAACCTTCCGTTGTTGTTGTAAAGATCCCTTCGGGGAAAAGTTGGTGGTTCTAGCGGCGTCCGCTGCTCAGACCCGCGGCCTGATTTGAGCCACCAGCGGTCCTAAAACCAGCCATTTTGAGTCAGCATGAGCAGCCTGGCGGCTAGCAGCGGCAGATACATACATGTCGCGTCCCGCACGTCGTTCCCGCATCCCGCAGACACGGAGGGTTCGGTCAGCGGCGCAGGCCGGTGCGGTGGCTGCCGCGTCTGCACAGCTGTCACTGCAGAGGCTCCTGTGTCACCAACGCGCTTAGCTTATTGTCCCTGAGGTCCTAACGCCAGCCATTTTGAGAGTAAATACCAGCATCTCCACATATTTATGTGATTATGTGCTACTTTTTCTGTTCTATTCGCAGTTTCAACTCATCTGATCAACATTAATCCCTCTATTTCCTGTTATAATTATTTTATACTTACTGCAAATCTGTTTTTAATTTGATCTGCTTTTAGAAATAAAAACATGGCCTCCCCTCAGCCTGGCAGCCCGCCTCCTGCACAGCAGGTTACCCCCCCGGAGAAGGATGATGAAGAAGAGGCGGTGAGGAATCAGCCGGTTAAAAAACGCGGCAGAGGCAGACCTCCAAAAGCCAAACCCAGCTTCAGATGCTCTGCATGCACAGAGGCTTTCAAGAGCATGTCGGCTCTGCAGAGCCACAAGGTGGCAGCGCATGCGACGCAGCAGCAGCAGCAGCAGCAGCAGAAACATGCATGTTCTGAATGCACCAAAACGTTTTCTAGCAAAGCCCAGCTCTCCAAGCATGAACGTACCCACTCCTCCCAGCGGCCCTTCCAGTGTCCGGATTGCCACAAGGCGTACAAGACGACCACGGAGCTGCGCAACCACAGCCGCTCCCACACTGGGGAGAAACCCTTCGTGTGCCCCGAGTGTGGGAAGGCCTTCATGCAGGCCATCTGCCTGCGGATCCACACGACGCAGCACAGTGGTGAGCGACCGTACTCCTGCCCCCAGTGCAACAAGAGCTACCCCACCCTGTCCAAGCTGAAGGTCCACGAACGCTCCCACACCGGGGAGAAGCCATATTTCTGCGCCGAATGCGGGAAGAGCTTTGCCGACCCCTCTGTGTTCAGGAAGCACAAACGGAACCATCAGGGCCACCGTCCGTATGCCTGTGAGGAGTGTGGGAAGACGTACACGGAGCTGAAGGACCTGAAGAACCACGAGCGTTCCCACACCGGCGAGAAGCCGTTCCTTTGCTCCGACTGTGGCAAGGCCTTCTCCCGCTCGTCGTCGCTGGCGTGCCACCAGCGAATCCACTCCCAGAACAAACCCTACCAGTGTGAGCAGTGTGGGAAAGGCTTCACACAGCTGTCCTCCTACCAGTCCCACCTGCGCACACACTCTGGGGAGAAACCCTTCCTCTGCCCCCAGTGCGGTAAGATGTTTTCCGACCCGTCCAGCTTCCGGCGGCACCAGCGCGCCCACATGGGGTTCAAGCCATACCTGCACAACCAACGCTCGCACCGCAAACTGCTCACGAACCGTTCGTCTCCGGCAGCCACGTCAGAGCGCGACACCTGGCGACGCGCCATGCCACAGCGCAGCGTCGGTTCAGTTCTGGCGAGCAGCTGGCGCGTATCAAGTGTCAGAGCGCACAGCCTCGTGCCGCACGCGCAGGGCCACTGGAGCTCGCCATAGCAGCCGCGCAGCACGTGGACAGCCTGCCAGCGGCAGATCGGTCCACGGGGCTGCGCAGCACGAGCCACAGCAGCTGCCGCAGCTCGTGGGAAGTCTGCCGAGAGCCAGCGCAGATCGGCCGCTGGGAGCGAGCAGCGTCGCCAGCGGCAGCAACGCAAGCACAGCGCAGTGCGGACCAGCTGTGGGAAGGCTTCCAGCACCGATCGGGCTGCGAAGCACCAGAATCATGCAGCAACCGCACCGCTGCCGCACTGTGGGAAGGCCTTCCTGTTCGCCGCCACCTGCGCAAGCACTGCGGACTCACCCCGCGTGCGCGTGCTCGGGCGGCGCGGCGGCCCCGCCCGCGCGATGGACGTCTCCACGACCGCTTCCACGCGCCCCACCGGCCTCGACCTCTGACCCGGCGCCATGTCTCTGACGTACCTGTGAGCTCCTTCCACAACCTCCCAGATTACCTGGTCAAAGATGAAGGAGTTTAATCTTTTAAAAAACAACCAGCAGTTTAAAAGAAAAAAAAAAAACACAAAAAAAGATTGTTGGTGTAACTTATTAGGGCTTGATTGTTCTTATGATTTCTAACAAATATGATGTAAAAAATGTTTTATAATCTGATATAATCTCCTCATGTTTTAATCTGTTCATAAAATAATTTCTCCTGCAAACAGAAGCTATAAACTAAACGAATAAACCAACTACTCTACTCATCACTTTGAATAATGTGCATTCATTAAATGTGCTTTAAATCCATTTTTAACAATTTTATTATTTGTAGTTGTAGTGGAAAAATGTTCACTGTGAAACTTTATATCAATAAAAATATAATATAATATAAAAATATTTTCTTTCCCTCTTAACTTTTTTTTTTATCTATGTGAAATAATCTGAATATTTCAGTTTGGGTTCAACATTTGGTGACTTTAATGTGAAGTTCAAAAGTATTCACACCCCTGGCAGATTTATAACTAAAATAATTTCATTTCAGTTCTGTATATTTTATAAAATATATCTTCAAAGAAGTCTACGTCGACAGACACATTGATAAAAGTAAATAATCATAATCAAACCTGGTTGTTTGGTTTAGCAAATTATTTTTATTGGAAATTAAAACCTTTATTGTCATCCCAACAGTTGGATGCTTCTTCTAATAACGGAACAACTTTTTGCATGTTTCTAAAGTATGGAGCTAAATTGGGGCCATAAGGTTTGTTCAAAGCGTTGGTCTCCGCTCCCTGCTGGTACCAACAACCTTCTCACCTTGTGGATCACGTTACATTTCTTAGCCAATCAGAGGATCACGTTACATTGCTTATAGAGGCCAATTGCAGCAATCGAGCTGAGGATGAGCCCTGATTGGAGGAGCTTCACTCTCAGCAGGGATTTGAACTTGTGTCTTTATTTACTTCAGCAAACTCACAGTTTTTACCAAACTCTGCATCGTTCTGTGTTCTTCTAAATCTGCCCCTTAGTCGCATCTTTTCAGGGTTGGTGCTGCCTCTAGTGGTGTGGGGTGGTAACACAACTAATATAATTACATTACTAAATCAGAATATCTTTATCATTTATTATTAATTTTTCAGTCTCTTAAGAATGTAGAGCTAATTAAATGATCTAAACCTTAAAGTGGTTCCAGTTTTAACCTGGTGAAACATTTTAAATACCTTGAGTCGTTCCTGGACAGTCGGATCAACTTTGCTGAAAACACTGACTATATTTTGAAGAACTGTCCTCAGAAACTCTACCTTTTAAGAAGAGTCAGTGATCATGGTCACCCCTATGTCTTGAATTTGGGGGGGAAAAAAAATCATATTTTATCGCTACAGAAGGGTTCAGTGAATGTGCATATGAAACTGGTGGGTTTGGTACCTGAAAAAAGGTGAAGAACCTCTGGATCAGACTTTCTAATGAGCCGTCATTTGATCCAGGTGCGTTAAACCAGGGAGAGACTAAAACATGCAGGATTCTGGGGAACCAGGACCCACTTTGGACACCCCTGGTTCAAAAATGAAACAACTGAGACAAGATTTGAAACTGAAAAATTATTTTAAAACTGGGGGGAGGGGGAATTTCAGACAGAAAAATAAAAAATTTGAAACTGAATGAAAAAATTAGTCTGAAAAAAACTTTTTGAAACTGGATTTTTTTCTCTTCTTTCCTTTCTTTCTTTTGAACAAACTTTATGGCCCCATTTTAGCTCCATACTTGTGGTATTTTGATATTTTCCCAGTTTGAGGTTGGAAGGCCTCCTTACCATCACCCTAATCTCCAAAACGTTAATATCACCTCCAAGCAGATAAAATACGTTATAGGTTTAAAAAATAACTTCCAGTCTGAATCTACAGGATGTGAATAATTTTAGGATTAACTGTTTGGCATTTTTAAGACTCATTTTTTAAATTATCATTATTAGCCTGCAGATTTTAAAGGTAAACTTTAAGACAGGATGCATGAAATCAAATGTTATTAGTTCTCATGCATATTTTAACAATAAAATAGTTACTAGAAATGTTTTATCTCCTGGTTGCATCAGTTGGGGGTGAATAACTTCCTGCAGCTGGAAGATAATCGCCCTGCAGTGATTATCCAATCAGAGGCTCGTACCTGTTGGCCTAGTTAAGTCCAGGTGCTGCAAGGAACAGGACGTGAAAGAGCCTGAGGATTTGTTGTGACTTGGCTGAATTATCGTGAATTTCTACATTTTAGATTAAAACCTAAGAGAAAGAAGAAGGTTTTGAACGGCAGGAGCGTTAAAGTTTGAGGGGAGCAGAAAGGCAGAACCACAACAACAGGACTCGGATCTGCTGTCCCAGGAAACAGAGCAAAGCGCCTCAGAAGTTACGCGTCTCAACATCTGGTCAGAGTTACGGCTCGGTTTAATGATGGCGGCTCCACATAAATCCATGAATATTTACGCTTTGGCCCCTCGGCCACAATCAGAAGACGCTTAATCTTATTTCACGTGTTCCAAGTTAATCGTGTTCCAACAAACTTTAGAGAACAAAAGCAGATAATCCAGATGTTTATAATAAATGAGTGTTTGTTGGTTTTAGTTTCCGTTTGTGCGCAAACATCCAACTTTTGACCTGCAACATGTTTTATGGAGTTCAAAAGGTTCTTTTACCTCCTTTTCAAGCTTGTTAAAATTATTGTAGTACAAAAAATATGTGTTTTGCATTCCTTGTTCATGACTGTTGTTTTATATTGCTGTCATGTTTAAGATAAAAATAAAATATGTTGAGATTTTAGCATGTTGGTTAGGTGTGATTTGGTCTTTTGTTCATTTCTTTGGTTGAATTTTAACTCCTATTCAATATAAATAGTATAGTTTAGTTAAAAATATGAATAAAAATCCCATTAAGCACATAAATGTTCCCATAAAATAAAACATTTAGTTATGAAGGTCAACCAACAAGGTAGCTTAGCATCGCATAATTTAAAATGAGCTTTTTTAATCTTTCCATCATGTTAGGATTTTATTCCCTCGTGAATAAAGGTACGTTTAACAAACACTTATCTCCATGGCAACCATTCAGCTGTTACAACGCCTGGGTGGACCAAGCCCCGCCTCCTCCGCCCCACATCAGCTCCGCCAGACTAGCCAGCAGCAATTAGCAACCAGCTGCTGAGCTCGTTATAGGAGCTGCAGCTCAGAGCAACGCTGGTGAAACGTTAAAGGGTTAATAGAGGGGCCATGTTGGGGCGACTTCCTGGAGGCGGAGCTTCAGAAAGAGCAGGAGCTTCTTAAAGAGACAGAGGCCTAATTTAAATCAGGAAGTAAAAATAGTATTTTTATAACAAATAAAGGTCGTTAGTTTAACATAGAGCAAGTCTTCAGTCAGAAGCCTTTTCAGATTTGTTGCAAGACTGACTGCTACTGGAGATTCTTCTTCCACACAAAATCACCATCTGTGACTCTGAAGAAACTTGGATGATATTAATTATATTAGTTAATTTATGAATCGAATCACTTAACATATGAACTTGAGGTTTCAGTTGCAAAAACATTTAAAACACCTCAGTAATGAATAGTCTTATATTTTAATACAAAATGAATTAAAAGCACATTTTAAAAAGATTTCCTGTGACAATATAACTATATTCTGTTATCATATAATTATAGAGAGTGACTCGGAGCCTTTGTGTGACGCTTGGCTGCGGCTACATAGACTTCCTGTTGCTGTGTTTCATGGTGATGAGCAGAGCTGCACCGGCCAGTCAGAGGCTGCAGGAGGAATCAGGTCGACGAACAGACGAACAAATGAAAGAAGACAGTTACCACCTCGATAGAACAGAACCGGCTCTCGAAAAACAGAAAAAGATTAAACCATTTTCGATAGTGACCGTCCACTGAAAATCACCAGATGAGCGTTAGAAATGTTTTGATTTATTTGGCCTGCTCATGGTGGTGTGAAGTCTTTTTGGCTCCATTGCTGCCCAGTCCTGGCTCTGCTGGTCCTCTGCCGCTCTCTTGCAAGCATTTAACAGAACCACTGCAACAGAAACCCACTCAGGTCGAAGCTAAATTACTTTACTCAAGTTATTTAGTAATTTATGTATTTATATTCAATCATACTTGAATTCGATGGTGAATTATTTATATATATATATATATATATATCACTAGTGGAACAAGTCAGCGTGGGGCCGGGGGGCGGAGCTAATTACCAGGCCCCTAACGAATCAAAGGGCCCCTTACGGGCATTACTGGCTACTGGAAACTGAAACTGTTGAGCGAGGGGGTTAGTGCCGCGTTTGTCTTGATTTTTACCCAGGAAGCATTTCGGCTAAACCGTGAGTGAAACAGTCACTGGGACTGACTAGTATATATTCCATTGGGGAAGGAAACTAACATTAAATACACGTTTCTCAACAGGTGAGGGTGACTTTCTCCAATTTTAATCAGACATTTAAGCGACTTGAAACCGTTCCTCCCTCCTGCGGTCCCCATCCGGCCGCCTCGGGGGGGCCGCGGCCCCCCAGACTCCCCCCTGCATAGCCCCGCACCTGATATATACTATAAATGTTATCACTTATGCTTATATGTGTCAATTAATAAGCAAATTTTCCTTGGGAATCCATCAGGTCTATTCTAATCTAAAAAGTAGCCGATCAAGAAATGACTCGAATAAAAAAGGATTTGGTAAATGTCTAGTAACTGATCAATTATCAATCATCTAATATTTAAAAATTACACAATCAGACAGACCAAAATATAAAATTAAGTAGAAATTTTGGTATTTTAAGGACCAAAATGACAATAAATCATTTAAGTAACAAAATCAGGCAAAAATAAATGTTTCCAAATCAGTTTCTTTCAAAATGAAACTTGTGAAACTTTAACCGAATCTGCAGCTGTGAGTCTGAGTGTGGTGGTTAAAACATGTTTGTTTTTCACTCAGAATCCAGAAACTTTACTCAATTAAGAGCAGAAGATAATAAAAACATGAAAAGTGAATTTCCTCAGAGCAGCTCCTCCTGTAAACGTAACTCCCAGCCCTGTGAGGTTCCCGGCGCGGCGCGGCGCGGCGCGGCGCTGCTACTCACACGGCTCGCTGGATGAGCCGCTGCTGCTCGGCTCCCTCCTTCCTGGCGTCCAGGAAACGGCCTCTGACGGCCAGGGCGGCGCTGGCCTGCAGCGAGTTGAGCTGCACGATGGCGAGGCAGAGGGAGGACAGGGCCGCCGAGCTGAGGAGGAGGAAGAGGAGGATCACAGCGTTTCAGCTCAGGCTTCATTCACGCCGCAGCTCAACGTTGGCATGAATGGAGCCGAGCAGGAAGCGCCCGTTTCCTAGCAACAGAGCGCAGCGCCACAGGCGACAAACCGCAGCTCAGTTTTCTGAATGAAGGCACAATATCCTGCCAGCATGCCCAGGTGGGCCCCATACGGGGGGGGGGGGGGGGGGGGGGGACCAGATGGGTCCCACATGGGTTTGACCATTTAGGGTCCATGCAGGGCCAAACGCATGTCGGACCCATCTGGTCTGTCCCCCATATGGGGCCCAACTTGAAGTTTGATTGGTAAATATTGATATTATAGATTCTAGCACATATTTACTCAAAATAAGTAATATTTTCTTAATGTCAAGCTTTTATATCTGAGATAATTAAGTACAAAAACACTTAAAATAAGAAAAATATTCTAACATAAATCCCTCTTGGTGAGAAAAATTATCTTGTCAGAAAGAAAACAAGAAAAATCTCCTTAATTTAAGATATTTAATCTTATTAAGATTTCAGTTTTGGAAGTGTAGGCAGGAGCTTCTTAAAGAGACAGAGGCCTAATTTAAATCAGGAAGTCAAAATAGTATCTTTTTAACAAATGAAGGTCGTTAGTTTATCATACAGTCAGAGGTCAAGGTCAGGGATAACGACAGACTATAAGGGCCAAACTGAGAAAAAAATTAAAGATGGAATTACCAGAAAATGTTGTAATTATACGAGAATAAACTTCAAATAATATTTCAATAAAGTCATTGAACTACGGGAATGAAGTAATAATATTTTCAGAATAATGTTGTAATTTTATATCAGTATTCTCAAAATGTCTCTTTTTACAAACATTTCCTTAGCGTGTCGCTAGCACGCCGTCGTAGGCGATCCTCACCTGTCGTCGGTAACCTCTCTGTCTGCAGTGAACACGCGTAGCAGAGCCCGACCGTTCCTCCGGTACCGGACCTGCAGCTGCACGGCGACATGGCCGCCAGAGGCCGGCGACGCCACTGCAGCCAACAGAACAACAAACAGGTTAGAATTTTCAAAGAAAACGGCTGAACCAATAATTAATGATAAATATTGTTATTATTAATAATCTGATCTGCTGGAGCTCAGCAGATCAGGTTTAGCCCCACCCACCTCTAGCCCCGCCCATCTACTAGCTCCGCCCCATCCACTAGCCCCGCCCACCACACCACTGCGAGCCCCATCCCTCTACTAGAATCGCCCCTCTGCTAGCACTGGCCCTCTACTAGCTCCGCCCACCGCGACTGGCACCGCCTTTCCACTAGCTCCGCCCCTCTACTAGCCCAGCCCCTCTACTAGCTCCGCCCATCTACTAGCTCCGCCCATCTACTAGCTCCGCCCTCTACTAGCTCCGCCCATCTACTAGCCCCGCCCATCTACTACCCGCCCCTCTACTAGCTCCGCCCATCTGCTAGCTCCACCCATCTACTAGCCTCCGCCCTCTACTAGCCCGCCCCTCTACTAGCTCCGCCCCTCTACTAGCTCCGCCCCTCTACTAGCGCCGCCCCTCTACTATCCCAGCCCCTCTACTAGCTCCGCCCCTCTACAGCCCAGCCCCTTTACTAGCTCCGCCCCTCTACTAGCTCCGCCCCTCTACTAGCCCCGCCCCTCTACTAGCTCCGCCCCTCTACTAGCCCCGCCCCTCTACTAGCTCCGCCACAGCCACTTTGATGCAGAAGTTTGACAGATAAATTGATTTTGTTGTGACGCTGCAGGAACAGAAACCATGAAATAAACATTTAACTAATTTGCATTTTAATAGTTTAATGAAATACTTACTAAATTGTTTTCTAAATTAATTATTCCAAACATTTAACTTAACATTTCTTTCTTTCATGGTACATTTAATTCATGATGCATTTAATTATTTAAGTCCTCTTTAGGCCTCAGTACCTTCGTGTCGTCAGGCAGGTAACTCAGCAACCAGTGAAATTAAACCAACCTTTCCATAAACTGTGCCTCATCATATCTGACATTTGACTGATTCTCGGCAGTTTTTGCCTGAACTTTGACCTCGTTCTCAGGCAGCAGAGTCAGATTTAAGTCTTGGACAGATGAAACACCTCCTCTGCAGCCGAGTGGCATTAATTACAGGCTCCGTTTTCTTACTTCTCCTTTACATGAACGAACCTCGTCTGTCGCCTCTCAGCGCTGTTGCCACGGGTTTCAACGTGAGAATTAAAGTGTTATTTTGCTGGCAACAACAGAAATGTTCCACATCTTGAAGTCTTCTGGCAGCTCAGGCCTCTAACGCGTTCGCAGTTCGGCTTTAGCTGCAGCTGAAAGCTTTTTTTTTTCCCACCTTCTGTGTGTTCATGAGCTCCAAACTGCATGGTGACCTCAGTGTCAGTGTTCACATTCCCCACCTCTCTGGTCCCTTTGTGTCCCACCTCCCTCTCTCCTTTCAGCCGCCTGCAGCAAACAGAACATGAGTCAGTGCCGTGGGCTTTATTATTACTGCAATTTGAAGGTTGGGAGATCTTTTCAGATGACAAGGATCCATGAATCACGTTGTGTTCTCTGTGCTTATTGCAGCTCTTACAGAGATCTGGGCACCAGGAGCGTTACGGCACAGTGTGTAGCTACGGTCCTGTTTTCAATGATCTCTTCAAACTCTGAGTGCAGCTGGTTGGGACTGGCTATCACCACCTGGAGACGAGGCAAACGGGCAGAATGAGGCAGGAGTTGGGCTAAATACGTTCACTGAAAAGACAGTTTGTCTGAATTTGTGAATTAGCTAGTCCATAGTTAGCTATAATATATAGTTAGCTAAATATAGCTAACTATGGACTAGCTATAGTTAGCTATAGTTAGTCCATAGTTAGCTATATTTAGGGCTGTAGTGATACAATAATCTCACAATACGATACACAATATTCTGCCCACAATACGATATATATTGCGATATTCAGCAAACGATACATTTCAATACACTTTTGTGATTTTCTGAAAGATTTTAGAGGGTCAGAGTGATTTTGGTGACATTTTGTGACTGTTATAAAGTTGGACTGAATTCATTTAACTGAAAACTGATTAAAAGCTCCAACTACACAATACCTGGTTCTGGTTGGACACAGACTTAAAGTGGACAGCTGGACAAAATGAATCAAAGAAGTGGAGAGAAAACATGTTTCTTTTAGTTGAAACAGTCCAAACTGTAGCTGACATGCATTAGTAAAGTAAATAAAGTGAACCAAGTTCCTGCTCTGAATAGTTTGATACCTTTTTAACCTGAACATCTGAAGGAATCACTCTAAGCCTGATGACCTGGTGAAGCCAGCAGTGAGTGAACAAGGTGACAGTTGGACGTTACGATACTTAAGGATGAATATCGATTTTTTTCTAGGAAAGAAAATATCGATATATATCGCGATATCAATACTATTATACAGCCCTAGCTATAATGCTGTTGGACAGTAGCAGTGATGTAAACGGCACAGTGTAAGCTAACCTAGCTACAATGCTATCAACAGCATGCAGAGCATTACTGACTTATTCCACTCAACATGTTTAGCTTGTACTAAAAACAAGCTACAATGCTGATTATACCTAGAATGCTATGATTAGCATTTGGTTTCTCACTACTAGCATGTTGCCAGCCAACAACATACTTCATGGAAACAGCAATGTGTAAGATAAAATTAGCTAACACGCTAAGGCTAGCTAACATACTGTCAATGAGGCCACACAGTTTCTTACCTTCCCTCCAGTTCGATCCGCCAGTCTTCCCAGTTCATCCAGCCGGCAGTCGGTTCCTTCGATGGACAGGACGGACACGGTCACCCTGAGGGAGCAACGATAGCGGAAATGAACTACCAGGTCCATCCCTACTGACTGTTTCTGAGGAAACCAGGGAACAAAATGTCCTTTCCTACCATATCAAACGTAAATGACTGGAGTTTTAGGTAACACTTTATTTGGAGGAGGGTGAATAAGACTGACATGACACTGTTATAAACATGAATAAGTAAATTATGATACTTTTAATACAAAGTTGACATTATTCAATATGTTATGACAACTTGGCATCAACCAATAAATCATTACTGATATGAATTTGTTATAGAAGTTTAACTGACTGCACTTTAAAAATGAGTTAACTTTATATTATTAAAGGTAAAGTTTAAACAGTAATGATTTCTTGGTTAATGTCAAGTTGTTTACATTAGTTTAGGGTTGTTGAAATTGTAAAAGAAAAACAAATTAAACTAGAAGTTAATCTGTGCTTTAGAAAATTCAACTTCAGCTGGACGGGTTTAATTTGGTCCTGGGTTTGAGTTAGGGCTGTATAATAATATCTTTCCTAGTAAATAATCGATATTCATCATCAAGTATCGTAACATCCAACTGTCACCTTGTTCACTCACTGCTTGTCATTCGGTCATCAGGCTTAGAGTGATTCCTTCAGATGTTCAGGTTAAAAAGGTATCAAACTATTCAGAGCAGGAACTTGGTTCACTTTATTTACTTTACTAATGCATGTCAGCTACAGTTTGGACTGTTTCAACTAAAAGAAACATGTTTTCTCTCCACTTCTTTGGTTCATTTTGTCCAGCTGTCCACTTTAAGTCTGTGTCCAACCAGAACCAGGTATTGTGTAGTTGGTGCTTTTAATCAGTTTTCAGTTAAATTAATTCAGTCCAACTTTATAACAGTCACAAAATGTCACCAAAATCACTCTGTCCCTCTGAAACCTTTCAGATAATCGCAAAAATGTATTGAATTGTATCGTTTGCTGAATATCGCGACATATATCATATCGTGGGCAGAATATCGTGTATCGTATCGTGAGATTATTGCATCACTACAGCCCTAGTTTGAATCCTGCCTGGCTGCACGTTCCTCCAGTGAATGATTGTCTTGATTCGTATTAAGACATGATTATTAGATACTGATTAGTGTGAGTTTCCAGGCAGCGTCACCGACCCCTGGGCGGCGGCGAAGTCCCCCAGGTTCTGGTAGAAGATGGTGGACGACAGCAGAGCGCGAGCGTCGTTGTCCTCGTCTTCCAGATTCCCTAGTTTTGCGTTGGCTTTTCCATCTGTACAGATAATCACCTTCAAGATCAGCAGGAATAACAAATCAATATTTTATACTTTGAGAAAAATAAACAGCACTGAGATAAATCTGAGAGAATATTTGTTGGGAAAAGATTTTGTTCCTGATTCTGTTGTGAGACATTGAGATGCGATTCCATGGAGACGAGCTTCATACGTAAAAAACACAAAGAATTTCTCCTTATCAGCCTTTTTTGAATGTTTTTATTTTATTATTTTATTTTATAGAAAGTCATGCCATAAACAAAAACAGCCTCATTCATTACATTTAGCTGAACACAGCAACAGTTTTAGACAGAAAATCTCATTTACTTTTGTTGCTGGAAATGAACTAAAAACATTTTAAACACCAGTGAAATAAAAAATAATTGGGCCAATTAATTACTGTAAACATTAAGATAGTTTTGTTTAATTAAAATGTTCAATATTTAATTTATTGTTGTGGAGGTAAAGAAGAAAAAAAGTCACAATATTATTGTTTTATGCATTTTTAATTGGAGAAAAAAACTTTTACCTTTTAGATTTTATTTCCTGGTGTAAAAAGTTTGTTTTTTACTGGTTTATTGTGTCTGTAAATGAAATTAGAGACCAAAAATCATTTTGTTTTTGTCTGTGGTTTTACTGCAGGAGGAACTGGTGCGCTTCACAAAATAGATGATCATCAGAAACGAACATCATCAAGCGAAAATCTCAAAAATCCAGCCAGGAAATTAAAGTTTGGACTCAAATTGGTTCCTAAATTTGTCCAACATAACATAAAGCCAAAGTGGCTTAAGGACACAGCGTCCATGTTTAGGAGCAGCTGAAACTAAATCTGAGCTCTGACTGCAAACCCGACCCGGTTAAACCAAAATATCAGCAAACTGGGAGGAACCAAGTCACGCAGTTTAAAAGGTAAATTCATCATTCTGTTATTTAGCAACAGAAACAGCTGTCAGGTAAATGACTTAAACAGGAAGTGCACCGCCTCACCTTTGACCCCGGCAGCCTGGAGGCCATTGAAACAGCGACCAGAGCAGCTGGACCCAGAGCCGTTTCTCCATTTGCTGATAACCTAAAGACAGAATAAAAACCAAAATGCATAAACACGGATGCTGTAAAGGAACCTGCAGCCGGCGCTCACCCTGAAATGTGTCTCTCTAGGTAATCTTTAGTCTGTGACAGGGGAAGCGGCAGGGGCAGACCGGCCGCAGCGTCCATCAGGAAGTGCTGGTCGTTCAGCTCGGCGCCGCTGAGATGATGCAACTGGAAGCTGCTGCATTCGTACACAGTGACCTAAAGAGACCGAAGGGAGACGGACGACACGGGGCGTCGATTTAAAGTCACACAGACTAAACAAACGCCAACAATCCGAGTTATTTAGCCTTTAGCAAGCTAAAAAGACAGTTAGCTAGCCAGATATTAAGCTCCATGCTAATGTTTCAGCTTGAAACTAATTATTTAGTTTACTAACTATTAAAGATTTAACTGGCTAATTAAAAAGTGAGATAGTAAATATTCAGCCTCCTAATTATTAAACATATAGATTGTATCCCAATTAATTATATTTATCCAATTAATATTTGTCTAGATCAGAGGTTCTTAACCTGGGTTTGATGAACCCCAGGGGTTCGGCGGAGCCTCATGGAGCTAAAGACTCACCTGTGTAAAGTCGTGATGACGCCGCGCTTTGACATCACTACTGCAGAGGATCAGTTACATTGCTTAGCCAATCAGAGGATCACGTTACATTGCTTAGCCAATCAGAGCTGCAGAGGAGCCCTGATTGGAGGAGCTCCACCCTCAGCAGGGATTTGAACTTGTGTCTTTATTTACTTCAGCAAAACTCACAGCTTTTACCAAACTCTGTATCTTCCTGTTCTTCTAAATCTGCTCCTTAGTCGCATCTTTTTGGGGTTGGTGCTGCCTCTAGTGGTGATGGGTGGTAACACAGCTAATATGATTATACAGTATTACTAAATCGGAAAACCACAAAGTCTTTTGTGTGTGTGGGGGACGAGGGGAGGTTGGGAGGAATAAGACGGGTTCGGTGAATGCTCATATGAAACTGGGGGTTTGATACCTCAAAAAAGGTTAAGAACCACTGCTCTAATATTAATTAGCCAAATATTTAGTTGGCTAATTAAATAAATTGTTTGTTGCTAAATATTTAGCCTTCTAACTAAATATATAGCTCTAAACTAAATATTTAGCTTGAACGTGTCACATTTATAAATGTATGAATAATATGTTAAACATATAACTTTGCAAAATAAACTCTAAAAAGCATAAATTTTTTTGTTAATTTTTGATTATAAATTCACACATGTTAAAATAAATGTTGTCAGTAATAATATGTGATTCATCCGTCCACACCATTAAGATACCTGGAAGTTGAAGGTGATGAGTCCAACTCGAACCTCAGGCTGCTGGTCGCTCAGCTTCCTGACACACTGCAGCACAGCTTCTTGGACAAACTGCAGAAATTCACAATGAAAACAAAGTTCAGAACTTTTCTGGTTTTTGTTTTAGTTGTAAACTAGAAGACAACTCACCTCGAGTCTGGTTCTGTGGAAGTTCTGGCCCAGTTCTGACACCTTAAATAAAGCAGAGACGCTGTTTATTCCTGAAAGCGTCAGAGAGCGGAGCGTCGCTCCGGGTTCCCCACCGTGGAGGTGATGCTCATGGAGCCGGACGCGTCGATGCAGAACAGCAGCAGCGAGTCGGCGGCGGACTGCAGCTGCTCTCCAAGGTCCAGCAGAAACAAGTCGTCTTTCTGCACACCTACAGGACATCTGGGCGGTCTAGTTAAAGCCTCACTCTGACAAAAGTAGCACACTTTAACCTGCAGGGGAAACAGGAAGGTCCTTTCAATCTGATTCTCCATGTATTTATAGGCCACGCTGCAAAAATACTAGATATTACGAAATATTTTGGTTTAGATTCTGCTGAAAATATCTTAGAGATTTTTCATACAGACGCAGCAGCTTGTTGTAGATGAACCACTCCTTGATATTATTTTATTTATAATGCATTTTCCCATGTTATTAGTCAAATAATCTGCCAGTGGAAGTAGAGCTTCCACTGGCAGAAGTTATTTACTAACAACAAGCTGCTATATCTGGCTGAAAAAACACCTGTAAGTTAGTTTTATTGTTCTATTTAATATATTTGCATTTGAAACTACCAAAAAGACTTGGTAGACTTTTGCAGTTCAAGGTAATTTATTGAGTTAGCGTTTGCATTTTGGCAGCATTGAAATGATTTTAGTCTAAAATATTGCAGAATTAAACAAATTTACAAGAAAATGTGTCACAGTTCACACAGAAACATATAAATAACATCCTTAAAAACCAATTTATGGAGTTTATCTGCAAAAGGTTAATTTGTAGGTCGTTTACTGTGACATATTTAAAATGTGATGTGAATACCTGCTTCTTGGCCTCGCTGTCCAGAACCGACCCACATTCTGAACACATTATGGGTTTCCCAGGACCGGGAACCTCTGGGAAAAACAGGGAACATCATCAGAGAAAAATCAACCCAGATGAGTATCGCTGATAAAACTGACCAACCTCTTTCCTCTGACAGCAGCTTCCCTAAACTGATGAGAACAATATTGGGGTTTCCAGGCAGAGGCCCCTTATCTGTTCCAGAAGACAGGACAACATTAGTGAGGGTCGGTTCGGGAGCCAATCAGCATCGTCAGATCATTAGCTGTCATCAGCTCAGGGTTTAATCAGCAACATTTTCATAACGTGGATCATCATACACTTTATTAAGACATCCTGACTTAGTGGTTAGCTAGTCAGTCATCAACAGGGAAGTGAGTTTTATACGGACGTTATATATTATTCAGTATTAATAATTTAATCATTATTTATTTGTGTTTGTATAGTTACATAAATATGTATTATTATAATAAACTATATACACAGCCGTTCACAATGAATTATTCACGGATGTGTGCTTTGTAATATGCTCTTCATACATCAATATCAGAATATTCCTCTTCTGTTGTTATAGCCACTAATCATATTTAAATATGCTGAACTATGTATTAAAAACATACATGAATAATACAATTGTTTATAAATGTAGCTTTGATAGATGTTGAATATGGTTTCCAGTAACAAAAATGCGAGGTATGATCGCTTAAATGCGCTGATATGTCATTTTGCTGCTAAACACTGAGTGGAGTGGTGGACCGCTCCAAGATGGCCGCCCTAAACACTGAGTGGAGTGGTGGACCGCTCCAAGATGGCCGCCCTAAACACTGAGTAGAGTGGTGGACCGCTCCAAGATGGCCGCCCTAAACACTGAGTGGAGTGGTGGACCGCTCCAAGATGGCCGCCCTAAACACTGAGTGGAGTGGTGGACCGCTCCAAGATGGCCGCCCTAAACACTGAGTAGAGTGGTGGACCGCTCCAAGATGGCCGCCCTAAACACTGAGTGGAGTGGTGGACCGCTCCAAGATGGCCGCCCTAAACACTGAGTAGAGTGGTGGACCGCTTCAAGATGGCCGCCCTAAACACTGAGTGGAGTGGTGGACCGCTCCAAGATGGCCGCCCTAAACACTGAGTGGAGTGGTGGACCGCTCCAAGATGGCCGCCCTAAACACTGAGTAGAGTGGTGGACCGTTCCAAGATGGCCGCCCTAAACACTGAGTGGAGTGGTGGACCGCTCCAAGATGGCCGCCCTAAACACTGAGTAGAGTGGTGGACCGCTTCAAGATGGCCGCCCTAAACACTGAGTGGAGTGGTGGACCGCTCCAAGATGGCCCCCCTAAACACTGAGTAGAGTGGTGGACCGCTCCAAGATGGCCGCCCTAAACACTGAGTAGAGTGGTGGACCGCTTCAAGATGGCCGCCCTAAACACTGAGTAGAGTGGTGGACCGCTTCCAAGATGGCCGCCCTAAACACTGAGTGGAGTGGTGGACCGCTTCAAGATGGCCGCCCTAAACACTGAGTGGAGTGGTGGACCGCTTCAAGATGGCCGCCCTAAACACTGAGTAGAGTGGTGGACCGCTCCAAGATGGCCGCCCTAAACACTGAGTAGAGTGGTGGACCGCTTCAAGATGGCCGCCCTAAACACTGAGTAGAGTGGTGGACCGCTTCAAGATGGCCGCCCTAAACACTGAGTGGAGTGGTGGACCGCTTCAAGATGGCCGCCCTGAATCTCGTCAGCGGCAATAGACGACAGCGGCGCATGAGGGTCTATCCTTGTATTATGTCTATGGAGGGAACCGTATCTGATGGGGAAACGCGGATTGACGCAACACCTGCTGTCTGAAAGAGTCGAGATTCCCATCAGTAAAAACAGGCATTAAATCTGCACCTTTTGTCCTTTAACACCTGGACGGTCCAGCCGGACGTCATCATACCTTTACTTGGTGGCAGCGGAGGTTTGGATGGAGGAGGCGGCGCCGCGGCAGGTGAGGACAAAACCATCACGTACTCTGGGCCTGGAGCCATAAATGAAGGTCTTGGAGGGAGCGGTGGAGCTAATGTTTGGAAAACATAAGGATCACTTTGCAGTTTTTTTACATTAAAAGTGCAAAAATGCAGATTTTAAAACATTTCTTACCGGGTCCCAGCGCGACTCGTCTCTCAGGAGGAAGCTGCGCCTCTCCGCCTCGGCCTTCTGGTAATGTGTAACAGTAAAGGCCCTCCGTCGTTTCCATGTTTGAACCTGATTCATGTTTTGTGTCGACGTACCAAAACGACTGATTGTTGGAGGTTTGAGGCGGTTCGGGTTGTTTGTTGGAATCAGGATTCGCTGTAGGCTTGAGAAATGGCGGCAGAAGGGCTGTGGGGAAAAACACAGTTTACAGGGAAAATTCAGGACAACAATATAGATTTAATCTATGTTAAAAAGTTGTTGAGTTTACATTGAACACAGTTATGCTCAGATTAGCAGTGTTGGAAACACTTTCACCAACTGACCTTACCACAGGGGCCGCGTTTCATTGGCTAATGCCCATTTCACGTGGCAGCGCAGCTACCACGTGCGTGACCGTCTCACAAACACAAGCTACAGTAGTAAATTCATGCTAATGTACATTGTGGACTAGCAGACCGACAGAAAGTTTTTGCATCAGGACTCTAAAACAATGGTTCTCCACCGTCAGTGGGGAATCTGTACAGGTGATGTCAGGAATCCTGATCGTATTTGTGGAACTAAAATTCACAGATTTCCAAAATCTGAAACGGAAAGTCTTGCTTGGATCAAAGCTTGTTCACGACGCATTAGCAGCTCAACCGTCGTAGGATCAATAAGAACAAAGGATTGTCTGCTGGTGTAAGTATTATTGCTTTGCTTTCTTTGTGTTTAGTGAATAAAAGTCAATAATAAACACATCCATTATGAAAACCTTTTAGGAGTACCAGCATAATGGCAGCACCGATACAACTTCTACACCTTGAATCCTGTCTGTTACAGCCTCACGTTAGCTGAACAGATCAATATGCAAGGTGTAGCGTATCTGACATACATTAAAGATTTTATTTCACCTGAAAAGGCTTTTAACTAAACTGTAATTGTGTTATGTTAGCCACCGTGTATCAGTCCTAGGCACATTCGAAACCTCTAAACCATGAATGTCCGACTTACCCAGCCTTGCAAGAACAAAAGGCCTCAGTGATCTTGTCCACAGCTATATTTATGCTGAGGATCTGCTGTTTTTTCTCATCGACCGCTAGCTTTTAGCTGTGACGCCACAATGTTGGAGGCATTTTTTTCCGTCTTCCCAAATACGCCGTTGATGTCGTCCACAAAAGATGACATGAACTTGTTGGTTCCCCTGTCCATGTCGTGGCTGATATTTTGTGAAAATGCAGCAGAAATGCTAAACTAATCGACTCAGAAATACTCTGTAAAGAGTCAGTCGTGATAAAATTACACATAGAAGCTAAGCATCGTGAGGCTTTGTTTGTGAGACATGTAGTCACATGGGACTTTTGAGGAGCGTTTCTGGACGGAGCTTGGTAAGGTCCATTTCACCAATCTGCAAACTGTTTGTTTAGCGCTCCAGAGTTTCCGCTAGCTTTGAAAACGTTTAGCACACTTAGCTTCATAAATAGATACGATGACGTCCGTACCGATCTTTCTGGAAGGCGTCGTTAGAGAAGCCGATCCTGCAGGAGAAGAATCTGCCTCTGGTCTTCGCTGAAGTTCTGGATGGTTGAAGAAGAGATAACGGGTTTGGAGGATCCGACTTCCTGGTTTCTCTCCTGCTGTCCAGAGGTTTTCTGAGACGTAGCTTTAGCAGACAGCGGCGCTTTGACCTTGGGGTCGGCAGGCTGGGTGGGGGGCGGAGGAGGGTGAGGAGGAGGAATACGAGGACGAAGGGCTTTAACCGGAGGAAGGAGGGCTGGAAAAAGAAACATTTAAAATATGATCATTCCCATTGTTTTTCACCACAAAAACTAAAAGGAGAACAAACTTCCATTTTCTAAAACCCCCAAAACCTAAAAAAGACGAGCCAGAACCATTATATCTGCTTTATTCCAGTACAACTGTAAATCTGACGCACAGGCAACATCTGCAAAAACACAAAATCTTACCAAGTATTTTTAGTCATTTTTTAGTGCAAATGTTTTAGTACACCTGAAATAAGACAAAACCAACTTACAAGTAACTTTTCAGCAAGAAGTAAGAGTTGATTTTATGTCAGTAATTTCTTAGTATTGATTTTAAAAAAGTACTTGCTCCACTGGGAGATTATTTCACTTCTAGCAACATTTTCCATGTTAGAAAAAACTGTCAACTTAATAAAATTAAGAGCTTACAATAACTACATAAAAAAACAGGTTAAATCCACTTATTTACATCCTACCGGACTATAAACACACAGATATTTACACTAAAATCAACCAGATGATTAAACCCACCGCCACTCTGGAACATACTGACTACCCACCACTACTTCACACAACCCTACATATAACAGGGAAACAAATCCTTATGAATAAAATGCTCACAACGACACATTAGGCCCTTTGTAGATAAGAATAAAATAGGAATGAATTTCTGTCAAAGAATCTCAGAAATCAAATATTTTATAGAAAAAAATGTGAAAATTTTCTGACCTTGTAAAGTCAAAAGATTTTGACGTTTGGAAATATCCAGAGTTTTAAAAGTTAAAATTCTTAAAACTTCAAGCTCAGGAATATAGACATTTGTTCTAGAAATGTTCTGAGATTAATCTGAAAATCTCTTATTACTTTCTTGGACATTTCCTGATGTTTTGAGGTCAGATAATCTCAAGATTCATCTAAAGATGTCTGATTATCTTTCCCCGCTAATGTACAACTTTTTTCAGCTCAGATAATTTTCTAGTTTTTTCTCAAAAAAACTAGAAAATTTTGTTTTTTGACATAAACTTACTAATTTTTTCCATATAAATAAACGGTTATAAATACTAGATGCTTTGTGCTCAGTGTTTGGATGACCTTTGACCTGGTTAAGTGTGACTCAGCAGGCGCCTGACTGTAGCCGTTTGTTACTCATCACTTTGTTACCAACTAGTTTCAAGAAGCTCAGGGAAAATCCAGAAACACAAAGTTTAGTTTTCCTCCAGTGAAACCCCCCCAGGCTGCGTTCTCTACACGTTCAGGTGAGGTCAAAGGTCACGGTTGTGTAGCTGTGGATGATGATGAGCTGAGGTGATGCGTGACCTGAGCGTTTGGCTGCGTTGCCGCCGGATCGTTGGACTTCCCTCCGGCTCAGCGACGGCGGCACGTAAACAAACCCGCAGGCGAACTCCATCGGCTTCAGTGAGACGACTTTCACACAGAACAAGTCAGAACCATCCCGATTCGGAGCCGAAACCCCGACCAGAACCGCTCCGTTCAGAACCCGGAAGGTGTGGAAAACCAACACCCACAGAGCCAGAGGCTTTGGGTCGATCTGAACAGAGAACCAGCAGCAGGAAGTCCGTTTGCTGCTCAGACATCTTGTCCAACAGGTTTCTCTAAGCGACTCAGATCTTTATCTCAAACTGGAACAGAATCTGCTCCTTCAACTGCCAGCGAACTCAGGTGTCTGATTTATGCTCTTACAGAGTTAAACCTTCAGGACTCGAAACAAAAAAGTCAAAGAAACCAGGAGAGTCAGTGGATAAACGGAGATTCAAGTTTAAAATTTCCTAGAAAAAAATTGACTTTTGAAACTTTTCATGTTTTTCCTAGAAACATTCTGAGACATGAAAATTTGTGAGTTTTTTTCTTGCAAATTTTTGTTGTTCACAATTTTATTGAGGGATCAGACCTGGACAATGAAACATCAGCAATACAAATGTGTCCTCATTTTTCTTATGTGAACATAAAACATAAGAAAGACAATACGAAAAACAAAACAGAAATTACATAAGTCAAAACACTCCCATGACCCAAACCCCCCCCGTTTCCCAAGGACCTATATCTTATCACACCGAGGCTCAGGTCAACTCCTCTTCAAATAGAGTTATCAATATATTGCCGAAGGGGTTGCCAAGTTTTATTAAATTGCTTTAAATTATTTGCTAATGAGAACCGTAATCTTTCCAAATGAGAGAGGCTTACACAGTAAAATTGCCAGTGTTGAATTAACACCCAAAAGTGTCTATATGTGTCCAAGTCAGCTGGTGTTAAAGTAACACTTTGAAAGTGTTAAAAGATTGACACCCATTTTTTTGTTAAATTAACGTTGGTCTATATACTGAAATGGGTTTAAGAAAAGTTAAACTTTTCCATTTCTGTGTATTGTTTTGAATATTTTCCACTAGATTTGATTGATATTGACACCTTGTGGGTCAATTATTTACTTTTTTAACACCACATTATGTTTTGTGATCAACACTACACTGGTGTTACTTTTAACATATTTTAACACTAGCACAGCTGTAAATGTTAATGTGACTCTCTGTAGTGTTGAATTTAACACCAGCTGACTTGGACACATCTAGACACTTCTGGGTGTTAATTCAACACTGGCATTTTTACTGTGTACCAGTTCCTCAAGCCACATCTTAATGGATGGAACCTCTGTGTTTTTCCAAAACATCAACACTAGTATTTTTCCTATGATAAAGGCATAAAATAATAATTGTTGTTGGCCTTTAGTAAACTGAAAAAGCTGAACAGAAACTCCGAGTACAATCAGAAGTGGATTCAGCCTCAGTTCTGTATGGAACATATCTGATAAAGTTTTGAATACTCCCGACCAAAATGGGGTTAATTTAGTACACAAAGAGTAAGAGTGGAGAAGCGTCGCTTCTTCAATATTTTCTTGCAAATTTTTGACTTTTAAAAGTAATTTCTGTTTATGGCAAAAGATGTACTCTTGCTTTTTTTATCTACAATGGCAACATAATAATATACTGTTTCTGTTGTACTTTTATTCACCATTATTTATTACATCCATTCATCATAAAAGCTGCCGCATATCTTCTGATTTTAGTGGATATTTGCGTTTTCTGCAGCAGTTTCCGACCTGCTGCTCAGTTTGTTTAGTTGACGTCTTCTCAACTTAACAAACTTTTAATCGAAACTTTACCATTTCTTTCTTGCTACACCTTAAAAATAAAGCAGCTGATTCATTTGACTGGCAGCCAGGCAGAAAGATGATGGACAGCAAATAATATTTTTACTTAAATTTTATGATTGACAAATAAACTAGCGTTTATGATAGAAAATGCTAAAAAAAATGGTAAAAAAAAATAAAATAAAATCTGGTAGACAGAAAAAAAACCTTTGAATCTGTTGATCCCAACATGGAACACTGAAAGAAAAATGATGCTCAATGTTTTTGTTTAACTTTTACTTTACAGATTCTCATTAAAAGCCGCGTACCAACAAGCAAAAGAAAGCTTTTATTGCGAAATGTAACTCATTAAATATGTCATTCGTGTTTCCAGAAGGTAAGCATTCACATTGCATGCAGAATCTTGTAAACAGTCAGTAGTGAGATATAATAATTCATTTACGGTGGAAGAAAATAAATATGTTCTTTACAAACACATCAACATGCAGAAACAGATTCATATGGAAATACATCCAGACCAAACATCACTCCAAATTTAAATTAAAGGGGCAGTACTATGTGTTTCTCAGGCACACAGAAGCCACCTTAGAGCACAATTAATAGATTGTGTTACTTTCAGTTAACACAATCTATGCATATATATATATGCAAAATATATGTTGCATATATATGTAATATATATGCAACATATATTTTATATATATGTTGCATATATAAAATATGACTTAAAAGAAATTTGACTTCCTGATTTAACGCCTTGAAATTGGGCCTCTGTCTTTAAAAAGACCTGCTCTTTCTGAAGCTCTGCCTCCAGAAAGTCATCCCAACATGGCTCCTCTATTAACCCAGTAACGTTTTTACCAGTGCTGCAGTTCCACCAAGTGTTTGCTAATTGCTGCTGGCTAGTCTGAAGGAGCTGAGTGGAGGGAGGAGCTGCGCCTCGAAGGCGGGGCTTGGTCCACCCAGGCATTTTATCAGCTGAAATGATTTCTCAAACACCAAAGCAACACTCCAGGTTTGTTTTTGATGAGGGAAAAACATTAAAACATGACGGAAAGTAAAAAAAATATATTACTGCCCCTTTAAACCTGCATAATAATTTAGAATTTGAAGGTTTTAAAAGTCAGAATCAGCTGGTTGTGGATCAGCACCAGACATGAACATCTTCCGGCAGAAATATTAATAATGCATAAAAAACCCAAACATTTTGTGGGTAAAAACGGAGCCATCATCACTCAGCGACTTCGACGTAGTTAGCGGGGTAGAAGCCCTCCTTCCCGCCGCTCAGCACCCCCCGACACCAGCCCTGGTCATCCTCCTCCTCCACCTTCAGGAACGTCTCACCTGCAGAACAGCAACAGAAACGTTTCAAAGCTTCTCCAAAACGAGACAACAAATACAGCCGAAAAGAGAGCGAGATTTTTGTAAAAATTGGATTCAGAACGGCGACGATGAGTTTGAGTTTATGGAATAAACTTAACAGTGAGATAAAACAATCTGAATTTCTTTCTGCATTTAAAGTATCACTTTGAGTGTCACTTCATTATATTCAGATTTGAAGAAATACACCATCAAATAAGATGTTTTGTTTTTGCTGATTTGAAATCGTCCGATTATGAGTTTCTGCTTCTTTTTCTCCTTTCATTCATGGTTTCTGTTAGTTGTTACATGAACTATTCACATCTATTATGAATGAATTAATTGTGGTTAATTGATTCAACTAATTTAGTAATAGATTAATCATTATCTGGACTATAAAGACTTTTTAGTCAGTGCAGAAATTAGGCAAAAATGTTAAAAAATATAAAGATTTTGCATTTAGGATTTTAAAAAATCCTTCATATTTGACTCGAATGGCAGTTTTAGCTTCACCCAGTTCAAATTCTATTAAAAAAATCTATTACTGATTATTAATCAATAAACAATAAATGATCAACAGATTGTTAATGATGTATTAATGTTCAGTCCAGCAGAAACGCCTGAGATTTTCATGTTTTTATTTGCTACAAACAGTCAAATGTTCACTAAATTAATGCAGTTATTTACTTTTAGGTAATAACATTAATTTTATTATTTAAAAATGACTGGTAGCATTTTTCTATTTGAATTTTTTATGTATTCTTCGTACTGTATAAAAATCACTTAGATGGTTAAATTAAAAATTAGCATTTTTAAAATCTAATCAATACATTTTATTCTAATTAATCGTTAGAAAAACAAAATGACTTGTTGAAATGAGTCCAGAAGCTCCACATTCTGGACACCCAGAGTGTAAATATACACAGTTAAAATGCCAGTGTTAAATTAACACCCAAAAGTCTCTATATGTGTCCAAGTCTTAAAAAAGTAACTAATTGACCCACAAGGTGTCAATATCAATCAAATGAATTGGAAAATATTCAAAACAATACACAGAAATGGAAAGTTTAACTTTTCTTAAACCCATTTCAGTATTATAGACCAATGTTAATTTAACACAAAAATGGGTGTCAATCTTTTAACACTTTCAAAAGTGTTACTTTAACACCAGCTGACTTGGACACATATAGATACTTTTAGGTGTTAATTCAACACTGGCATTTTTACTGTGTAGTTTCATGAAAACACAAAATGCTTCCATAAAACAAGCAGGTCTGCGCCGTCCACTCATTCGGCTTAAAGGTCGACTTCCACTCAGGAGTGACATCACTTCCTGCGGCCGTTTCTCACCTGCTCTGAAGGACAGCTCGTCGGCTTCCTCCCCCACGTAGTCGTACAGCGCTCTGACCTTCACGCCGCCAATCATCACGCTGCAGCCGGAAATACAGACTTCAAGAAATAACCCGGTGCTGAGGGAAACGTGTGAAAAGTCGGTTTTTAGTGACTTACGGACGACTTTCTTTGCCTTTCTGGTTCCTCCGTTTCCTCTTCAGCTTTTTCACAGGCGGGACCCATTCCTGGACGAAGGGGAACATGACCGAATGCAAAAATACGTTATGAAAATACGTCTTCCATGGTTAGTGGTTCTCCTTCACAAGTCTCTAAAACACGATAAACATTTCCAAAGTTCACCTCTGACCTCTAATTCTGGAATCCTGAACATGAAAAGGTCTTGATTAAAGTTTTTAGGTAAAATCACAATCCCACCAAAAAAATCCAAAAGTAAATCGATAAAAGTGATCAGGTTTTTGTTTTTAATGTTCTTTTCCCCCCCTGACGGTCCGGTCGACCCGGTTCTACTGGACCCAGAACATCTGCTCCTCCTCCAGCTGCTCTGAGTCAAACCAGCTGTTCCCCTCCTGGCCTGTGGCGGCGCTGCACCAACAACCACTGAAGGAAACGACACTGAAACCTCTGAAGACACGGAGAGCAACTTCCTTCTTCACCATGGAAACAAGATGGAGGATTTTAGCGGTTGGAGGATTTTCTCTCTTTAGACCAGGAGACATTTCTGCTGCTAGCGCTAGGCTAACACGTTAGCTTTGGTTGGATTTACCCAGAATGCCCTGCGCTGTAGTCCACTTCCTGCTGTTGGAGCGTCTCTGGTCCACTTTGTGTTCACATTCAAACCAAACCCGAGTTCACTTCCTCAGAAGCGATACTGCACAGTAAAAATACTGGTGTTGAATTAACACCCAAAAGTGTCTATATGTGTCCAAGTCAGCTGGTGTTAAAGTAAAACTTTTGAACGTGTTAAAAGATTGACACCCACTTTTTGTTAAATTAACTTTGGTCTATAAACTGAAATGGGTTTAAGAAAAGTAAAACTTTACATTTCTGTGTATTGTTTTGAATATTTTCCACTGGATTTGATATCAACACCTTGTGGGTCAATTAGTTACTTTTTTAACTCCACATTGTGTTTTATGATCAACACTACACTGGTGTTACTTTTAATGTATTTTAACACTAACATCGTTGTAAATGTTAATGTGACTCTGTAGTGTTGAATTTAACACCAGTTGACTTGGACACATATAGACACTATTGGGTGTCAATTCAACACTGGCATTTTCACTGTGGAGGTTGGAGGACCAGAGGTCAGAGGTCAGCTAGTGTTCACACCTCCCCTAACCAGACCGACTGTATAGGCTAACGGACCAGAGTCGGGTCAAAGCCGCCCGGACTCCTCTCCTTTCGTCGGCCGGTACCTGGATCTTGGGCCAGTCGGTTGCCATGCCGGGTCCCTGGTTGCTCCTCCACCACTTGAGGTCGTCCTGCTCGTCGATGGACATCAGGGTCTGATGCAGCTCGCTGTAAACTGCCTTCACGCTGAAGAAGAAGAAGAAGAAGAAGAAGAAGAAGAAGAAGAAGAAGAAGAAGAAGAAGAAGAAGAAGAAGAAGAAGAAGAAGAAGAAGAAGAAGAAGAAGGAAGAAGAAGAAGAAAGAAGAAGAAGAAGAAGAGAAGAAGAAGAAGAAGAAGAAGAAGAAGAAGAAGAAGAAGAAGAAGAAGAAGAAGACAAGCCGGATTCATGGCGCTGCAGACGAGGCGTCCCCACTGGACAACGTCTCACCTCTCGTTGTTGGTGATGTCCAGGTGTCTGTGGATGGAGAGGAAGACCTGCTTCAGGAAGCTGATCCTCTTCCTCTCCTCCTCCTGCGACTGCTCAAAAATGGCCTCCATCTCCTCCATGTAGCGAGGCGTGTATGACGTCACTTCCTCCAGAGCTTTTTCATATCGCTCTCTGGCCTTTTCAGAGAAAAAAAAAACCCTTATAGCCAACCAAAGACCTTCTAACGATGGATATAATCATCTCTGTAACTCTGTTATCTCGGTAACGATAACAAACCTCCATGGAAACCAAGTTAGAGCTTTATAACCAGTTAATCCAGGAAAATTAATTTAGGGGAAAACGAGTATTCGCTAAACTAGAACGGCGCATCAGGGTCAGTATACCTAGGAAAAAACAAAGTTAACTTTAACTTTTTTGGAAGACTCTGAAATTTTTAGATTAATGTCAGAAAATTTTCAATAAAAATTCTTACATTTCTGAATTTGAAAATTACAAACTGATAGAAAATACTAAAATTTTGAGATTAATTGAAAAATAATTCTAGAGGGTTGCTGCGGCGGCGCGGGGCTTAAGCACAACCCACACAGAAAGGCAGTAGTTTGTCGCAGGTTCGATTCCCAGCCTGGTGACCTTTGACCCCTCTTCTCTCATTACCCACTTTCTTGTCAGTTCACTATCAACTAAAGGTCACCAGAGCCAATAAAACCTTAAAAATTTCAGATATTTGGAAATGTAAGCATTTCAAAGGAAATGTTAAATTTTGAGGTAAAAATTAAAATTTAAAATATATATGTATTGGAAATTTTTTTGTTTCAAAAGACAAAAATTGCTAGAAAAAAAACTAAAATTTTGAGAAAAAAACTTGGAAATTTTTTAGTTTAAAAAGTCGCAAATTTTCAACTTTTCTAGAAAGTTTCTGATATAGATGTAAAAAGTGTGTTTTCTGGAGTTCCTCATTTCTTCCGCCTGTGATGTCACTTCCTGCAGAGTTCTCCATGCGGCTCTCTGACCTCCTCAGGAGGAAACCAGGCCTTAGTGATCAGCGACGGATTTCATCTCGTTGCAGCGTTTCCCCTGCCGGTCTCCATAAACACTGAGCTCAGTCACGATAACAAACCTCCACAGACGGGAAACGCTGCAGGCCCAAACTTCAAGCTCAGCGTTTCCCAGGAGATTAACCGCGACGCTTCATGTTTTCAATCAGAACGTAAAGCGTTGCTGTCTCACTCTCTCTCGCTCCTCGCCGGCTCTCTCCTTGGCCTCGGCCATCTTCAGCTTCTTCTCCTCGCTCAGCGCCGGGTTGTCGCTCGCCTGCTTCTCCTTCTCCAGCGCCGCCTGCTCCTTCTGGCACGCCTTGTGGTACGCCAGCCGGACCTTCTCCAGCTGCGCAGCGCAAGCAAACAGAGCCGCATTCAGGATGGGGAAACCTGAACGTTTGGATCAGATCGGTTCTGACAACAGGAAGCTGTGAAATGTGACAACTGTTTGATGACAGAGTTTATTTTCAGGCTATAAATCAAGATTCTCCCTGATTTATTCTACTTTACCCTCAGGCTCAAACGGGTTTCATTTTTTAAAGTTACAATAAAAGATATATTTTCTTTCTATCTGAAGTTAAATCAGGACAAACATTTCTAGTTTTGGGTCAGTCAGAATGGTTAAAATACACAGTAAAAATGCCAGTGTTGAATTAACACCCAAAAGTGTCTATATGTGTCCAAGTCAGCTGGTGTTAATTCAACACTACAGAGTGTCACATTAGCATTACAACTGTGTTAGTGTTAAAATATGTTAAAAGTAACACCAGTGTAGTGTTGATCACAAAACATAATGAGGTGTTAAAAAAGTAAATAATTGACCCACAAGGTGTCAATATCAATCAAATCCAGTGGAAAATACTCAAAACAATACACAGAAATGGAAAGTTTAACTTTTATTAAACCCATTTCAGTGTTACAGACCAATGTTAATTTAACACAAGAATGGGTGTCAATCACCGGCATTTTTACTGTGATTTCTATTTATTAAATCAAGATTCTCCCAGATTTATTCTACTTCACCTTCAGGCTCAAACAGGTTTCATTTTTTAAAGTTACAATAAAATATCAAACTTAAAATACAACAAATAAAATATATATTTTCTCTCTATCTGAAGTTAAATCAGGCCAAACTTCTCTAGTTTTGGGTCGGTCAGAATGGCTAAAATAATTTCTATTTGTTAAAAGTCAGAAACTTGTCAGTTTGTTTTGTCTTATTTCAACTGTACTAAGATATTTGCACTAGAATCAAGACTAAAATTACTTGGTGATATGTTGTGTTTTTGCAGTATGATGTGTTCAAGGTAATTGATGGTGTCAGTTTTTCCAATTGGGCAAAACTGAGATGATTTTAGTCAAAACTATAGTTGACAAGTTACTTATAACTTAGTTTTTTTCATGTGGACTCCAGTAGACCAATAACAGTTTGTGTTTTTCCAGCGTTGTCTGTGGGTTTGGGAAAATGTTAAGGAACGAACACATTTCAAGGCCTGGACCTTGGAGAGCTTCTTGGACCAGGGCTTCTGCGCTCGTGAGAAACTGGTTTTGTTGTCGTAGCTCTCCTTGAAGCCACAGAAGAGCTTTTTGGGGAACGTCTCCTTCTGCCAGGTCTTCACCCGCTCTCCTTCCTCTGCCACCAGCGACTGCGAGATGGAGGCGTGGAGGGCCGCCAGGCGCTCGGTGGAGGCGAAGAAGCACTGCCAGGCCCTCATCAGGGAGCCGTACACAGGCCCTGGGCAGCAAACACAGCAAACAGTGAGCAGCGCCTCCTGGAGGCGAGTCCGTTTATGGATCTGATGTCCTCTGGGAAAATCTCACATGAAAGTCTGAAGAAAAGGATTAAAGCAGAACAACAAAAGGGGAGAAAAACTGAATTTTCTTTGGTTCTTCATATCCACGTCTCAGTGGTCGGCAACACTGGCTAAAAAGCTAGCTGCACTAACCGGAAGTACCAGACATAAACTTTATTCTGCTAAACCTAAAGAAACACAAGAACAAAGTATGTAGCAGAAGCTAATGCTAAAGAACAACAATAACAATATTTAGCTGACGCTAATGTTGAGCTACAACGACACAATATTTGGTTGGAGCTCATTTTAAAGAGCGATAACTAGGTATGTAGTGGAAGCTAATGCTAAAGAGCAACAGCAACACAATATTTAGTTGAAGCTAATGCTAAAGAGCAACAACAAATCTGTATTTATTATAAGCTAATGCTAAAGAGCAACAGCAACACAATATTTAGTTGAAGCTAATGCTAAAGAGCAACAACAAATCTGTATTTATTATAAGCTAATGCTAAAGAGCAACAGCAACACAATATTTAGTCGAAGCTAATGCTAAAGAGCAACAACACAATATTTAGTTGAAGCTAATGCTAAAGAGCAACAACAAATCTGTATTTAGTGGAAGGTAATGTAAAAATGTAGCTGTGTAAATCTCAATTCTCTGCTCTGTTCATCAATAATTCACCTAATAGTTTCTTCTTCTTCACCTTCTCCGACATCTTCAGAGATGTCTGCTCCTGCTGAATTAACAATTTGTTTGTGCCGCAGTCATTTTGAAAATATTAATAAATGTTTCTCGAGGTCATCAGAGGTCAACCTAATCTACTCAGCTACTTTTGTGCTGCAATTGTTCTGAAGATAGTAGTGATGACCTCTGGAAACCTTTGTATCTCTAAAACGACTGGCACAGATGAAAACGTTTGCTGCAGCAGTGTCACTTGGGGAAGAAGCCGGTTTGTCTCACGGGAATCCATGATGGCCTTCCACCTGCTGCTCCACTGGCTCAGCTGCTGCGCGTACTGCTTCTCCACCTTGGCCCGCTCCAGGAAGCAGGCCGTGATGTCGTTACAGGCCTGGAAGGACTGGTCCGTCCTCTGCACCGTGCGCGTGAAGTTCCCAGGCTGGGTGGACACAGAAGCAGCGCAGAGATTCGCTTCACGAATCGGAATCAAGAATCGATCAGAAACCGATCAGTGATGTTGATGAATAATCGTCACCATCCAGAAGCTCTGCCTCTTGGGATCCTCCAGCGGTTCCTTTGGTTGGGTCGCCATTTCTAGGAACAAAGTAAATCTCTGTTTATGTCAGGGGTGTCCAACACGAGGCCCGAGGGCCGACTGTGGCCCCCTAACTGCAATTCAGTAATGATTAGGGCTGTAGTGATACAATAATCTCACGATACGATATGATACACAATATTCTGCCCACGATACGATATATATATTGCAATATTCAGCAAACGATACAATTCAATACACTTTTTTGATTTTCTGACAGATTTCAGAGGGACAGAGTGATTTTGGTGACATTTTGTGACTGTTATAAAGTTGGACTGAATTAATTTAACTGAAAACTGATTAAAAGCTCCAACTACACAATACCTGGCTCTGGTTGGACACAGACTTAAAGTGGACAGCTGGACAAAATGAATCAAAGAAGTGGAGAGAAAACATGTTTCTTTTAGTTGAAACAGTCCAAACTGTAGCTGACATGCATTAGTAAAGTAAATAAAGTGAACCAAGTTCCTGCTCTGAATAGTTTGATACCTTTTTAACCTGAACATCTGAAGGAATCACTCTAAGCCTGATGACCTGGTGAAGCCAGCAGTGAGTGAACAAGGTGACAGTTGGACGTTACGATACTTGAGGATGAATATTAATTTTTTTGTAGGAAAGAAAATATCAAAATATATCGCAAAATCGATATTATTATACAGCCCTAGTAATGATCCAAATTTGTCCCGTCTGTCAGAGCTACAGATGCATTTTGGGTAACGTTTATTTGAAGAGCTGAGTATCAGACTGACATAACATAAAGGAGATTTTATAAATGTTTATGATTACTTTGAAGGAGTTTCTTTTGCTAAAGGATGAAACTTTTCATGCAAAGTTGCATTAAAAGTGTCATTTTCTCCAGGATGACACTTCATGACATCAAACATGTTAAGTCCATGTTAAGTCAGTCTTATGCTCAAACCTTAAAATGTTAAAAACCTTTTTGCTTTTAATCAGGGTAAAATTATTACCAACATAATTTTCTTACAATAATAAATGTTACTTTCTTATAACCAAGTGTGTATAATCAGTAGAACATGTTTATCCAGAGACTTTTACTGAAAATCTGACCTTACTGCAGCTAAATCAGCTTTCATTTAATTTATTAAACTGAGTTAAATACAGTAAGTGTTTGGAAAGAAATCCTGTTCTTGTTTTTCAAAGGTTTAATTGGCTCTAGTGGCCTTTATTTGACAGGGTAATGAGAGAGGGGGGAAGACATGCAGCAAGGGTTGCCAGGCTGGGAATCGAACCTGCGAAGACTAGGGCCTCCATATGTGGGTTGTGCTTAACCCCTACGCCACCACAGCACAACCACAGAAATCCTGTTCTTATAGATGAAAATCAATTTGTTTGACTGAACTCAAAGGGATTTGACAACAAGATGTTTTTCTTTTAATATAGCAAACATGCAAATTTGTTTTCATATTTTCTATCTACGATGAATATCAACTCTTTCCTACAAAAAAACCAAAATGACTATCGACTATTTAATTGGTTTGATTTGAGTGTTTTTGGGTTTTTAGAGACAAAAAGTTGAACTTTAGTCTCTTTTAGAAAAGAAGAGCAGAAACCTTCACCCTGAAAGGTGAGAGCGTGGTGACCGTTGTGTCTGCCTGTCTGCAGGCATCCGGGTCCAGATGGGATCATATTTGCTCTTCCGTCACTTTAAAATTTACTATAATTTTTTCCTCGTCACTTTAAATGCAACAATATGAACTTAGAGTTCCTCATATTTCATATTTGTTCTTTTTTTTGTTGCGACTGAGAGGAAACAGTCATTTTTTCTCTGCAGGTGAAGTTGCAGTTTGATGCATTCAGTCTCTTCTTCTCTGACCGTTTCAGTCAAACAGCTGAAATAAC
The DNA here is from genome assembly GCA_033032245.1 of Poecilia picta. NCBI lineage: Eukaryota > Metazoa > Chordata > Actinopteri > Cyprinodontiformes > Poeciliidae > Poecilia > Poecilia picta. The sequence continues at coordinate 25,431,388 of CM065371.1, forward strand.
AGCACAGATTTTCACAGCTAACATGTTTAAACAATCAGGATTCCTCAGGAGAGGAACATCAAGAGCCGAGAGAGAGGCAGGACATAAAATACAGCGCTTCACATAAAGCTGCTCGGTTTCCTTCCCACAGCTGAAACAGGGGATATGAGAGCAGCTTTTATGGCCACAGTAAAGAACAGCTACACATACACAGACTGCCAACAGGTGGCGCCGTACAGATGGCAGCATGGACACAGTTCACCTTAAAACACAAACAGACCCAGTAATCTGGTTTATTCAGCAGAAAAACACAAACTAGATTCTGTGGCTCCAATTCCTCTCAAATGTCTTAAATTACTTTTTTAAAAAGGAAGTTGACATTAAATATGTTGATCACAGATCTTAAATTTTGTCTTACATTTTTTCTCGGTAGACTTTTCTGTCAGGCAAACGTTTGAATCGCACACAGGCAGCTAAATGTTTGAGGCTACCAGTAGCTCACTGCTAACATTGCTAGCTAGCTAGCTTTTTGTGTCTCACAGCTTAGTGCAAATTAATCTCCAGCTGAATGGACATTACATACAAGTCTTAATTTTTATTCAACATGCCTTAAAAAGTCTTAAATTTGAGTTGGTGAAATATTCACAAGGGTGCTAGCTAACTAGCTAGCTTAATTTCTGTGCATCATGCCGTTTCATATCAGTTGATATCCATAATTATTTATTAGTTTCTTTGTTTTAAATATCTGAAATACTTCCAGACTGCTGGAGTGGCCGTTCCTGCTTTGTCCAGTTTTTATTTATTTATTATTTTTAGGTAGTTTTGAGGCTCAATGTGTAAACTGGAAATTGCTGTGCCAGCTACTCAGGTCGTTGCTAGGCAACCGAAGTGGGGGTGGCGGTGGTGGGGGGAACAGCCTGTTGTTGCTAGGCAACCAGACAGCGAGAGAGCGTTAGTCGATCCCACCAAACAGGAAGAGATGCTGGTCTTAGCTAGCAATGAGAGATTGATCAGCTAAAGGCTGAGCTGTGCAGGTCTGGATTGCAGTTCAGGGAAATTATTGAATATTTGATGATATGTATTATCTATTGATATTGATCACGCCTCTATAGAGACGTGTATTGTTATTGGTTTATTGTCCAGGCCTAATTATGGATAAAAGTGCTAATTTATCGCCTGTTGGCTGCATAAAGTTTGTACGTTTCTGTAAATATGGCTGAAAAATGGATCACAATATCAGTGTTTCATATCAATCAATAGATAATTAGCTTATTGATTAGTTTTTAGTGGAGTGACCACCAGGTCTTAAATTTCATTCATACTGGTTAAAATGTCTTAAATTTGAGCTGAAACCTGCAGAAACAACTTTTTATCCCCAGAATGTATGTTTTCTTGTTGCCAGATCCTAAATAAACTGAGAAACTGAACAGCAGTGAACAATACAAACTGCAGCTGCGTGCAGGTCCAGCCGGTGAGTCAGTCCAAACCTGGTTTTCCATGACCGATTTGATCCGGCAGCCATATTTACTGTACAACAGGAACCCCCGGCCCCCGCCAGGCTGACGGGGCGGCGGCGCTGGAATCCAGCGGGTCGGGATCGGCCTGCAGGAATAGAACAGCTGCTCCAGCATTTCTTCCTCCAGCCTTCCCAAAATAAACGGCAGGGAAAGGTCACGGTTCTGACCGACACAAGGCCCGGCCGCCGTCTGCAGCCGCCACCGATCCGCCTCTCAAGACATATCAGAACCGCTGCTCAGGTCGGCACAACCCAAACCTGAAAGTGGAAGACGCAGACCGAAACATGCAGGGGACGTTCAGGCCTATTTCTGTTTGTTGACGCATCGCTGAGACGTGGAAGAGACACGAAGATAAGGGAGGAGATCTGTGCCAAAAACCTGAACTCATCTTAGATATGTTCTTTTAGAAAAAACTTGGAAAAACCTGAGCTCCGAAAGTTGGAAATTTGCAAGACAAAAAATCAGAAATTTTCAGATTAAACTCAGAAATGTTTTAGAATAAACATGAAAATGTTCAGAGTTTCAAATGTCAAAAATGTTCAACTTCTAATACTCTAGAAAGTTTCTTTTCTAGAAAATTCGAGATAATTCTGAACATTTCTGAGATTTCTGGCTGAGTTTGACTCCTTTTCTCTATCAGCGGCGGCTCTAATGCGGCGCCTCATCGAAGACCTTCATGCTCCCATCAACAATCATTCTTCGGTTTTCCTCCGAGTTGAAACAACATCGCCTCTCAGTTCTAGAGAAAATCACTCACAAGCCGCGTCGGGAACAGCAGTGACAGCTGAGCAGTCCTGCCTGGAAGCCACCATCACTTACATGTCTCCCTGAATCACCAGTGATTACTCAAGTGACCACTTGTTCCTGTAGTTCAAGAGCTGCTCCATGTCTGCCTCCCCCTCCTCCCACCGCTCCGCTCGCCCTGACCCACTTTTTCCTCGCCGCTTAAAGTCACACACACACACACACACACACACACACACCAACACACACACTCACACACACACACACACACACACCTGGCTGCCGACCTGGAGCCGGGTGAAGAAACGTTCATTTGGCTGGGAATCACACACACAGTAAAAATGACGGTTTTGATTTAACACCCAAAAGTGTCTATATGTGTCCAAGTCAGCTGGTGTTAAATTCAACACTACAGAGTGTCACATTAGCATTAAAATGGTGCTGGTGTTAAAATATGTTAAAAGTAACACCAGTGTATTGTTGATCACAAAACATAATGTGGTGTTAAAAAAGTAACTAATTGATATTGACACCTTGTGGGCCACAAGGTGTCAATATCAATCAAATCCAGTGGAAAATATTCAAAACGATACACAGAAATGGAAAGTTTAACTTTTTCTAAACCCATTTCAGTATGTAGACCAATGTTAATTTAACAAAAAAATGGGTGTCAATCTTTTAACACTTTCAAAAGTGTTACTTTAACACCAGCTGAGTCGGATGGACAGAGAGAGCACTTTTTTTCTCAGAAATTTTTTAGGAAAAATGAGTTTGAAAAATGTAAAACATTTGCTAGAAGAAACTCAGAAATTTTTTAGAAAAAAGAGATTGGCTAGAAAAAAATCTGAAATTTTGAGATTAATCTCAGAAAATTTCTAGAAAAAACTTGTTTTAAAAGTAAAACTATTCAACTTTTGAAATTCTAAAATTTTAAAGTTTTTCTCTAGAAAATGTTGGAGCTTAATGTCAAAGTTTCTTATTTTTTTGGAGGAGATAAACTCCTCCTGTCCCTTTCCTAATACTGGGTCGTCCTCGTCTCACCTGCTGTCAGCTCTGCTCCAAACATCAACCCGTCGGGTTTTTCCTCATGTCCCGTATGATCTGCTGCTCCGGCTCGCCGTCAGGTTGTCCAGCTCTTCTTCCCCCGTTTCATTAGAAACAACAGCTGGAAGACCCCCCCCAATCCTCTTCCTGGCCCTCCCTCTGTCCCTCTCAATATGGTGCTAATGAGATGCCAGGCTTTTATTTTGACATGATCATGTCAGGGAGGCTCAGGGTCATATGATCTTATTAGCACATGTGTGTGAGGGGCTCCCATGTAGACCGACTCCAGTGTGACCTAAAGAGTGCGGTGTGTTGCTAACGCTACATCCACATGTCATCTTTCAGACGCAACGTCAAAATGTTTAGACAGTTGAGGTTTTTAACACCTGGTGGTCCGGTGGTCCCGGTTCTACTGAAACCAGAACTCCATCATCTGCTCCACCTGCTGGTTCTCTTCCTCTCTGCTGAGTCAAACCAACCTGTTCCCCTCCTGGCCTGTGGCGGCGCTGCACCAAGAACCACTGAAGGAAACAACACACAAACCTCTGAAGACACTGAGAGCAACTTCCTAAAATGCCAGTGTTGAATTAACACCCAAAAGTGTCTATATGTGTCCAAGTCAGCTGGTGTTAAAGTAACACTTTTGAAAGTGTTAAAAGATTGACGCCCATTCTTTTGTTAAATTATCATTGGTCTATATACTGAAATGGGTTAAAGAAAAGTTAAACTTTCCATTTCTGTGTATCGTTTTGAATATTTTCCACTGGATTTGATTGATATTGACACCTTGTGAGTCAATTTTTTATGTTTTTAACACCACATTAGGTTTTGTGATCAACACTACACTGGTGTTACTTTTAATATATTTTAACACTAACACCGTTGTAATGCTAATGTGTCACTCTGTCTTGTTGAATTTAACACCAGCTGAGTTGGACTCATATAGACACTATTGGGTGTTAATTCAACACTGGCATTTTTACTGTGAATTCACCAGATGGAAACAAGGTGGAGGCGTCAGATTTTAGCGGTTGGAGCATTTCTCTTTAGTCTTGCATTTACCCAGAATGCCCTGCACCGTAGTCCATTTCCTGCTTTTGGAGCGGTCTCTGGTCCACTTGGCGTTCATATATGATTTCAAACCAAACCAGAGGTCACATTTATTTTATCTTATTACACATTCAGACATTGCCAAACGACCTGAACCTTTTTGACAAACGGAGTGGAGTAAAGTGACTAGCATAACCAGGGCCATTTTCATTACTTACTTTATTCCTAAATATTCAATTTATACCTAAAAGTATTACGGATTCTATATCTGGACTGTTGGTAGTTAAACCTTCATGTCAAATGAGATCAAATCTTGTTAGAATCCAATTCTTATTCAATTTGAGTTTCTTAAACAATTTCAAGCCAAATTGATTGAGAATCAGATATTTTCATCCAGAAGAACATTTCTCCACAGGTCTGAGTGCTTGTAATGTTTTGGAGTCAGCAGAAGATAAATATCTGACAGTCCTCACTAAAGTTGCACTGGAAGGAAAAGTGATTAGTTATTACTCAGAGGCAGGTCCACAAATACCTCAGGAAGAGACACTGGAAAGAACAAAAGCCTTGAACACAAGGTGGGAAGAGGGGAGGATATCCTGTCAGATCCTGACCATGAGATTAGCCAGCAAGAAGGAAAGAGAAACTGCAACAGTGGATCAGCTAAACCACTTCAGGTTAGCTAAAACGTTAGCTGCATTTAGGTCCGCTAATGCTAAAGCGCTACACCAACATGATATTTAGCAGAAGCTAATGCTAAGGAGATAAATTGAACCGAGTTGACATCCAAACAGCGTCTAAGAATTCATATATGTGAATTTTTGTACGGATTTGTTTCATTTATACCACTGGTTGCTTGTGTATGTAACTGCTGTATTATTGCCATTTCTCAATAAAGTTTAGTGAAAGAAAGGGGAAAAAGACATGCGGACCGGAACCGGAACTGCTGCGTAAAGGTGTTCAACCATTTCAAAATAAGAGCGCGAATATAAACGTCCAACTTCTTGAAGGATTCTTGAATGTTGAAAATTAATCACATATGTCAAACTTTTTTCAACCCAAAGGTCAGAAAATAGCAACGTAAATTAGCCAGGAAAATTAACATATCAAGCTAAATGTGCTAAACTAGCAAAACACTAAAAGTGATCATTTTCCACAAACTTCACAAAGATGTACCGCTTTGATCTGTCGCACGTAATCATAATAAAAAGACTTTAGTTGTGGCATAATGGGAAGAATTTAAGAAGTGCAAATACTTCTGTAAGAAAAACCAAACCACCATGATGAATCACGCTTTTCCTTTAAAGACGAACAAGAAATGACCTCAGTGATGATTCAGGGCACATCATGTCACCCAAACTAAGTACCTTGGATAAAGTCATGGGAGACATTATTTGTTTCACATAGACAAGACAGAAAAAGGCTTGAGAAAATAGCTTAATTTGTGAGTTGGTTGCAAACAGACATTCATCTACTTAATGCCTCACAGGCCAGTTTGAGCCGGCTGCACGCTCTCCAACAAGCCATTTCCTCGTCTTCCTGCCCACGAGCTCCAAACATTTACACCATTAACTCAGCAAACCGAAGGGAAAACAAGCCTGCAGCTGAGAACGGCGCCGTCCTCCACCTCTGCTGCTGCCAAATGACTCCATTCAATCCAAACACCTCCAACCGGTTCATTATGGGAGCAATGACGACAGAGCCAGGGTTTATTTCAGCTTTTATTTCAACACCTTAGTTGTTTCTCTATCATATTATATACTGTATTTTAATCAAAACAAAATTCATATATATATATATATACTCATATATATATATTAATATACCTTTTATCTCTGCATACTTATGCTCATATTGTATGTGGTCATGATGCATTTCACTAGGCCTAAAAATACTCTGGTGTTCATAAGGTGCAATGTTTTCTACACTACGGCTCAGTCCATGTTCTGCTTTGGGCCTTTAAGCTTCACTGGAGTCACTGCAGTATAGAAAACATTTGCAGAAAACCCAGAAATTAAACATAAAACGTCAAAGAATTTGTCCACACTATCTGGAAGACAGAGATTCTTAAAAATGTTTACATACCTAATATTATAATCTTCATTATACTATGTTTTTATCATCTTTACTGACATTATTGTCATTACATACAAAGCTATAAGTGATGTTTGCCTCACGGTTAAATGGCTGATCTTAAAGTCACCATGGACGACAGGCGCAAATGCGCAGCAAATGGCAAAAAGCGCCGCCAACACATGAATAATGCAAAACAAAGAGAAAAAAAAACACATGCAACACAATTTATATATCAAGATCACAATCTTGTTTTTCTCTTCTCTGAATACAAACCCCTTGTTCTGAAACTACATGTTGCCTGTAAGCGTTCACAGGAAGCCGACGAAGCCCTATGGGGTTGTTTTGAAGGAACAGATAGGATCGCTCCTTGCCAGCCATATGGAGAAACGTCAGTGCCTATGAATGAGTGTGTGACTGAACTGGAGTTCTGGGTGTGGGTGAAACACACTGATAAAGGCTGGGTTCTGTTCTGGGCACTGACGGTGGAAACCTTGGGCATGGACTTGGAATCATAAAATCTGGGACCAGTTAAGAAATTTGAATTTGAAAACGCTGCATCGTAAAATAGAAGCAAAACTTATGACCAATAAAACATCCAAATGAAAACCCTGCAACCACAGAAGTAGAGAAAAGCAGCGGGTATAAACTTTGGTATTCTCCCAACGGAAATCCTCCGGACCACCAGGGAGTCGATCAACAAAATCATGAGACCAGAACCTCATAAAACAGAAACACACAATCTTCTATTGTTGAACACAGCATATTTATATGGAAGCCCATTTCGGCCATGAAAAAAAAGAAGCTAAACAGGAAGTCATAATTATGAGATTTAAAAGTCATAATTATGACTTTCAAAGTCATAATAGAGATTTAAGTCATAATTTTGACTTTCAAAGTCATAATTAGGAGATTGAAAGTCGAAATTATGATTTCCTGTTTAGCTTATTTTTTTTCATGGCGGAAATGGGCTTCCATATATTTATGTAGGATGTAGGTAATATTAACAGCTCCATCACCATTACCATCAAATTACTGGAATATTGTCAAAACAACAATAAAACCATTTATTGCAATAACTTCTGGAACAATTTATCATCCAGAAACATTTGTCACTGTGTCCTGCCTGGTTGTTTCCATTTCCTGTGGTTGCAGATATTTTTTTCTTTTGTCTTATTAGTTGCAGGTTTTTGCTGTGTGTGTTTTGGAGTTTGCATTATTCACGTGTTTTCTGCGCCTGTTGACCACCATATAGATCAGATGTTCAATATGCAACACAAACTGTAGTTTTCCATTTATTACAGCAAAAATATGTGACAATCAGTTTTGGTTGCTTTGTGGAAACGTGAATCTGTGGGACTGACGGTTCAGAAATAAAAACGAATTAATTGAACATTTTATGAGCAGAAGAAGCATTTGCTTTTATGAAAAAGGCTTCAGGAAGAGAAGGTATAAGTCAGGGGAAGCATCTGAGACCGACAAACACTCACATCATCAGACTCACAGAGGCATAAGGTGGAGAAGTTCAGGCAAATAGAGAAGCAGTAAAAAGCCCTTTTTCATCACCTCACCTACGTGGAAAAAAAACCAAAATGGCCGACCTCATGGCACCAAAGAGGAAGGATACAATTTTAGTTTCACCCTAAAACACAAAACTCAGTTTGCTCCAAGACTGTCTGAAACCTGATGGAGCCTTTAAACCACTTCCTCATTTTTTACAGTGTAATTTGAACATCTAAAAACACCCTGACCAGTTTTATATGAATGATTGCTATCAGCACTGAGTACAAAACAGATGGGATCTTTTTACTAATCCTGTTAAACATGTAATATATATTTAGCGCTCGCAAAGTACAAACATACAAAGCTTATTGGGAGCAACCTCTGGGGGAAATCTGCAAATATATGTGTATATATATATTATTTCATATAAAATACTATTTTTTCTATTTTGTCTATCATTTACAAATAAAACTCATCATGGGATCTGCTGAGAAGCGTAAAGCCGACGTCAGAATGTGCCGTTCACGTCTCTGCTTTTAATAGCGTCTCCGCTTCAGTCACAGTAAGTAACATTTTCCTTGGGTGATTTTTCTGCTCGTCTCTAAACTCCAACTTAAGTTTTCCGAGTTGCAGCTCTGAGCAGCAGATGGTGTGAGAATCCATCTGTCACCGAGCCTGAAAGGAAAAAAAAAACGCTGCAAATGTGTTTATTCTTTTACACCAAAAAAATAGTGCGTTAATTAAAAGCCTGTCCATCAAAAGTTTAGAAACATATTTTCACCATCGACTTGAGATATTCTGACTTTTTTTTTTTATACTCCACAAATTGATCCACAGTAAAGCAAAGCCCAGGTTTCTGCCCCTTAGGTCTGTTGATGTCCACTGATCTTCTCTTGCACATCTTCTGTTATTGATCAGCTTTGTCAATAAGTTTGTCTCCCTTTTCTGTCAGCTCTGAATCATCCCTTCACTTTCTCAGTCTGTGTCTCGAGGAGACGTGGGGACATGCAAAGGAGAGGAGAGACGCCTGGGGAGAGAAGGAGGCCAAATCAAAGAATGACAATGGGTGGACTTTAACTACAAACTAAATGGGGTTGATAAAATGCAGTTAGATGGAGAAATGATTGGAAAACTAATCAGACTTTAAGGATAAAGGAGGTTGAAAGGTAAGGCAATGCTGGATTAAAGCTGCAGTATGTAACTTTTAGAAAAATATTTTCTTGCATATTTGTTGAAACTGTCACTATGTGGTGATGTTATGAGATAATCTGAAAAAAATCAATCTGTTTTCTCTTGGTGTTAACTAGAAGCAACCAATCAGAGGCAGGAGGCGGGGCTTAATGGATTTCCCTCTCTGCTACGCTGCAGCTAGCATAGCATGTCATGAATGCTAAAGCCAGCTAGCATTGCCAACGGCTTTCCTGTAATGATGAGCTGCTTATCCAGCGTTAGCACATTTAACAGCCAGTACATGAGGGTGACTGAGAGCGATAAGCCCCGCCTCCTGGATCTGATTGGTTGTTTTTGGTGCATTTCCTCAGTAGCAGCTCAGGGAGGATGTGGAGGAGATCGATATTTTCACAGATTATCCGTCTCATGTTGGACCGTCATGACATGGTGACAGCTTTAACAAACATGTAAAAACAAATGCTTTATAAAAGTTACATACTGCACCTTTAAATGAAGCTAACGAGACACTCTGATGCTCCTCCACCATCCAGTGTTTCCTTTTGGACCGTATGAGTGGCCTCTACATCTCCCTGAGCCCGTTCTCGCCCTCCCTCACCTGTCAGTGAGTTTCTTGAGGGCCCGTTCGATGTTCATTCGATGCCCCACTCGGGTCACTCCCAGGTCCAAGAAGTCGTCCTTAGTAAGTGACGGGAGATGAGATCCGTCTATCTCGTTGTCTATAAAACGCTCCCTGTGTTCACCCAAATTTAAGTAAGTCAACCAGTCGGCAACGTCGTACTTGGTCCAGTAAGGTAGAGGTTTGATGGCAAAGGGTTTGGCAGGGGGAGCGGGGCTGAGGTTGGGGTAGTTGAGACACGAAGGGCTGGGTGGTAGATGCAAAGGGGAGGAGGCTCCCGAGAAGAAATGAGTCGGGGAGAGAGAGCGTGAGACTAGTAGAGGGTTCGGACTCGGCACACCGGATGGAGAGAACAGCGGGGGAGTCGAGACGTGGTAGGGATCTCCGAGAGAGTGACCAGGAGACGGAGGGGTGAGAGGGCCAGGAAAGTCAAAGGGGTTACTGTAGATAGGTGTGGAGGGAAGGATGGGGAGAGAGGACGGTCTGGGTGGTGCTGGGTTCTGCTGTTCGGTGTTGTAGATGAGAGGGCTGGGGGCCCGGCGCCTGGAAACCGATGACCGCATCTCTTTAGAGGGACTACACTGAAAATCAAAAGTCTGCCTGCGCAACTTAGATCTGTGCTTAGGTGATGTTGGGTATGGGCAGTAGGTTGGGGAATGGGGAGGATGGGAATGTACCGGGGAGGTTGGCATCTGAGGAGAAGGGGAGCGGGTCCAGTTGCGCTGAACGGGGACTTGAGGAGACGGAGAGGCAGAAGGGGAGGCCGAGAGGTTGGGAGTCAGGATCTGTCGATGCTGCGGGGAGGAGGTCGGTAGCGGCGAGGTGGAGCGGCCGGTCGGTGGGCTGTGGAAGGCATCGGTAAAGTCCGCTGAATACCTGAAAGACACAACGTAAAACCTTACGATGGGCCATCATTAAGATCAGCACAGAACTACATCTAATCCAATCTGATGGTGCGAAGGCTGGTTCTTACTGCCTAGCTTCAAGTGAACCTGAAACGCTGTCTGATCCAGGCTGCCTTTGCTAACACAGCAGAGGGATGTGTTGGTCATCTAGCCTGGTGAAAACCAGGTCCTTGTTCTTCGCTTTGCTTCATCCGGAGGGTCTGGACTCCTGGCTATTCAGAAACGTTTACTTTCTGGAGGCTTTGAATCTGTTCAGGTTTTCAACGATTGAATCTGATTCTACCTGATTGCTAACGTTTGGCCGTGACGCGAGTCATCTCGATTGTGAAGGAGGCATGTTCTTTAAACCAGTGTTTTTCAACCTTTTTTGAGCCAAGCTACATTGTTTTAATTGATAAAATCACGAGGCACCACCAACCAAAGATGTAAACAAAGATGCTCTGTAGCCGCCTAGATTACATATATAGTCATTCTTATCAAAGTGTCTCAAATAAACACAAATATTTATTTTGATCATATTTTATATTTCTTATTTCAAATTGCACTTAACATGCCCACTTCAAAAACACACTTGAACACCTGAACAGTCACAACACTGTTGTGAGATGCATGACTGTAGTAATGTTCATGCATCTCTAATTCTCTTGTTTTAGTGTAAAATGTTCTGTATCTACTGCCATCTAGTGGTAAAATTACATGATTACGCTGCTACTCACAGCTACAGCAGAGACACACAAACATGACATTACTTGCAGATAATTAATTTTCAAAAATCTTTTAAGACCAATCACCGTATTTTCCGGACTATGAGCGCACCAGACCATAAACCTTCACATTGTTTGAGCTTAAATGTATGAGCCGCACTGGGCTGCAGGCCGCTGGTGTCTCTGCCGCTCTCGGTTTCCCATAAGGCCCCAGCAGAGGGCAGCAGAGAGCTGCGTCCTAATGACTGCTGGACATATTAAGGACGCAGTTCTTCGTCTCCAGATCCGGTTTTGTTCACGCCGAGTTTAAGTCCAGCGGCTTTATTTCCCTCCTGCTGCCAGATCGATACTCCTCAACTTAGAAGCTGCATCATATGAGTTTGGAAACATTTCTCCGTCCTGCCTGCTGCTAGCATGGCTGTTAGCATACTGTTCTAAATGAAAATTATCGCGTTTTTCTTTTATTTCCAATTTTGACTTCTAATGATTCACTTCCTGATAAAGAGCCCCCCCGGTGGTTGAAGGAAAATCCACTGAAAAGCTGCATTTTTCAAAGTGTAGAAAAAAAAGTAGCAGCTTATAGTCCGGAAAATACGGTAGGAGAAACTGGATAATTTCCACGGCACACCTGACGATCACTCACGGTCCACTAGTGGGCCACGGCACACTGGTTGAAAAAAACATTGCTTTAAAACAACATTGCAAACGGCAATGAGAGAAGTGCTTGAGCTCCCTAAGTCTTTGCCAGCAATAATATGCCCTAAACAGTTTTGATTTGCCAACATGGATCGAATGACTTTGTTCACTTCAATGAAGGTGACCCTTTGTGCTTCCTTGAACAGGTTGGATCTGTCTGGCTACACAAAACATGTTCACATGAGATTTTAGTCTGCTCAGTTCAGAATGAGCTGTTTTAGGGCCTCTGTCACTTTAAATTCAAATGAGCTGCTGGCCACGCCCCCCAACTCAACGTTTACACTTACTGCTGCAAACAGAAGCACAATTATGTACATCTTTCAAAAGCAGAAGTAGAGCCAGCTGCAACCAACAGGAATGCAGCAAGAGGTTTGTGGGTGGTAAGTCAACAACCAAACACTTTTCCAGCAGCCATTGTACACAGCATACAGCGATAAAAGCACTGACCAAACATGCTGGAGCGCAACTTTGGTTACTAGGCTAGGCTAGAGAATGGTTGTGGCTTCTGCTAATGGTGTTAGCTCTAGCTAATATAGTAAACAACAGCCAATCGCGTTAGCTTGTTTTAATAGATTTAAGAGGCAGTTTGTCTCAATCCAGACGTTTTGTGGGTGTAATGTTAGTTTTCACCACATTTACTTTTTGTGTTTTGTTTAGTCTCAAGTCCTCCTACCATGTCAAAGGCCCAGCATGCATTGCACAGGTAAAAAAAAATGGTGACCAGCCTAGGTGAAAATATAACCCAGTGGTGCCCAAACTACGGCCCGCGGGCCAGATCTGGCCCGCCTCCACATTTGGTCCGGGGCCCTGAACAATACCAGAAAGCATTCAGAGTTTTTTCATTTACTGTATTTTCCGGACTATGTGGATTTTTCTTCATCCACCAGGGGGCGCTTTAGCAGGAAGTGAATCATTGGACGTCTCGGTTACTTGCTGCCAACATTGAGCCACAAGCAGCAAAATGAGTAAGAAACAGATCAGATGTCTTTGGAAAGTTTCTTTTTCAAAGGGGAAAAGGCCCAGAGAGACAGGAGGATGGATTTAAAGGTGGTGGGTGAAAGACGACAAGAGCAGCTGCTCTATTTGCTGCACTATGATTTGGAGGCGACTATATTTTTTCATAGTTAACATTTTTAACTGAATAAACATAATAATGACCTTTAGATTTAATAATAAACATTTCCACATATCATCTCAGCTGTTTGGGATTCCCCTCTGTTCTGACGTCACCGCGCTCTGATTGGCTACCCGTCACATTCAGCAGGTTGTTCTCTTTCCCAGTCAGGGAAAAACCCACAGGCTGCGATAAAAGGGCCAAGACAACCCAAATATAGGGCATATTCAGGATTTAGCAGGAACACCAACATGTAGAAGCCTCTCATCTGACTGTTCATCCCCCCATTTTCCCCCCCGTCCCCTTGTCCCCACCGGGTCGCAACAAAATGTCCAAGTCTTGACGGTCCGCAGTAACAAAACGGTTGGGGAACCACTGAATTAGCACATGCTAGTAGCAACACGAAGGATCAGCACCTTTACAGTTACAGTTCGGAAACTACTGTAATTGATTCTGTTAAATCTAAACTTGGCAACTTTTTCTTTTTCAACCTAATAAATGTGATATTCAATTGACCTGTTATGACTCAGATGTTGGCTGTCCGCCCCCCTGCTGCTGCATCGCTGTGGAAAACCTGGATTGGCAGAGAAATCTGAGGCTTATATGTGTGTTTACTGGTTTAAAAAAAAAACTTTGGGGTTGTGGCTTATAGTCCAGTGCGGCTCATAGTTGGGAAAATACGGACTGTAATCCTTCCTGGATTTATTCTGTGAAGAACCCAGAGAGTGTTATTTGATTGTGTTTTCTGGAAAACAATACATTTTTACATTTAGGCTCTCCTACAATCGCCACATTTTTTCTGTTGCAAACTGACTCCGGCCCCCAGCAGAGAAGGGAAACGTAATGTGGCCCTCAGGAAATCGTTTGGGGACCTCTGATATAACCAACAGAAATAATTATGAGTTTTTATGCATCACAAACAACTTTTAGGTTACGGCAGACATGCTTAAATAGTTCCCATTAAAATGCTACTAGGACTGTGACAGACTGGCGACCTGTCCAGGGTGAACCCCGCCTCTCGCCCGGAACGCTAGCTGGAGATAGGCACCAGCACCTCCTGACCCCATTAAGGGACAAGGGTGTAGGAAAATGGATGGATGGATAGATGCTACTAGGAAGTTGCCATGCTTGTTAGAGGAACTTTACAGAGAAGTTGATCAAAACAAACGAACCTATGCATGGAGGGGGACTTAGGAACGTGACCCCAGTCATCCATGCTCTTCATGCTGCTCATCTGTTGCAGTTTGGAACTCAACTCGTTGATGATGTTGGCTTTCACACCGGAAAAAGGCGAGTGAAGCCTGCGCCCCTCCACCACCACACCCCCATGCTGGACTCCTTCCTGCTCGTGTTCAGTGACGTCACCCCAGACCCCGGATCGGGGCTCCATGGGCCTCTCCAGACAGGCCGCCAGCGCCGAGCTAAAGCCGTCTTCCATTCTGGCCCGATTCTGCTTGTGCTTTCTGTCGTCAACAAGAGTTCTCTCCAAACCGGCATCTTCAGGGTGGCTTTGTCTCTGCAGCTGCAAAGGAGCCGGGTTGGTGCTGTTCTGCCTGCGTAGCGCTATAGGCGGGCCTCTCCCTTCCATTTCCTTGTAATGCGTCATCTTAGGAAAGACGGGGTTTGCCATTTTGGAGGTGTGCACCTCAAACGGTTGCCCTCCCCGGTAGATGGTACAGGGATCCTGATGTTCGTGGACTTTCTCTCCCTCCCCTACAAGTCCGATTTTTTCTCCTCTCAAGCCACCAAGTCCCAGCATTTCTAGATGATGGTCACTACTGCTATGACTGTCCAGCTCCTCAATGCCAGAGTCCACCACTGTGTCCTGCCAGTCTCCACTCTTGGGAATCATGGTGCTGGAGTGAGTGGGATCGGTTCCTTTACTCCCTGTGCTGAGGCCTACTTTGGGCCCAGCCATGCTGTAGTCGGAGGAAGCAGGAGAGGCTGTTGTGGTTGTGGCAGCAGCAGTTGCCGTCATTGTCGTTGTTGCGTAGGTCATGGTGGTGGTAAGGGCCGCTGTGCCTCTGTCCTGGGCCGGCGTCTGAACCCCAACCAGCGGCTCATTGGCGCTGCCATAATAATGATGGGCATGTGACATGGGCTGGGGTCGGTGTAGCGATGCTGCAGGCACGGCGGCCGCTGAGGTGATGGCGGTCGTGGACGACGGTGCAAATATTTGCGGGGACGGATACGACGGAGAAAGTGCAGACTGCGTGAGGTTGGCCACTTCGCTGTCGTAGGAGGTGAGGCTCGAGGCGGCAGAGTCGCCACCCTGTGAAGACTGCTGGGGAGCATTTGATGGCTTGGGGGACGGAGGAGGGAGCGGTGGAGGTGGGGCAGCAGAAGCAGGGTGTTGACTCTGGTGTTGGTGATGTTGAGAGAACTCCATTGCTCTGTCATTCTTTCCATTAGCAAATTGTAGCGGAGGGGGCAAAGGATCTGCAAAAACAAACTCCTCATCTACGTCTATTGAGGGAGCCGGTGGAGGGAGAACCATCAGTCCCAGGCCGCCCGCCCCGGATCTCGCTTCTCCCACTGCATCGTTAGTCTGTGACGGAGCTGTGGGGACAGTGTACTGTGGAATATAGCTTGTGTTGGGGATGTTTTCCATCTGCAAGTAGGAGGGTCTGCGGGGGGCAGGTTGAGCCGGCGGAGGAGGAGGCTGAACAGCCTGAGCATGTTTGCTTTCGTTCATCTCCTTCTCTCTCTCTCTGCTGCTCTGTGGGTAGTACTGGCCTGAAAACTGGCTGTTTCTGTCCTCAGAGAAACGAACTCTAAGACCCTCTTTAGGCCCTCCGTCTCTTTCTCGCTCCATCCTCTCCCCACCTCCTAAACGTAAAATCCTTGGTGACTGCGGCCGGCTCAAAGACGCAGGGGAGGCGGTGGCGGAGGGGGATCCAAGGTGGAGGGACACCGGAGACGTGTATGCCGATTGCGTCGGGGTTGCAAACAGTGAAGGTGTTGGGGTCTGAATTGGTGTAGGGAAGGATCCGACTGTGGACATCTGCCGGCCAAAGTGCCTATCGTCTCGGCGCGTCCTGCGGTCGTCTTTCAAAGCTCGTTCTCTTGCAGCCAGTGCCAAGCCAAGTGGGGACGAGGGGTCAAGCACTTTCCCTGTTAGTGGGTGGATAAAGGTCGTAGCAGGCTGGCTGCCATACACTGAGGGGGCTGACCTGGGCTGCCCGTCCTGGCCAAGGACAGGTGAGGAGTACTCTGGAAGGCCGAAGGCTGGGGGCATGCTGCTGGAATAGTTCATGAAGTTGTCTCCAGAAAACATGCCTTCATCTATAGACTTGGAAGGCCGAAGTCGAGGGGTGGGTACCTCCATTTTTGAGCCTTGCAGAGGCTGAACTTGGGCCTCAAGTGTCCCTCCTCCTTCTCCACCACCTGCCTCCCCTTGGATGTCTTCCTCTGACGACTGGAAGAAGGAAGCGCTCTTTCTCCTCATGTCTCTTAATCGCTCCCTGTCCCTGCGGTTTCCTCCTCCACTAAATGCTGTGCCAAATGTTGAGGTATAGTCAAATTTTTCCAGGTTTTGCTGAGAAGAGACGGCGGGTGCGACACTCGATGAAGGCAAGGAGTTGGGTGTAGTCGGCTGAGGTGGAGTGGGGGTCAGTGGTGAAGGTAGGCTTGTGCTGGAGTTGTCTGGAGCTGCGTTCCCAGAGCTTTGGTCCTCCACATCCTGAGACGGTTCTGCTTCTATGCTGCTACCCTGGCTGCTTCGGCCACTACTGCTGGTGGACGGCGCTTTGACGATGATCGTAGGGATGGGGATAGAGCTCTTCTCCTTGGTAGCACCTCCTTTGCCCCTATGTTGTCTCAGCCCGTCTTCCACCTTCGACTGCTTGATCAGAGCTCCACGACCTCCTCGCCTCGCTACTCCCCTTCCGGCTCCTCCACCCTGCTCCCGGCTGGTGAGCTGCACAGGATGTTGCACCTGTTGAGGCTTTGGCTTTGCGCTTGTTGGTGGCGTGGCGCTGCTGTATCCTCTCCTCAACCCTCCCATCTTGCCGCCGCCTCTCCGAGGTGCCTCTGGCTCTCTTATGCAGAGTCCATCAGACTGCCTGCGGAGGGTGGGGACCATGACCTGCTGGTTCATCCCACCAGGTCCTCCCCTGTCCCAGGCAGCCTGCGTAGGATGGGCTGGCTGTGAGTGGAGCTGGTAGTGAGCTTGAGATACAGGGGGGATTGGCATAGCAGGCCCTCTACCAGTATAAGGACCTGCGGATAAAGGCGGCTCTGGAGCGGACGTGTTGGGGGGCGGTGGGATGTCTTCTGGTCCTGGCACTGAAAGACTGCGAGCTAGCTTCATAGCAGGTGGGTGGAGGTACTGCCTTTCTTCTTCTGTCACACCTAACGCCCAAAAACACAAAGTTAAAGCCAGAAAAAGAAACCTAAAGAAATCTGTTGGTGACGTGTGGTTACCGATGGATTTCTGGCGCATCATGACTGCATGCTGAGGTCCATGGGCTGGTTGAAAATGGGCCTGGTTGTAGCCAAATCCTTGGCCAGTCTGGATCAGACTCATGGATGACGGCTGCTCATACGGCTGCTTTGGCGTTTCAGCACATTTCAGAAAGAAAAGCGGACAGAAAACTGCATTAAAATGTGTTTGGTGGTACGGAACATCACATTCTGTCCTAACATCGCTGCAATTCCAACACACACAAACACAAATGAAACAGAAATTATGTCCGCCACAGGAAATAGAAGAGGAAAAGAACAAAAACTGTAAATATGACACTGCAGACAGAAATCCTCCAGGCCTCTAGGGGGAGTCTGCAGTAGGCACGATTATCTACGTAAAAAAAGCTGCAGTTCTATAATCTTATAAAAAAAATGCCTGTTTTATAAAAATACTTGATATAACACAACTTGTCTTTCTTCCTCCAAGTGTTTCAGGTTAAAATTTCTTAACATAAAATCTCCCAACCTTGAAAGAACATATGTCTACTGGACTTAAAGGTACATTATTTTTACTGGAATAAAACCATTTTAATGTTGTTTTTTCTACATGTTTAAAGAGGTGCCGATAGATTTGTCCTGGTCTGTGCATGAAGAGACACCTCCTGACTCAGACTGTGTGTTTTCATGTGGGTGGCCTCTGTAAAGAGGACTAAAGCCAAACAGAGCTGAGAAAAACATTCACAGAAAAGCTTCCTGTTTATTAGCATTACTCACTTCCTGATATATGAGCTACATCCTGAACTAGCTGGGACAGACAATTTGCAATTTGATTAAATCATTCAGAAATTCAGACACTGGCTGCATTTCCGTTGCTAATCTTTGCCTATTTTCTGCTAATGTAAAAAAAAAAAAAACAAAAAAAAAAACAACTAAAAAATTTGTAATTGCGGCATTTCCATTAAATAGGAAACGCAATTAAAATCATGTGAGTATGTTTGTTCAGGAGATAAGTCATTAAAAGTCGTGCAGCACCCTCATCCTCCTGTTGTCCTCTTTGACGTTTCCACCAGTAGTAACATCTGGTTGTTGGTCATGTGACTTGTGATGTGATAAAAGTGTCTCCATTTCAGTTTTCCAAAATAGATTAACTTCAGTAAAGCCAAAAAAAAACCCAATCCTAATGCAAATGTGTTTTTTTATGTTTCCAATAAAACAGCATTTTTTTAATAAAGTTACGTTTGTTGAAACTGTCACAGTGTTGTGACATTTTATTACAGGACAGATAATCTGTGATAGATCCACATCCTCCACCTTCTCCCTGAGGAGAAATGCACCAAAAACAACCAAGCAGAGTAAGGGGCGGAGCTTAGCGCTGTCAATTAACTCATGTACGCGCTTCTAAATATGTTCATTTTGTCCAGCTGTCCACTTTATGTCTGTGTCCAACCAGAACCAGGTATTGTGTAGTTGGAGCTTTTAATCAGTTTTCAGTTAAATTAATTCAGTCCAACTTTATAACAGTCACTAAATGTCACCAAAATCACTCTGTCCCTCTGAAACCTTTCAGAAAATCACAGAAGTGTATTGAATTGTATCGTTTGCTGAATATCACAATATATATCGTACCGTGGGCAGAATATCGTGTATCGTATCGTGAGATTATTGTATCACTACAGCCCTAGCGACAACATCAACACACTGCAGCTTTAAGCTAATTTAGTCCAATAAATAAAGTCTTGTGGTTAGCGAAACCGCAGCTAGTGACAGCATCTGGGATTGTTCCCTGCCGGTACCTCGTTGGGAACGTTGGGGACGTTGGGGACGATGCTCTTGCTCCGGTCCCTCTTGCCCCCGTGACCTCTCTGACCTTGGCTGTCGGATGTGATGGTGTGCTGAGCAGCAGCCAGGATTTCATCCAGCTTATCTGCAGCGGTACAGAGAGGAGGAAGACGATGAAGATGGAGGACGATCTGCACCGTCTCCAAGCCCAGAAACAGCCGCTCTTACTTAGCGCCATCTGATAAACGGTCCTCTTCTTCTCCGGACCCTGAGACGGTTCGTACTCTGCAAACGACGGAGCAAAGACAGCGGATCAATCAGAACCGGTTTGACTTAAAGCTCAGCCTGGCGATAAGATCTGATCTTCACCTGCTTTCTTCTTCCAGGGCGAGGCGGCGGCTGCAGGAGATGAAAACCGATTAGATGCGACTGGGAGGATAAGACTGGGTGAAACTCATACTGGGACGTATGACATGGTGAATGATGATGGTGATGGAGACACACATGGTGACAACAGCACACTGATCCCACCTTTCTCCACTGCAGGCGGCACATTTGGGTAAAAAAAAAAGAAATAAAAAGGTTTTATTGTGACAATTGGAATAAAACACGGCGTCACGCAGCATCTGACTGCTTTATATCCCTGTGATTCTTGAGAACAGGGACAAAATGGGTCTTGGTACATGTGAAGTAATGCAATTTATGTAAAATACATTAAAATGAATTAACTGCACATTTAAGTGAGATTTGACAACAATTTCACTGAAAGAGTCAGAAAAACTCTGATGGAGTTGACAAAAAAGCCAAACTACCTCAATTTATGTGATGTTAATCTGAAGGCAGCCATATTGTAGATCATCAGGTCCATAAAATCTTTACAATTTACCAAAATTAAGCTTTTATTTCACATCATGGTTGTGACAAACAATTTAGGAATAAAAAGAAGAAAAAACTAAAGAATAACATAAGCTAACCAGAGCTAACTAGCCCTAAGCTAACCAGAGCTAACTAGCCTTAAGCTAACCGGAGCTAACTAGCCTTAAGCTAACCGGAGCTAACTAGCCTTAAGCTAACCGGAGCTAACTAGCCTTAAGCTAACCAGAGCTAACTAGCCTTAAGCTAACCAGAGCTAACTAGCCTCTTAGCAAAGGAAGAAACAGGAAGTGGGGTCATGGGGTCCTCAGAAGTTCTGCTGCCCCCAATAATGCCTGATTTTTTTTACATTCTTTTCATTTCTGTTGACAAAAACTAAGGACAAATTTCAATGGAGTTGGAAAATATATAAAAATGATTTTTAATTCAATTTATTGATACCGTTATAATTATTTATATGATTACTTATACTTAATTGTCAAAATATATAATTTTAGTATTTTTTAAATTGTTTTAAACTATTATAATGTATTGATTTCTGCTCCTGGACAAAGGCTTTTACAGGCATCATCCACCGACTACAATGTTTAAAATAAAAAAATATTCGGCAAATACCTGGAAAATATACATTGTTGTCTCACATGACCAGGTTAGTTTAGTCAGATATTTGAAAAAAATATATTTTGTGTATATTTTATTCATATTTTGCGCTTCATCCATAGAACCTGTTTAGTCCATGTTCTCGAGAATCACTGATTTATTAACCTCACCCTTTAATTATCGCCTTTCTTCTTCTTCACGGGTTGAATTCAGAGTGTAAATGAGTCAACAGTTAAAAAACATCAACCTGAACTTCGCTGGGAAACTCACATTTCTCCCTGTTAAAGGTCATTTACTTGGAAAGACATGCCTTTAATTATTTACTTTCTACAAACAAAAAATATGAAAAGTGTGGTGTGTACCTTTATTAAAACAAAATCTTATACAGTCTGCCTTCCTCACTGACTCAGCTCAGTTTTAAGTCTCATCATTCTTAAGGGGTAAAATCGACTTTTTTTCAACTTTCCTTCATGTTTTAGTGTTTTTTCCTCATCAAAAACAAACCCGGAGTGTTGCTTTGATTCTTCCATCCTCTAATCTCCATGGCAACCACTGAGCCGTTAAAACGCCTGGATGGGCCTAGCCCCGCCTCCGACACGCAAATCGATTTAGTTTGTGTTTAATTAATTAAATTAATAAATTAGATATTATAAAATAAATAAATAAAAGCAGCTTTTCAGTTAAAATCTCGGGATAGATGTGGTTCTACTTATTAGGAAAGGTTTTGATAATAAAAGACAAATAGTTTGTACAAATATTTTTTCATATACAAAATTCTTGACCTCCAGTTGGAGGTAGGCTTGTCACAACAATCAATAAATCAATTAATCACATAAATTAAAATGAGCTCAGTCATTTCCATTTGAACGGAAACCGAATGGTAAAAGTTTCAGTCTGGTGTTTTGGTCATTTTGTTTAATTTTGTTTGTTGTTTCTGCTGATTTATTTACTTTGGATATTTAAATTGTCTTCCAGTTCTGGAGTTAAATGTTCATTAGAAATTAAAGTTTATTTATTTTTGAGAATCTGTTCTTCCATCATTACCAGTAAATTACTGGAACATGGTCTCAAAACAACGTTATCGTTTATCGCCTGTCGGCCGCCGTCAGCCCCCCGCCGGCCCCCTGTCGGCCCCCGCGCCTCACCTTGGACAGCGCTGGGCTCTATGTATGTAGCTGAACTGAGAATCCGTCTCACCCATGTCTTCCAGCTCTGATGTCATCGACTTTGAGCGCATGGCGATGGCAGGAGGCGTCAGTCGTTTCGACTGCTGCGGCGCTGCCGAAGGAAAGCGGCCAAATGCAAACATTAACGTTGAGGCTTCTCACAAACAAACACCCGTCTCCAATGGCAACCACGTCTCACAAACATGGCGTCACATTCATCGCCGTAAGTCAAGCAACACGGGAAGTTACTTCTTCCAGGGGAAATGTGACCTACCTTTCTTCCGAGCCGTGTCCTCCAGGTCCGGGTTCCTGGCGACCATCACCACCTTCACCATGAGGCTGTTGCCGCCCTGCCGGATCATGTTGACCACCTGCCGGTGACCCACCTTCACCACATTCTGGCCGTTCACCTGAGAGGCCCAAAGAACCCGCGTGAACTGGGGAACTGGTTGGTCGCCTTTTGAGCTTTAGCATTAGCTTCTGCTAAATACCATGTTGGTAAAGCGCCTTAGCATTAGCTTCTGCTAAATACCATGTTGGTACAGCGCCTTAGCATTAGCTTCTGCTAAATACCATGTTGGTAAAGCGCCTTAGCATTAGCTTCTGCTAAATATCATGTTGGTACAGCGATTTAGCATTAGCTTCTTCTAAATACCATGTTGGTACCACGCTTTAGCATTAGATTCTTCTAAATACCATGTTGGTACATTGCTTTAGCATTAGCGTCTTCTAAGCACCATGTTGGTACAGCACCTTAGCATTAGCTTCTGTTAAATACCTCTAAATACCATTATTGGTTGGTACATTGCTTTAGCATTAGCTTCTGCTAAACACCATGTTGATACAGCGCTTTAGCATCAGTGGAACTGTTGTTTCAACTGTATCAACTGTTGTTGATATTTGTTTAGGAGTGCTTTAGCGTTAGCTTCCACTAAACATTTTGTAGCATATTAGCCTCTGCTTGTCTATACCATCAGGAGCAGAAGCAGATTTTATTTGGGTCTAATTTGGTGCTTTCTTTTATCTAAAACAGGCTGAGCTGAAGGTTTTTTTTTAAATAAAACCATACAGGTTCTAAGGAGAATTACTGCCAGTTGAGTCAGAAACCAAAGTAAATGACTTATCCTAAAGCTTGAGCAGCTACATTAGTGACTCATAATCTCCTGAATATCAATTAGAAGTAAGTGTCAGATTTAATAGAGGTTTGAAAATTGGCATTTCAGAAGTGCCTTTTAAATGTGGCATACAGGAACTTTGAAAAGGTAAAAAAGAACAAAAACAGCAGAGATTTTCTGTTTGATCTGTTGTGGCCAAACCGGCTACAGGTAGAAAACATGAACGAAGACACCGACACGAACTGAAAATAAACCTGAAACAGGAAAACAAATTCATTCTTTGGAAATAATCATCCAGATATATTTTTTAAAAAACTTTGTAATCAGATCAGAGTCTCTGGGAGTTGTCACTTCCTGTTTCTCTTGGCTGTTATTAAAACTGGACCCATCATATCTTATCTGACCAAATCGTGGGTCCAGTTCAAATGTTCTTCTGGAAAACCTTCGGCATCAAAATGGCCCCTGATGGTTGTCATGGAGACACTGTGAGGTCACAGGCCCTGTTGTACACATTTTTACTAGTTCACTGTATTTTAAGCCGTCTATGTTAGCATTAGCAGAACTGGTGTTTATGATTAGCATGGTTAACATTTAAGTCAGTGGTGCCACGACTGATGGTGGTTATCAACATGGCTGAATTTACAATTAGCTTCTGCTAAATACCACATTGGTGTAGCGCTTTAGCATTAGCATTTTATAAAAACCATGTTAGTGTAGCGTTTAGCGTTAGCAGAACAAATGCATATGATTAATGCTTTAAGGTTAGCCCACATAGCTTTCAAGTTAGCATTACCCATCACTGATGTTGGGTGTGATTGTGGTTTAATTTAGTGCTTTAGCTTCTGTATTGGTTTAGCGAAATGGCATTGGTGAAATTTAACGTTTGTTATTAGCTTTAAGGTTAGCATAGCTAGCCTTTCATTTAGTGCTGCCATCCACAAATTGTGGCTGAATGTAAAGCTTTATCATTAGCTACTGCTAAATACAATGTTAGTGTAGTGTTGTAGCATTACCAGGACTAATGTTTATAGTTGGTAAGGTTAGCACAGGTAGCTTCATAGTTGACATTACCAACCTCTCATGTTGGTTAAATTTAGTGCTTTTAGCTTCTGCTAAATACCGGATTAGCTTTATAGAATTGGCAGAACTGACATTTATGATTAGAGCTTTAGGATTAGCTACTTAGCTAGCGTTCTCAGCACCAAGTATTGGCCAGCTCTACCTCGATGAGGAAGTCCCCCATCCTCAGGCCCGCTCTCCAGGCCACGCCCCCCTCATCAACAGACTCCAGGTACTGCAGCGCCGGGAAGGCTGGCGTTGGCGTGAACTCCTCTATGGGAGTCTGAGCTGGAGGGGAGAAGGAAGGAGAAATATGGAGCGATCGGACCAAACGCTGCGTTAGCAGAGCAGGTTTACCTTTGGCTCCTCTGAGCACAAAGCCGAAGCCTTCATTGTCTTTCTTCTGTAGGAGCACTGTCTTCTCCTTAATGATGTAGTCGCTGTGGAGAATAAAGAGGAACAGAGAAACATTAAAAAATGCTAATGAAAAACATATAAAATAGAAAGATAACATGCAAACAGTGACTTTTCTCACTGCGTCGCATTATGATTCCCCCCTGCAGCGACGGACAGATAGGTTTTGTTGAGCGGGCCATAAAAGAGGCATTAGTTTACAGAGCGGTTGATGGCTGGGGTACAGTTAGCATCATAATGAGAGCAGTTTCCACACCACAGACTGATCCAGCTGCAGCCGACAAGCACATCACAGAAACCTGGACCGATAACGGAAAACAACCAAATGAACCTAAATTGTTGCGTCTGCGTCCGCCGCCTCTGGCAGCCTTTACATGGATGCTGCTGTACCGACTCCTGAGCTCCACCGCTGGTCATACATGACCCTCAACTTATTAAGGCTGTATAATAATATCGATATTGCGATATATATCGATATTTTCTTTCCTAGAAACAAATCGATATTCATCCTTAAGTATCGTAACGTCCAACTGTCACCTTGTTCACTCACTGCTGGCTTCACCAGGTCATCAGGCTTAGAGTGATTCCTTCAGATGTTCAGGTTAAAAATGTATCAAACTATTCAGAGCAGGAACTTGGTTCACTTTATTTACTTTACTAATGCATGTCAGCTACAGTTTGGACTGTTTCAACTAAAAGAAACATGTTTTCTCTCCACTTCTTTGATTCATTTTGTCCAGCTGTCCACTTTAAGTCTGTGTCCAACCAGAACCAGGTATTGTGTAGTTGGAGCTTTTAATCAGTTTTCAGTTAAATTAATTCAGTCCAACTTTATAACAGTCACAAAATGTCACCAAAATCACTCTGAACCTCTGAAACCTTTCAGAAAATGTATTGAATTGTATCATTTGCTGAATATCGCGATATATATCGTATTGTGAGCAGAATATCGTGTATCGTATCGTGAGATTATTGCATCACTACAGTCCTTCAAATTATGTAGGAGATGAGGTCCGACATGCCTGTAATCTCGGCGCCGCCTGCACAAACCGACCCGGCTGGCAGCAGAGAAACGGCAGCAGGCTGGTTGTGGCTTCCTGCGTTGTTCCATCGGCGCCGGGCGAACGGACTCGACTCGGATCACGGCTGGACTCCATGTCGGTCCGGTCCGCCTCGGTTAGAGCGCTCCGGGGTTTCATCCGTGCCTATCAGTCACTATGGAACCAAATGAACGGAACCGGGATCCAGCAGAAACAGTCACTGCAGTGGTTCAGAGTGACACCAGGTCCTTTACCTCCAGCAGGAATCGTGGATAAAGTTTGTAGAAAACGTGAAGAGGCTGAATGTGGTGGAAGGATGAAGGCCTGATCGCCATGGGCACCATTTTAGTTGTTATTAGCCAGTTAGCTAGCTAGCATTCATACCAGCCCTGTAGAAAGTCCAACTCTGGTCCTTCAATCCTCCGTCTGGGTTCGGTTGAAGTGAACTCTGGTTCGGTTTGATATGTGAACGCCAAGTGAACTCTGAAAGCAGGAAGTGAACTACAGTGCAGGGCATTCCGGGTAAATACAACCAAAGCTAACATGCTAGCCTAGCACTAGCAGCAGAAATGGCTCCTGGTCTTTAGCCTAA
Source organism: Poecilia picta (assembly GCA_033032245.1). Classification (NCBI taxonomy): domain Eukaryota; kingdom Metazoa; phylum Chordata; class Actinopteri; order Cyprinodontiformes; family Poeciliidae; genus Poecilia; species Poecilia picta. The sequence continues at coordinate 25,457,566 of CM065371.1, forward strand.
AGAAAATCCTCCAACAGCTAAATTCCTCCATCTTGTTTCCATCTGGTGAAGAAGGAAGTGAACAACAACACGGGGCATTCTGGGTAAAAACAACCAAAGCTAACATGTTAGCCTAGCGCTAGCAGCAGAAATGTCTCCTGGTCTTTAGCTTAAAGAGAGAAAATCCTCCAACCGCTAAATTCCTCCATCTTGTTTCCATCTGGTGAAGCAGGAAGTTGCTCTCAGAGGTTTCAGTGTCGTTTCCTTCAGTGGTTGTTGGTGCATCGCCGCCACAGGCCAGGAGGGGAACAGCTGGTTGGACTCAGAGCAGCTGGAGGAGGAGCAGATGTTCTGGGTCCAGTAGAACCGGGTCGACCGGACGTTAATGGGGAAAAGAACCTACATTTGTATCTATATTAAATCAATTTATTCACAGAGGCTAAAGCTAACGGCTAACGTGACAGAGGAACAACTCTCTGCTCTAAAAAAACAATCATTACGCTTTTTAGGTGAAAGATGTTTTTCAAACCTCCTATCAAAAAGAAGCCTTAAAGGGGCAGAGTTGTGTGTTTTCCAGACACATTTTGACATTTTATAACATAATCAAGTAACGATGTTATGGTTGCCATGGAGACTAAAAGATTTCTCAAACCTGCATGAAAGAATCAGAGCAACACTCAGGGTCTGTTTTGATAAGGAAAAACATTAAAACACGATGGAGAAATATTTAAAAAGTTAATTTTACACAATACTGCCCCTTTAAGCCTTTCCGTTGAGCCTTTTAGATGTTCAGTTTTTATTCATGTTGCACACAGGAAGATGCTGGATGGTGCACCGCCTCCAACCCTCCATTTGCAGTAAAGGTAATCATCTGTCCTTATGTAAATGAACACAGGAAGCCGCCATGATGGCATTAACAAGACTGTCGGTTCGGTTCAGTTTAGGGCTGCAGTGACGCAATAATCTCACGATACGATACACGATATTCTGCCCACGTTACAATATATATTGTGATATTCAGCAGACGATACAATTCAATACACTTTCGTGATTTTTTGAAAGATTTCAGAGGGACAGGGTGATTTTGGTGACATTTTGTGACTGTTATAAAGTTGGACTGAATTAATTTAACTGAAAACTGATTAAAAGCTCCAACTACACAATACCTGGTTCTGGTTGGACACAGACTTAAAGTGGACAGCTGGACAAAATGAACCAAAGAAGTGGAGAGAAAACATGTTTCTTTTAGTTGAAACAGTCCAAACTGTAGCTTCATGCATTAGTAAAGTAAATAAAGTGAACCAAGTTCCTGCTCTGAATAGTTTGATTCCTTTTTAACCTGAACATCTGAAGGAATCACTCTAAGCCTGATGACCTGGTGAAGCCAGCAGTGAGGAAACAAGGTGACAGTTGGGACGTTACGACACTTGAGGATGGATATCGATTTGTTTCTAGGAAAAAAATATCAATATATATCGCGATATCGATATTATTATACAGCCCTAGATCGGTTTGGTTTGGACCAGCCGTTGTTTAATCTGATCTGAAATCTGCTTCAAGCCTAACAGACCTTCACATCAAACTGGCCTTTAAGAGGCGGTTAATATCACATCCTGGCTCCTTTTCAGTATCATTAATAATCAGAGTGTTATTTCCTATCAAATATATATTCAAGAGTAAAGTCACCCTTTAATTCTTCAACATTAATATGGAATATTTTGTTGGTTAAACTTAGAATTTTGTCATATTGTGGTGCTTTTTGTGATAATTATTCTTTTTAGGAAACAAATGTCTGACTGTGTGGAACAGCATCCATAGAGCCACAAACACGAGATCTGTTCTCAACATTTCCATCTGAAAAGGTCTAATGTCAATAAAAATCAACCACCTCCTCTTTCTTTTAAAAACCGCTTTTAGCAAAAAAGAAGGTAGTTAGTCTGTTCAGATTGCCGAGGAAAAGTCGGATAAAATGCGACTTTTAGTTCCATTCATCATCACTTTCCTAAGATAAAGGCCTAATTAAGTGATTTCGGCCTACAAAACAAAACACTTTTGGCAAAAAAAGTTATTTTAGAAAGGAGATGATACAGAAGTGGAACAAATTTGATTTTCTTGTGCTGATCAGTTAGATTTGCATTTTCCTGCCGTTTTAACGCAGCAGCAGTTTAATTCCAGGGTTTCATTCATTTTTCCTGCATGTAGTATTTTTAAACTCGTCCGTCCTGCTGCATTGTGGCTCCGCGTCTGAAACGCCCACCGCTGTCAGAGCAGCAACACCACAACCAAACTCAGCCGGCGGAGGAACGCAGACAAAGTTTGGAGTCCAGAAGATCCGGACACCAAGACGCGACTTTAACACTCAACAGCCCGGCTGCTTCCCCCCCGACCGAGGTCCGGTTCCGCCGCCGTCGAGGCTTTCGCCAACGCTCAGCCGCCTTCCAGCCATCTGCTCCTCACACCTCCGTCCCTTTTCCTCTCACCCTGTCCTCCATCATGCCTCTCCGCTCCGACAATCAAAGGAACATAAAAAACACAAAAAAAACCGATTTATTTTTTATTCTTTCAGCCGCTGAACTCGAGCGTCAGAAAAAAAAGGCGCAACTGAAGTTATTGCGTTCCCTCCTGAGTCATCCTCCCTCCGATTCACAATCAGAGAGGGGAAAAAAAGACGGGGTTTTAACCATTCACCTGCTGAATGCACACACACACACACACACACACACACACGGTGCAGGAAGGGGGGCTCAATAAGTGAAGCAGCTGACAGATGTTGGAGACTCAGTGTGAGACACTCCCACCTTCACATCCTTCATTTAACAGACACATCAATAAAAATAAATACACAGATATATGGATGAATGCATGAAGGAAAATAATCGACTAATATTTCAAATTAATCCAAATGTTGATGTTTAAGCTGCAGATTTAGAGAGAAACGGGAATAGATGGGAATTTCAGGTGAATCAGAGAGAATGAAATACTGAAATACACCCACACTGTCTGACTGGAATGCATCAATATGAGCTGACACACACACACACACACACACACACACACACACACACACACACACACACACACACACACACACAGGCTTCAGAAAACACACGGCAGGAAGAGACGGAGCAAACATGCAGCAGCAGCGACGGCATCCGCCAGCGCAGACAACATGCACATGCATGCGGAGAAAACGAACCGATTCTCACACACACACACACACACACACACACACACACACACACACACACACACACACACACACACACACACACACACAGAGACAGACAGGGCGCGTTAGTCTGGCTCTGAAAAAGGCCATCCTCTCAGTAGCAGCATCTACCTCTCCCCTCTCTCCATTGTCCTCTCCTCACATCCATATCCAGCCAGTGAATGGAGAAACAGCCGCTACCTGTAAACGAACCACACGCTCCTGTTTCTGGGGCCCAGTGACGGCCACGAAGAAGAGAGGGAGAGAGAGAAATCTCTCTCTCCGCATCCCCCCATCGCCATGAAACCCCCTCCTCTCTCTCTCCCTCTCTCTCCTCCTCTTCCTCCCTGTCTTCCAGTGAACGCTCGCCCGGCAGAGAGAGAGAGAGAGAGAGAGAGAGAGAGAGAGAGAGAGAGAAGAGAGAGAGAGAGAGAGAGAGAGAGAGAGAGAGAGTCTGCAAAGCTGCGTACTTCACAGGAGGAAGACGATGTGATGGAGGGAAGATGGAGGGAGGAGGAGGCTGTGATGCTGAACTGCGACATCAGGCTGACGGGGAGCAGAACCGGCGGGCTGGCGATGCGAGGACTGGGCCGGCGCCAGCGCAGCTGGTACCTGACCTCATCTACCTTCAGTTCAACAACTTTGCTTCAGACAGAAACACTAGCTGCGTTTACACTGAAAAAAAAAAACTGCGTAAATGTGAATTATGAAAATAAATTTGTTCACCTATATCGAAACAAACTCACGTTTTTCGATATAAAGTTTTTTGGGCCAGGATGAGGGAGTTTGTGTGTCTGGCAAAACTGAAACAGAAACGCTTCTTCTGCCTCATAGAAGTCACATGATCAACAACAGGATGTTGCTACTGCTGGAAACATCGAAGAAGACGACAGGAAGTGGGACAGAAATGCTTCTTCTGCCTCATAGAAGTCACATGATCAACAACAGGATGTTGCTACTGCTGGAAACATCGAAGAAGACGACAGGAAGTGAAACAGAAACGCTTCTTCTGCCTCATAGAAGTCACATGATCAACAACAGGATGTTTGCTACTGCTGGAAACATCGAAGAAGACGACAGGAAGTGAAACAGAAACGCTTCTTCTGCCTCATAGAAATCACATGATCAACAACAGGATGTTGCTACTGCTGGAAACATCGAAGAAGACGACAGGAAGTGAAACAGAAACGCTTCTTCTGCCTCATAGAAGTCACATGATCAACAACAGGATGTTGCTACTGCTGGAAACATCGAAGAAGACGACAGGAAGTGAAACAGAAACGCTTCTTCTGCCTCATAGAAATCACATGATCAACAACAGGATGTTGCTACTGCTGGAAACATCGAAGAAGACGACAGGAAGTGGGAGGAGGCTGATGCGTCCAATGACTTGAGCAAACATTCAAATGCTGTAAATTGTGTTTTTGACATTAGCAGAATATCAACAAACTTTTGACCATGAAAAGAGAAAATTGGAATTACAAAAAAAATTTGCTTAACAAAACTTGATAATTTAAAAAAAAAACTTTTTGATTACAATTTTTTTGGTGTAGGATGAGGTGGTTTCCATCCATCCATCCATCATCACTGCAGTGGAAACAGTTTTTTCATGTCACATGACATGAAAACAACATGTGACATGTGATCAACAACAGGATGTTTCCACTGGTGGAAACGACAAAGAAGATGACAGGAAGTGGTAGGAGTTGTATGATGACTTATTGCCTGAGGATTAATGTGATCATATCTGATTTTAATTGCGTTTCTTATTCAATATAAACGCCACAATTGTGTTTTTTCGACGTTAGTGGAATATTGTCAAAGTTTTGTACAAATTGAAATGCTGTAAAACTGGTGACGTGATGTTTCCCGTTTCATCCCGTTTTCACTTCACGTCGTTTTGTTTTTTCGCAGATATGAGGCCCGGTGGCGAAACATGAAACTGCAGCTGTCCCAGTTACCCGGCAGGTTGTTGCTAGGTAACCAGAGAGAGAGCGAGTCGATTCCACCTACCAGGCTTCGCTAGCTGTGAGAGGTTTAGCCGCCAAAGTACTTGTTCTGCCTACATCTCCCAGAATGCCGCGCGGCTCTGGATTAGAGTGAAATGATTGTATCAGATGTGTTATCTCTAGATATTGATCACATTTTGATCAGTATCACAATGTATATATATGTATCATGATATATATTATTGATTTGTTGTCCAGGCCTAAGTGACTGTTTGATCATCAATCAGGTAAAAAAAAAATCTTCTGACGTCAGTAACTGGAAGGCCGAAATTCTTCATACACAGTAAAAATGCCAGTGTGGAATTAACACCCAAAAGTGTCTATATGTGTCCAAGTCAGCTGGTGTTAAATTCAACACTACAGAGTGTCACATTAGAATTACAATGGTGTTAGTGTTAAAATATATTAAAAGTAACACCAGTGTAGTGTTGATCACAAAACATGGCGTTAAAAAAGTAAATAATTGACCGACAAGGTGTCAATATCAATCAAATCCAGTGGAAAATATTCAAAACGATACACAGAAATGGAAAGTTTAACTTTTCTTAAACCCATTTCAGTGTTACAGACCAAAGTTAATTTAACAAAAAAATGGGTATCAATTTTTTAACACTTTCGAAAGTGTTACTTTAACACCAGCTGACTTGGACACATACAGACACTATTGGGTGTTAATTCAACACTGGGATTTTTACTGTGTAGCAGATTTTCATTTGCAGAAACTGAAGCTAAAACTGCCACGTTCTGAGTTTTGGTTTTTATATCCTAAATGCAGGATGTGTATATTGTGGCATCGTTTACAGTCTTTGAGTGTGTTGAATGTTTTTTAGAGTCTGTTTACACGGCAGTGCCACATGCAGCGGAGGCTTTGAACCAGAAGCCACAGAGGAAGTGAAGGTGGAAACTCCTGGGCTGAAGGACGGCGAGTCGGAACAAAGGGAACCGCCGAGTCCTTCTCCGTCGCCCCGAGGAGCCGAGGCCTCAGCCTCCTCATGACTCATCAGCAGCATCATCATCATCATGATGATGTATGTATGTCGCTGCCAGTTTCATGTTCGCGTTCGTCCTCCTCCTGAACGAGACGCAGAGCTTCATAACAAGCAGCAGCTGCTGCAGGAAAATCCCTCTAAAGAAGCGTTATCGGATTAGAAGATGAAGGTGGAAAGCAGGCAGGTTGAGACAGAGGAGAAGGAGAAGAAGAAGGAGAAGAAGAAGAAGGAGAAGAAGAAGGAGAAGAAGAAGGAGAAGTGGTTGAGTGGTTCAGCGTCAGCACAAAGACGCTTTCGACACAAAACCAACAACATGGAGGATGTTTCCTGTTTTTCTCAACAGATTAAAAGAAATAAAGAAACCTATTTTATGACTTAATCCAATGTGTTTTACAGTGCTTGACTTGATTAAAATTTAACAGAGTTAATCATTCTCATTTAAATAAAAACAGTTTTTACTGCTAAATTATTGAATAAAGATTAACATCAGAGATATTTACGGCTTTTTATCTGTTTTTCAACCATCAGTTGGAGCAAAGTTCATCTTTCCGGAGCTTCTTTAGAAATCTGGACGCTGACATTAGCTACATGCTACATGTTTAGCATTCTGATGCTATTTTAGGCAAGCATAGCTTCACTGCTAGGCTAACTCCCTTTAGCACAACAATAGTCTTTTCCATCGTCCAATCAGATCACTTAGACGCAGAAATTAACCCCTGGTGTGACCAGAGAAGTGACTTTGTTGTGTTTTCATTCCTACTGGACTGTGAGAATCCCACTGCGCTCCCAGTCGTCTCACCTTGGCCCATCGGTACCGTCGTATGCTCCCACTGTGACGTTACGGAAAAGTTTCCTCTTGGCCTTCTCGCTGCGCGTCTCTGAAACATCCAGAAGAAACCAGCGTCCGATTAAAGCCATCAGCTTCCAACACGTTTCTGTAACCCATCAACAAACTAAGACACTCATTTACACCCTGCTGCTGTCCTCAGCGTGGGAAAACGTTTCCTTTGCAGGGATAAACGCCTCGGTCCTGGGACAGACCAAGAGATGTTTTCTGGTTCATTTATGTCTAATGTTGTGACTTCAGGTTCTGGTGGAAAATTTAGAATCATCTCCAAGATAATCCAAAACTGATTTTCAAAGTGGGGCGGCGGTCCCCTGGGAGGTCGCCAGGGGGCGCTGTGGGGCCTCCGAAAGTTGGAGGGGAAAAAACCAAACTGTTTTTAATCTTACATTTTTTTAATCATAATTTTAGTTTTCTGTTTTTTAATAATGATTTATATAAGCTGTACATTCAAATAACTGATTTAAATTATATTTGATTGGATGCAAATCAAATTCATCAAAGGAAAAAAATTACATAGAACATATAAGTAAAAAGTCCTGATAAGACAAATTTTAAGATCTGTGATTGTTGTCTTAGGGTCAAAATGACCCGAGAAACACAGCCAAATCTACCACAGCCTCAAAATGAGGACAGCAGGAGGCTTAAGGCCAACCTACTTTTTAACAAAGAATTCAAGACTTTTTAAGACGTTAAGTATCTGCTGATTCCTTATTGAGCTCATCAGGAAATGACACCATGAGTATCAGATATTTAACTTTTCTCTTTTTTTTACATTGAATATTATTTATGTGCAGAAAAAACATTATTCTTAATTTTCTATCAGTGTGAAACTATTAAACCAGAGGTTCTTAACCTGGGTTCAATCGAACCCCAGGGGTTTGGTGGAGCCTATGGAGGTAAAGACTCACTTGTGTAAAGTCGTGATGACGCCGCGCTGTGACATCACTACTGCAGAGGATCAGTTACATTGCTTAACCAATCAGAGGATCACGTTACATTGCTTAACCAATCAGAGGATCAGTTACATTGCTTAACCAATCAGAGGATCACGTTACATTGCTTAACCAATCAGAGGATCACGTTACATTGCTTAGCCAATCAGAGGCTCACGTTACATTGCTTAACTAATCAGAGGATCACATTACATTGCTTAGCCAATCAGAGCTCAGAGGAGCTCTGATTGGAGGAGCTCCACTCTCAACATGGATTTGAGTTTGTGTCTTTAATTACTTTACCAAAGCTCACAGTTTTTACCAGATTCTAATCTAAATCTGCTCCTTAGTCACATCTTTTCGGGGTTGGTGCTGCCTCTAGTGGCGTGGGGTGGTAACACAACTAATATAATTACATTACTAAATCAGAACACCGCAAAGTATTTTTTGTGTCAGCGGGGGGGTTCGGTGAATGCGCACATGAAGCTGGGGGCTTCGGTACATCAAAAAAAGATTAAGAACCACTGTATTAAACAGTGAAAACAGTTTTTTATTGTTCAGATTTAAATGAATCAAACACATTTGGTTTCCTTCCGGGTTATGTTTGCAACAAGCCACAGACTGAGCGACGATTCAGACCCATCATGTGTGTTTTTACCTTTCTCTCTGCTGGGCGGCGCCACTTCCTGCACGCAGTCGGAGGGAAACCAGCCGGTGCGTCCTCTCGCCGTCCCCTCCCAGTAGCCCCCCTCTCCCACGCTCAGCACTGAGGAACAAACAGGCCGATGTTTATACAAGCACGGACAAACATTTACAGCACATGTACATGTGGTTTATGTTGATCAGACCCCAAAATGTCCAATCTAAAGACAAATGATTTGTTTAGACGTTTCATAAAAAGCTCCAGAGGAATCTAATAGTTGGATGTTTGTCTGAAAAATAAGCACAGCATAAACATAAACAGCAGACTGTCCCCCGTTATCATCATGAGCAAATATATATTTCTATTAAGAAGCTGACTGATGGAGCGTTCCTCTGGAGCGATACTCTGGAGCGTTACTCTGGTAGTAACTTTAAAGGTCCTTTGTGCCACTTTTACTAATGTTGTTTATCGAAACAACACTATTGTTTGTTGCGATAACCTCTGGAAGGATTTATCGTCCAGTAACATTCGTTACTGTGGCAGCCTAATAAAGCTTTACTGTTCTGCACAGAGACTCATTACTTCCCCTGTTAGCTTTTATCTCTGCTCTTATTGTTCAAAGATGGTTTCTGTGATGGATTCTACTGTAAATCTGCTAATGACATGCAGCGACAAACAGTGAGATCATCATAAAGTCCCTGCGCTGATGAATCATCCTCCACCGGCTGAAGGATCCTCTCTCTATGTTCCTCATGTGTGAATTTTTATTTCCTCACCTTTTACTTTGTCGCCTTTGTTAAGTGAGAGTTCTCTGTCTCCGCTGGCGGAGTGAGAGCGGACGGCGACGTAAACCCGGCCCGGCACCGCGCTGTACATCCGCTTCATCTGGCCGCCGCCCGGCGCCGCGCTGCGGGTCAGACAGACGCTTACTGCACAACAAATCCTGCAGAGTTAAATCAAAACTACGCCGAGTCTATCTTGTCCTTATCAGAATTGGCGTTAATTTAACTCTTTTCAGAGTTTTTTCAACAAGAAATTAAGTCATTTTAACACTTGAAAAAGTTAGAACTACTCCAACTATTTTTGAAATAACTCTGTAAGAGTTAAATTAACACCAATTCTGATAAGGACCACATAAACTCAGCATAGTGTTGATTTAACTCTGCACAATTTGTTGTGTGGGTCGAACCGCAGCGCTGAAGGACACATACTCTAATCCACTCTATGAAAACTATCGATTCTTTTAGTAATCAATTATTCTGCTGAAAGAAAATTCTCCATATTTTAACCACTTATATCTTTATATACAATAAAGATGTAAGTAAATAATTCAATTCTTCACAGCAAAGAGCCCAGTGTTAATTTAACTCGGAAGAGTGTGGACTTTATAAACACTGAGAAAGTGTTAATAACAACTCTGTCGGAGTTAACAACATAATTCCCAGTGTTGATTTAACTCCCACAGAGTTGATATTAACACTTTTTCAGTGTTTATAAAGTCCACACTCTTCAGAGTTAAATCAACACTGGGCTTTTTGCTGTGTTCTTTTGTAAGTCAGAAGATGAACGTTGTGTTTCCTAAAATGCAGAAACTGCTTTGCTTCAGTGAAAGGCGGGTTATTTGTAACAAAGGATGAAGTTACAGATAAAACATTTAGACCAGGAGTGGACAACTCCAGGTCTGGTTGGTCTCCTGCAACCTTTAGACGTGTCTCTACTTCAACACACCTGAGTTAAATTAAGTTAAGTTAAGCAGGACTCTGGAGAACCTGACGGCACTGAGGAGGAGATTCAGCTGTTGAAAGTATAAGTAAAATGTATATTAAAAAGAAATGGCAGGAATTATGGGATAGAGAAGAAAAAGCAAGATTTTATTATAGAATTAAAAAAAAGTAGGGGAATGTAGGGAAGGTAATAGGAATAAAAAAGGAGAGGAAATTATATCCAGATTAAGATTTGGGCATCGGGGCTAAATAGTACTCTGAAAATAACTAATAAACATAGTACAGGTTTGTGTAGTTATTGCGGAGAGTTGGAAACAGTGCAGCATATTTTTCTAGAATGTAATAAGTATAGTCGGGTAAAAGAGGTGTTAACCAGAGAGTTAAATAGAAATAAAAATACTTTAGATATAAAAACATTTGCTGCAAAGATCGTCTGGGGATGCAGCATTTGACAGCATTTTTAGTTTTCTTAGGAAGGTGAGTATTATGGGAAGATTATAGTGATAGGACATCTGGTCTATACTCCAGTCTGGAAGGTGGTGGTAATGCACCTATAAGTTGTTTGCCAACCTCCATAAAACCAAAAAAACAAGATTCAGCTGTTGGACCAGGGAGACATTAAGAGCTGCAGGACACCGGACGTCCAGGACCAGGACTGCCCACCCCTGATTTAGACACTTAACTTCTTATTTTTCTAGTTCAACCTTAGATTTCTGTCTGGAACTAATCGATGTTTGTGCTTAAACTAATCGAGCCTCATTCTGTCATGTTTTACACAAACACAGTAAAAATGCCAGTGTTGAATTAACACCCAAAAGTGTCTATATGTGTCCAAGTCAGCTGGTGTTAAATTCAACAATACAGAGTGTCATACACAGTCCAGTCACATTAATGTGACCATCTGTCAAAAGCCAGAATAACCACCTTTCGCAGAGCGAACTGCTACGAGACGTGCAGGAAGAGAGTCACTTAGGTCCCTGAAGGTCTTCTCTGGGATGTTGAGCCATGCCGACTCTAATGCCGTGGCCAGCTGCGCTAGATTACGCGGTTGAGGATCCATGGCGCGAACAACTCGATCGAGATGGTCCCACAGATGCTCGATTGGGTTTAAGTCAGGTGAGTTTGCTGGCCAGGGGAGGACGGTAAACTCATCCTGGTGCTCTTCGAACCACGCACGTACACTGGCAGCTGTATGACACCTCGCATTGTCCTGCTGGAAGATGCCATCATCCTGAGGAAAAACAATGCGCATGTAGGGGTGGACATGGTCCGCAAGGACAGATGCGTACTTGTATTGATCCATCGTGCCTTCCACAATAATCAGTGAACCCAGAGAATGCCAGGAAAACATTCCCCAGACCATAATGCTCCCGCCTCCAGCTTGGACCGTTCCTGCAATGGTTGCAGGGTGGTTCCTTTCAGAGGTTTCACGCCTTATACGCCAACGTCCATCTGTCCGATGGAGCATAAAACGCGATTCATCTGAAAACGCTACCTGTCGCCACTCAGTGGACGTCCAGCTACTGTACTGGCGTGCAAATTCTAGCCTTCGTCGTCGATGAACACCAGTCAGCATAGGTGCACGAACCAGGCGTCCGCTTCGGAGGCCCAGACGCAGCAATGTTCGCTGAATAGTGGTTTGGGAGACACTTGTGGTAGCCCCTTGGTTCATTTTAGTGGTCAGTTGCTCAACGGTAGCCCGTCTATCTGCCCGAACGCATCTCCGCAACCGTCGTTCGCCTCTGTCATCTATGGCCCGTGGAGCACCACATTTGCCACGTCGTTGATTTTGGACAGTCCCATTTTGCCATGCACGGTACACTTTTACCACGGCGGCACGCGAACAGTTCACAAACTCAGCCGTTTCGGAAATGCTTCCACCCTTGGCCCGAAAGCCAATGATCATGCCCTTTTGGACGTCGGATAAATCGCTTCGTTTCTGCATTACGCCAACGATTGAAATGTTTTCCGAAGCCCACACACACCCTTTATATACGCTCAACTGCACTGTGCTGCCACCTGCCTTCTGTGATTGGTTATTTAACTCTGAAGTGGAAAGTACGTGGTGGTCACATTAATGTGACTGGACTGTGTATTAACATTTACAACGGTGCTGGTGTTAAAATATGTTAAAAGTAACACCAGTGTAGTGTTGATCACTAAACATAATGTGGTGTAAAAAAAGCAAATAATTGACCCACAAGGTGTCGATATCCATCAAATCCAGTGGAAAATATTCAAAACAAAACACAGAAAAGGAAAGTTTAACTTTTCTTAAACCCATTTCAGTATATGTTAATTTAACAAAAGAATGGGTGTTAATCTTTTAACACTTTCAAAAGTGTTAATCTTTTAACACTTTCAAAAGTGTTACTTTAACACCAGCTGACTTCAGCACATATAGACACTTTTGGGTGTTAATTCAACACCGGCATTTTTACTGTGAAAAAGCAACTTCCTTTCAAAAACTTGACTAGCAACAAAAGTATCAACTTTTTTTCCAAGAAAGGCGATTAACGTAAAAAACCCTGACAAATCTAACGTGTTTCTTCTTCTTCTTCTTTTTCAAATAATCAACTAGCGATGTGCCGCGTCTCCAGCCTTTACCCCTGCCGGCCTCTGGGCTGCCGGTGCCGCTCCTCCGTATCGCTCTGGCCTCCTCTGCCTCTGGACGGGGACCGGGTTCGGTTCCGGGGGCTGCTGGAGCTCCTGACCCCGATGGAGGCCCGGCGCTGGCCCTGCACAGACGCTCCACGTCAGCCGACACACACAGACGGGGTCGGGCGGAGCAGCTGAGCGGCGTCAGTACCTGCCCCGGGTTGGTGGCGGCCTTGGCGGGGAGGATCAGCGGGTCGGAGCCGGTCATGGTGTTGTCGCTGTTGGCGCGCAGCAGCGGGTGGGAATGGAGCGACGGGAGAGGCAGCGTGTGGACGCTCTCCTTTCGCCTGGGAACGAACTTTGGTGACTCTAAAAAGGGAACTGATGATGGGGAGGGTTTTATGGACGGACCAGGCGTCAGGTGAAGCAGGTCAGGAGGAAACAGGCGGATTAGGTGGGACAGCAGCGTAGCTAAAGCAACACATGAGAAAGTTTATTTGGTGCTTTTGTAAAGTCAAAATTAAAACCAATGATTTGGATTATTTAGCCTGTCAAAACCAGTGTTGTATAAAGTACTGAGATCTCAGAGTCTAGTAAAAGTTTAGGTTCCTCTCCAAAATATGACTTTGGTAAAAGTCCAAGTCACTGAAATGTTACTTGAGTTAAAGTCTTAAAGTATCAGAAACGTCTTGTACTTAAGTATGGAAATTACTGTAAAAATGGATGAACTCAAGTAATTTAATGAAAAGTATAAGTAAAAAGTAAAACAAGGCAAATTCAGTTTGAATTACATTTTTTATATTTTGGTAAACTTGTCAAATACAGTTAAAGTAATAAACACAACCAAGTGCAGGCAAAATTAAACCTGCTAATAGATAAACCTGCAGCATCATTTGGTTAAGAAAATTAGGTGCTTTAACTACAAGGTTAATAACTTAACCTGCTTTACAGCTGAACCAGCTTCTCAGTTTCCCCTCCAGGACAGAAAATACAAAGTTTTTGTAAGTCTTAAGTTTCCCTTCAAGTGGTCAGAACTGAAAATGAGAAAAATAGTCAGAACAGAAAATGTGGCCAACATGAAGAAAAAAAGCCGTTACGATTCTCTACTTCACAAACTATTGGTGCAACACTGGTCATTATGTGGCATTAGGGACATGAGGCTGATGCTCATCACCAGACTTTGTGTTTAATGGGAGAAGAGAAACAGGTGTTTCCTATTGGTGGAGATGAACAAACCCAGGTAAGTAGCTACCGACTGTAGCAGCCAATCAGTAGGTGGGTCAAAACTCCAGCGTTTCTCTCTCTTTTTTGTAACGAGTAACTAAACCACACATTGAAAATGTATCGAAGTAAAAGTATGAAATGAAGTTCAGAAATATAGTGAAGTAAGAGTGAAAGTTATCAAAAATGTTCATAATCGAGGAAAGTATGAAGTACTGCAAGATATACTTAAGTAAAGTAGTGAAGTGTTTTTACTTCGTTACTATACAACACTGGTCAAAATAAGAGTTTATATTTACACCATTCATTTGTAAATGTCACATTTTCATTAGCAAGCTAAACGATTAAACTAAACATGTAGTTAGCAAGTAAATGTGAAGCTAAATATTTAGCTTGAAACTGTGACATTTATAAATGAATGTATAACGTGGTGAAATTTCATAAATTTCTCTTTTCTCGTTCAATAACCCAAATTATTGATTTTAATTTTCGACAGAGTAATTTTACTGGAAACGTACCAACATCCATGTCTTTATGGTTTTTAATAATCTCTCCAAGCTCAAAGTGACCCGACATCACAGCTACCTGCGAACAGAAACCAGACCAATCAAAAACCTTTTCTAGTTAAAGTCACACCCACTACCCACTTTATTAGGTACACCTGCCGGTTGCTCATCACTTAGCTCAGTGTTGTAGCGACTAGGGCTGTATAATAATATCGATATCACGATATATATTGATATTTTCTTTCCTAAAAAAAATCGATATTCATCCTTAAGTATCGTAACGTCCAACTGTCACCTTGTTCACTCACTGCTTGCTTCACCAGGTCATCAGGCTTAGAGTGATTCCTTCAGATGTTCAGGTTAAAAAGGTATCAAACTATTCAGAGCAGGAACTTGGTTCACTTTATTTACTTTACTAATGCATGTCAGCTACAGTTTGGACTGTTTCAACTAAAAGAAACATGTTTTCTCTCCACTTCTTTGGTTCATTTTGTCCAGCTGTCCACTTTAAGTCTGTGTCCAACCAGAACCAGGTATTGTGTAGTTGGTGCTTTTAATCAGTTTTCAGTTAAATTAATTCAGTCCAACTTTATAACAGTCACAAAATGTCACCAAAATCACTCTGTCCCTCTGAAATCTTCCAGGAAATCGCATAAGTGTATTGAATTGTATCGTTTGCTGAATATCGCAATATAAATTGTATCGTGGACAGAATATCGTGTATCGTATCGTGAGATTATTGTATCACAGCTTCAGAGATGCTGAAGATAAAACCTGAGACCTTGTTACATTAATGCCATGAAGAATTAAAGTCGGTCTGGAGTCCAGGTGTAGCTAATGAAGTGTCGCCTCTCACTAGATGAGGTCGTTTACCTGAAAAGGAGTCTGGCCATGTTTGTTCTTCGCCTCCTTGTTGGCGCCCCGGTACAGCAGGACCCGGACGCAGCTTTCCTGGACCGGACAACAATCAACGCTGTAAAACTCTTCGCCTTCACAACGTCGTTTCACGCTCACCTTGTTGTAGAGCGCTGAAATGTGAAGTGCCGTGTTCCCTGAGGCGGTTTGGGAGGCGGCGTCCGCTCCATAAAACAGCAGATGCTCCAAGTGTTGAGCAAAGCCGTTCTGGCAGGCCTTTTAAAGTCCGAAATACGAGAAAACTGTTAGTGTTATGAGTGCAAACAAACACAGGTTGACCCAAGAGAAGCAGCCATGAGGATCAACGGTAAATTAGACATCTGACGTCCTCGTTTACATTAAATTACAGCTGAGGCAAAACAGGAAACGGAAAATCAGCTCCGGTTTCCTCGCATGCAGGGGTGTCCACACTTTTTGCCATTCGGGCCAAAATTGTTCAGTTAGGAGAAAATTAAACCAAAACTGGTAACACTTTATTTCAAGGGTGTGGATAAGACTGACATGATGGTATCATGAAATGAAGGAGTCTTTATGTTTATGTTTATGACAGTTGTCATTTAGTGTCATTTGGTAAATAATGACACTTTTAAAGCAAAGTTGCTCTAAAAGTTGTATTAAAACTCCATAAAAATGGCAAATTTGCATGATTTTGTAAATTATGATAATTTAATGCATTTTTAATTGACTTTAATGGAGACAAGCAGAAAAAAGATTTTGCTGGATTAAAAGAAATAAGATTAGTTTTCAAATTATTTCTGGCTCAAACAAATTTATCCTCAGTTATTAAAACTTTGGGTCATCCTCTTTCAAAACACATCAATAATTTCAACAAAAGTAAAAGTTTCTCAATGTGATTCGTATTGCAAAAGCTGGATCATAACGAAACAAATGGTTTAAACTAATAAACCATTATTTAAACAATATTAATCAACATGAACACATCATGTAAATAAGACACATTTAGCCAGAGGGGCTCATTTTAATCTCCTAAAAAATAACTAACATCCAGAACAACATGATGTATGAAGTTCAGATAAAACTATCGTGATTTACATTGAACATTTAAAATAAAAGAAAAAGTCACAACTGTAAGAAAAAAAAAATATGTAAAAAAATATTCAATTTGGAGGCTGAACAAAACTGAAAGTGTTTTTTCTAATGGCTGCAGAACAATTTAACCCATTCAGGGGCCTCAAGAAACTACTCCAAGGGCCGCAAATGGCTCCTAGGCCACACTTTGGACATCCCTGGATTACATTCTTTTGGTGTGACGGCCTAGTCAAAGTCGAGACCCAAATCCAACTAGCAGTGTGTGGAAAAGGCTTGAAAATTACTGTTCACTTGCTAAACCTGAGTTTCTGAGTCTGCAGACGAGCAAACCTGTAAATGCAGGCCACACTTTCTAGAAAACATTTCCTCCTACTACACAGAGTCGTTTCTTTGTGTTGGTCTGGCACATAAAGTCTGTGGCTGTAACGAAACAAATGTGACAAAATTAAAGGTTTGTGAACAATTTAGCAGAAATATTTCTGTCAGCAGGCTGGAGCAGAACGGAAACACTTCTTTTTGCTCGTGTGGATGATCAGAACGTCAATCACTTCCCGACTGGAGGGACGGTGAGACGGAGGAATGAAAGGTACCTTATGGACTTCTTCCATTCCAAACTCCTCTTCATCCCTGTGCTATGGAGAGAGGAGGAAGAGGAGAGGATGAAAACGAGTGAGGATGAGGGAGACGCACAGATCAGACGGCGGTGCATCGCTTCACTTAACGGAAAATGTTTTCAGGAGACCTATTATGCTAGATTCACTTTTTGCATGTTTTTGTTTTTCCATTTTGGTTTCTACTGCTTCTAAAAAAAAAACTAAATTAACTCCCAGCCGTTTTCTGGCAATACGTTCATGTTTTTGTGGTGGAAAATGAGGCACTTCAAAAATCTTTGGAATATGGAGTCACGTTCCACAGGAACTATGCCGTTACCTAGCAACCCCAGCCCGTTACCTAGCAACCAAAACCCGTTACCTAGCAACCCCAGCCACGCCCAGCATGTTACCTAGCAACCTGGAATTCCAGCACATTTGACCAGCTGGTTTTACTTGTAAGTTAGTTTTGTCTTATTTCAAGTGTTCTCTAGAAACTAGACCAAAAATACTTGGTAAAGAGATTTTAGTGTTTTTGCTGTGAAGATTTAAAATCCATTTCAGCTGGACTGCCTTGTTGCTGAAATGTGCAAATAAACTTGATTGAATATAAGAAAAAGACAAACCCTGAAAGGGAATCTGTAGTGTAAAATTCACATTTTGCTTGTTTCTGTCCTTCTAAGTTCATGTTTTTTAGAAAATGAGAGATTTCAAAAACCTCCAGAATGCAACGCCACAAATCAGAAGGCGCTGCTTGTTACCTAGCAACCAAAGCCGAGCTCCAGCTCTATGTCCTGGACAATGGCTGCTGGAAAAGACAAGAGTTTGTAGTTGACTTACCATCCAGAAACCACTTGCTGCATTCTTGTTGATTGTCCAGGAGGCTCCATTTCTGCTTTTCAAAGATGCACGGTTGTGCAACGGTGTATCTGTTTGCAGCCATTTTGACGTGTGTGTAAATGTTGAGTTGGGGGCATGGCCAGTAGCAGATTATTGGATTTAAAGTGACAGGAGGCCCTAAAACAACTAAAATCTCATTATCTAAGAATGATTTTGTGCAAAACATGCTTTGTGTAGGCCTATCTTACACTGTTAGATCCACCCTAAAGCATAATAGGTCACCTTTAAGACAAACACATGAGACACAGAGGCAGGAAGCTGATTGGCTGGACGGAGCTACCTGATGGCTCTCATCCCAGCCGTTCTCGTCCCTGGTGCCCAGCTTCGCCCGGTAATACAGCAGCGTCTCGCAGCAGGACGTTTCGCCCCCTGTCAGCACGGTGTGGTACAGCGGGGTCAGGCCACAGCGGTCCTTGTAGTCCGGAGATGCTCCGAGGGACAAAAGTGCCTGTTGAGGACAGGACAGAGGGACAAAGACGACGATGAGACGCTTCTCTAGAGAGAAAACTGTTTCTCACAGGAGCCAAATCTGTTGAGTCAGAAGAACTCATGCGACAAGAAATGAAAAAAAAATAAGATAAGGCAAATAAAGTAGTTCAGTTATTCATCCTTAAAGACACAGTACCATGTAAAATTGCCTTTATTGAGCTTTCCGTCGTGTTGTAAACTTATTCCTTCATCAAAAACAAACCTGCAGTTTCGCTTTGATACGTTCATGTTTGAGAACTCCTGTAATCTCCATGGCAACCACTCATGGTGCAAAACGCCTGGGTGGACCTAGCTCCGCCTTCAGGGCGCAGCTCCGCCCCCACTCAGTTCCTTCAGACTAGCCAGCAGCAATTAGCAATCAGTTGCCACATAGGAGCTGGGGTTGTTCTGTGTGTGTGTGTGTGTGTGTGTGTGTGTGTGTGTGTGTGTGTGTGTGTGTGTGTGTGTGTGTGTGTGTGTGTGTGTGTGTGTGTGTGTGTGTGTGTGTGTGTGTAGGTGTGTGTGTGTGTGGTGCGTGGTGTGTGTGTGTAGGTGTGTGTGTGTGTGCGTGGGTGTGTGGTGTAGGTGTTGTGTGTGTGTGGTGTGTGTGTGTGTGTGTGTGTGTGTGTGTGTGTGTGTGTGTGTGTGTGTGTGGTGTTGTGTGTGTTGTGTGTGTGTGTGTGTGTAGGTGTGTGTGTGTGTGTGTGTGTGTGTGTGGGTGTGTGTGTGTGTGTGTGTGTGTGTGGTGTGTGTGTGTGTGTGTGTGTGTGTGTTGTTGTGTGTGTGTGTGGTGGTCTCACCAGCAGTCCGGCGTGGTTGTGAGCTCTCACAGCTTTGTGCAGCGCCGTCATGCCGTCGTGGCTCCTGAAGTCCATGTGGGCTCCGCCCAGAACCAGCAGCCGGACGCCGTCCACCGGCAGACCGGACTGCACCGCCACCGACAGCGGCGTCTCTGGGAGGAAATTAAAAAATATTTCACATTTCGTAACAGCTCTCTGAATACAGATCAGATCAGATTTTTATTAGTAAATCACCAGAATCTCACCTCCGCTGTCAGGGTCATGAAAATTTGGATCCAGACCTTTTTCCAGAACTTTTGCCATTTTTTCCATCGCTCCAGTCTGGACGTATTCCAGAAACTTCTTCTGGCTGGCCTGCATGCGGAGGCATGTTACAGAACGATGGGCAGCTGCTGTCAGACACGATTAAGAACCGAAGAAGAAGAAGAAGAAATACCTTGGTGCTGAGCTTAGCCAGAGCCTTCTCATCCAGGTTGGTCTGTTTGTAAACTCTGGTTTTATACCGAAACTGAGGGCAAAAAACATCACATGTGTGTGAAAAACGTGAGTCACGTCTAAAGAAAAGAATCTGCTTTTCAAATTGTGAGCCGGTTCATGAAGACAAAATGGCCGCTGTTCCTCTGTGCTGCAGCGAATCTCTGCTTCCCACTCAAAGCTGCCGGAACAGGACTGTGATTCATTTCTTCAGTCACATTTAGATTCATTTTTGGGAAGAAAAATAACTTAATCACATGAGTTTCTTAGTCTGTCATGATGACAAATTTTACTGGACGATAATCCGTCTCAGAAATTATTGTGATAAAAGTTAATATTGTCATTTTGGGACCATTATTAATACTAAAGTGTATGTTTTAGAAAATGTACAGAAAGATTCTGCTGCTTTGTTTCTCATTATGTTTTACGTGTAACAAAGAGAAGATGTAATAAACTTGTTTCTATTGTCACTTTGTGTGTCATTGAAACGAATTAAAATATATTTTTTTATTTAATCTGTACTACTTTCTTATTTTTTGCAGTGTTGTGTATTTTTTTCCTTTCATTTTGACTTTAAAAAGATTTTAAAAAATGACTAAAAAGACTGAAAAACTGAACTTGAACTAATAATGATGTCATAATAATGCAAGTAAACTCTCTTAAAGACCAAGGAACTTTAATGTCTAAAGAATATTTAACACTGGAACCATAAATACATTTTAATATCCAAAATAAATTAAAATGGATTAGGAAGTCTCTGTCATCAAAATTGCCTTTCAGCTTTGACAAGGAAAACAGGCAAAAGGGTGCAAGCTATTTAGTTTGTGCTTGATGTCAAATGTTTGCAGCATTTCTTAAAATGGTGGATCTTCAACAATTAAAAACAATTAAAAGGGAGCATCTCTTTAACAAATGTCCAAATGAAAATGAATGTGCTCATTTTAATTTCATCATGCATGTGGCAAGCTAAGGAGTTTGTAAATGAATGTTTTAACACTTATATTCAGTAAATTCCCATGTTTGTATCTAATCGGAACCACTATCTAGAACTTGCAGAGCATTTTTAAAGGGAACTGATACCTGGAAATTATTCTTATTTAGGTAAATATCTCAGTAATAACAGGTGTAACCGTCTGCACAACAGGATCAGCCTCATTCATATTTATTTTTAAATCATTTAAACAACTACGCATGTTGAATAAATAAGAAACCTCCAAACAAAACTTAATTTTAATAATATCTAATGCCGAATGCATCTCAAAAGCTGTGTGTAAAGGTATTAACCCAGATAAACAGCAGAACATTACCGAGTAACAAGGTTCGACTCTATGAGCTCATTGGATCTGGCACAAACCAGAACATCCACCAGATGGCGCTGTGGGCTTTACAAATACAACTTTATTACTTCTCTGCTGACCAATCACCCAAAAACCTATAAATTTAATACTCTGTATTTTATATGTAAATTGGATAATATGAGACAAAATACAAAAACCGCATAAAAATTAACAGATTTATCTCTTGGTTTTTCTGAAATTCTGAGCCTGAAGGCCTGGTTTCTTGATGCTTCAAAGATTATTTCGGCATTGTTAAGATAATTTTTCAGGCATAATAACTGCTGCTTATATTAAACAAATAAACCAGAAATGATCTGCTTACATTTACAGAATATAACCAGCTCCACATCTGTATCAAAGAAGTTCTATTAAAGTGTGCTTTTTGACAATTAAAAAAATATTTCATTCATCTAAACTTTCCCTCACTGCCTCAGCTGAGGTCAGAGGTCACGATTTAACAATAAGAAAGGGAAACATTTGAGAAAAGGAACATCATGCAAGGAGCTGGACAACCATCCACAACTAAGTAATTAATAATCACATAATAATAATAATAATAATAATATTAATAATAATAATAATAATAATAATAATAATAATAATATTAAAAATATAATAAGGATATTCTGTACATTTTTTTCTTTAGCCTAGTAGATTATGCATTCCTTGGATTGGAGTGCACCACTTCTGATAAATGTTAAAATTTTGGCCTACCTGTTAAATTTTGTTTTTAAATATATTTTAAAACTTGAATCTTTGTGTGAACCTACATGCATCTACATCCTGTAAAAGTTACTGAACACCGATTCACCGTTAATCGTGAAAATCTAAGCATTTACTGTCTTCAGAGAAGAGTTGGATAGTAACTAGTTACATTAATTCTAGTTAAATTTATTTCAGTAACTTTTGGGAAAAAATACTTTTATTAGTATTTTTCTTATTGCACCCACTGTTAGACGCATACTTGCAGTTTTTTCTAAACTTTATGTTGAAAGAAATATAAAACCCACAAAATATTTAAAGAAATTAGAAAAAAAAATCCTGACTTTGTTTGTAATTATGTCATTATTCATATACTATTTTTATTTTGGTTCTTAAAAATACCAAAATTTCCAAATAACTTTATGTTTTGGTCCACCTGCTGATGTAATTTTTAAATGCTAAATGACTGATCAGGTCCTCAGTACTTGAGTAGACTTTTTACCAAATACTGTTTTTGGTCGGTTAAGACTTTTGGTTCTGAGTGACCTCAGTCCTCACCTCGAGGTAAGGGACCCCTTTCTCGAAGGTGCGTGCATAGTCCCGCAGGGGGCGCTCCTCCTCCAGGAACTTGGCGTCCCGTCCTTCTCCAGCCGGCTGGAAGAGCCCGTAGTTGTAAACGTCCCACAGGGTCTCGCCGAGCGAACAGACGATCTGCTGCTTGGCGCTCCACACGGTGCAGTCCTGGTCAAACTGGAGGCACCGCTGACACACACACACACACACACACACACACACACACACACACACACACACACACACACACACACACACACACACACACACACACACACACACACAACACACAACACACACACACACACACACACACACACACAACACACACACACACACACACACACACACCACACACACACACACACACACACACACACACACCACACACACACCACACACACACACCACACACACACACCACACACACACACACACACCACACAACACACACACACACAACACACCGACACACAACACACACACACACACCACACACACACACACACACACACACAACACACACACACCAACACACACACACACACACACACACACACACACACACACACACACACACACACACACACACACACACACACACACACACACACACACACACACACACACACACACACACACACACACACACACACACACACACACACACCACACACAAACACACACACACACACACACACACACACACACACACACAGTGGAGGGGTTCAGTTTTATAGACATGGTGCAATGTGACGTCACGTGTGCAAAAAGCTGGTTGCTGATGATTAGCTGGTGATTTAACTGTTAAGTTGTCAACACAAGATAAAAAAGAAAAAGGGACTCAGTGCTTTGCTATTGTCATCACTATGACAACCAGATATGGTCAGGAAAAAGTTTTAATTTAAAGAGACAGAAAGAGAGAGAGAGAGAAGTAGGTCAGTAATGCTAGCTTGACTTTGACAACCTTCATATGTAGATGTGCTGCAGAATTCAGTGTTTTGGTTCAGTTTGAAACAAAACCGACCCAGAAACTCTGCCAGATCATCAGTAAAACAGGTGTTTAAATCAGCTGATCTATTCAGATGAATCCAGCCTGAAAACGTATCACTGTAACGGACTGACCTACTTGACCAGGGCGATGGTTATCAAGCTTTTATTCATTAAATGGAACTTAATCAAATTTTATTATCTTTATTGTATTTTAGTTTGGTATGTCATTTTGCTTCAATATATCTTGTTAATGTATTGTTACATTTTAATTTATTCATTTATTTAACCAGGTGTTGCCAAACATTTATTTAATTTAATTTCACTTTATTTAGCATATTATCTTATTATATTTCAGTTAAATAGTTTCTCTCACACTAAATATTAACATTTAAAAATAAATGTGTCCATAGTTGTTATGCTGTTAACTACTGATGTGTAAATGTGTGAATCATCATGACGGCTGGTGATGAATGAAAGAGACTTGTTAAATAAATGAATGTTTTAACACTTCTATTCAGTAAATTCCCATGTTTGTATCTAATCGGAACCACTATCTAGAACTTGCAGAGCATTTTTAAAGGGAACTGGTACCTGGAAATTATTCATCAGTAGAATATTATCTCTGCAGAATTTAATGTGATTTAAATTATTAACTACCATACCATATTTCTAGGAAATAACTGCCTTTATCCTTTTGTTTGGTGCTGAGTTTTTTATTTTCACACTACATTTATTACAGTGTTAGAATACAGAGGAGTAGATATGAATGTTTATCGTTTGTTCTGTATAAAAAGTGTCAAATTAACACCAACTCCTACAAGGACAAGAACAAACTGCTGTAGAAAATGTCTCATTGTTTTTCTCTGGCCTCGGATGTTTTCTGTTTTCTGCCTGAACTCATGAAGTTCCAGTTTTCTTTTCTTGAAAATATGACATTTTTTTCCTAGTAAACATTTGACTTTTCAAACTCAGAAAGTTTCAAGATTTCTGTAGAAAATTTCTCAGAATTTCAACATTTGATTTATTATTTTTATTTTATTTTTTTTTGCATTTCCAAGTTCTCCAGAAAATTCCTCGGATCTCTCTCTCCTTTTCTTAAATCAAAATTGACCCTAACATGCCGTCTGGTGGGCAGATCCTTGCAGCTGTTTCATCAGCTCTGTAGGTAAAACTGCACAGCTCAGCATCGCTCTCATACTATGGCCAAATTTATTGGCATGGCAACCGTTTCATTAGTGGAGGCAGGCAGCCGTTGCCGTAGTGATGCCTCCCAAGTCCTTTGGAGGTATGCAGTGACGTGCCTCAGCCTGTGTGCTGGTGTATGAATGAGATATTGTGTGTTTATGGGGACCGGGTGTGTATGAATGAGATATTGTGTGTTTATGGGGACCGGGTGTGTATGAATGAGATATTGTGTGTTTATGGGGACCGGGTGTGTATGAATGAGATATTGTGTGTTTATGGGGACCGGGTGTGTATGAATGAGATATTGTGTGTTTATGGGGACGGGTGTGTATGAATGAGATATTGTGTGTTTATGGGGAGCGGGTGTGTATGAATGAGATATTGTGTGTTTATGGGGACCGGGTGTGTATGAATGAGATATTGTGTGTTTGTGGGGACAGTGTGTGTATGAATGAGGTACAGTGTGTTTATGGGGACCGGGTGTGTATGAATGAGATATTGTGTGTTTATGGGGACCGGGTGTGTATGAATGAGATATTGTGTGTTTATGGGGACCGGGTGTGTATGAATGAGATATTGTGTGTTTGTGGGGACAGTGTGTGTATGAATGAGGTACAGTGTGTTTGTGGGGACCGGGTGTGTATGAATGAGATATTGTGTGTTTATGGGGACCGGGTGTGTATGAATGAGATATTGTGTGTTTATGGGGACCGGGTGTGTATGAATGAGATATTGTGTGTTTATGGGGACCGGGTGTGTATGAATGAGATATTGTGTGTTTGTGGGGACAGTGTGTGTATGAATGAGGTACAGTGTGTTTATGGGGACCGGGTGTGTATGAATGAGATATTGTGTGTTTATGGGGACCGGGTGTGTATGAATGAGATATTGTGTGTTTATGGGGACCGGGTGTGTATGAATGAGATATTGTGTGTTTATGGGGAGCGGGTGTGTATGAATGAGATATTGTGTGTTTATGGGGACGGGTGTGTATGAATGAGATATTGTGTGTTTGTGGGGACAGTGTGTGTATGAATGAGGTACAGTGTGTTTATGGGGACCGGGTGTGTATGAATGAGATATTGTGTGTTTATGGGGACCGGGTGTGTTATGAATGAGATATTGTGTGTGTTATGGGGACCGGGTGTGTATGAATGAGATATTGTGTGTTTGTGGGGACAGTGTGTGTATGAATGAGGTACAGTGTGTTTATGGGGACCGGGTGTGTATGAATGAGATATTGTGTGTTTATGGGGACCGGGTGTGTATGAATGAGATATGTGTGTTTATGGGGACCGGTGTGTGTGATGAATGAGATATTAGTGTGTTTTGTGGGACCGTGTGTGTATGAATGAGTAAGTGTGTTTATGGGGACCGGGTGTGATGAATGAATTTTAGATTATTGATGTGTTTTATGGGGACCGGGTTGTATGAATGAGATATTGTGTGTTTGTGGGGACAGTGTATGTATGAATGAGGTACAGTGTGTTGTGGGAACAGGGTCTGTTTACTTTGATGGTCCATAGTGACGGCGCAGCCGGATGTCACAGTGACACCTTCTGCAGCACTGTAATCTAATTTTAGTGCAGCTTTTCCTTCTTGCCTTTTCTTCAGAAATAAATGTAGACTGAAGAACAACAGAAACCCTTGGCATGTTTCTCATTCCTCGGCTCTCCCCAAACTCATTAAAACCCTATTAGATAATTAGCAATTACTGTTATATTGAGGGCAGATTAGCTGACATGTGGAACGCTGGGCATGTTGAGGGAGTTGGAAGCAGAGTGGGTGGGGCTTCATCACCTTGCTGCAGCTTTTGTGTGGGTTTGCCAGTTCTCACCTGCTGCCAGCTGCAGGAAGTGTGAAGTGATGCTAACTCCAGATGTGGGAGCTAATTGGCTGTGAATGACCCACGCAGGTTCCAACATTGCCATGTTGACTGATGGAGTCACTTCTTCTCTGCTGTGGAGGTTCACTCTGCTTTCCATTTGCTTTTTTGGAAATGTGAGGAGATTTCACACAATAAACTGATGTTTACACACTTGGTGTAAAAAATTACTTTATTTTCTTTAACAAAAAAGAAAAAATGATCAGAATATTTTATTAGAATTATTTGGGTAATCCTAACCAACTGATGGACGGATAAGATGTACCCCATCAAGTAATGGCTGTTTGGTCATGGATTACCAATTTTAAAAATCCTTTAAAAATCTGATGAACATAAAGAACAAATACTTGCTGGTGCCAATATTTATGCAGCTCTACTAAATGTGGGACTTTTTGTCAAACTAAACATCAACATATTTTTATCCTCCTGTACTAATTGATCTGAATTTTTACAGGTTTGTTTTTGTCTTTTAAATGACTGGATGTTAATGTGTCTGATGAATGTTACTGTGCAGCAACTATATTAATATTTGTTAAAGTGTCAAACTGAATCTTTCACTGAGGCAGTAATACCAGAGAGACTCGTCTTGAACTACTTCCTCTTTTGGAAAGACCTCCAGTCAGCGGCCTGCTTGTGACGGGGCCAAACTTTAAACACGTCTTTAACTCAGATTTTTGTTTTAAAGATACACCAATCCAATATCTTATCAGTTTGCTAATATTTCTTTCTGAAATATTTCCTGTTTTATCCAGTTTTCATTCCACAGTAATGAAACACAGCAGTGAAACCTTAAACAGCTGCAACAGATTGTTGAGTAACTTGTGCAATTTCCGGTTAACCAAAGTCAGGGGGAAATTGACACAGCAGGTTGTTGCTAGGTAACCAAAGTCTGGGGGAAATTGACCCAGGAGGTTGTTGCTAGGTAACCAAAGTCAGGGGGAAATTGACACAGCAGGTTGTTGCTAGGTAACCAAAGTCTGGGGGAAATTGACCCAGGAGGTTGTTGCTAGGTAACCAAAGTCTGGGGGAAATTGACACAGCAGGTTGTTGCTAGGTAACCAAAGTCTGGGGGAAATTGACCCAGGAGGTTGTTGCTAGGTAACCAAAGTCAGGGGAAAATTGACCCAGCAGGTTGTTGCTAGGTAACCAAAGAATGAATTAGTTAGTTGATTCCATCTACCTTGATAATTATGTATATATGAAATATTCTACCAGTTGTATTACCTGTTGATATTATGTATTTATTGCAGTAGATGTTATTGACATATTGACCATTGTCTATGTTTAAAAAAAGAAACGTCTTATGTCAGTTCAACTGTTTCTTGGTATCGGATCGTATCGGACGATATATCAGTATCAGAAGTTAAACAGTGGATCGGTGGATCCCTCATTGTTTTGGACCCGTTTTGGTTCTGATGCACCTACTGTCTGTTTGATGTCAGGGATCCCGATGCGGAACACCATCATGGTCAGGAAGCCGTCCTCATGAGGCGCCATGACGGTCATGCTGCGCTCCATCAGCGCTCGGCGTTTTGCCGCCATCAGGTGTTGCTGCTGCAGCTTGTTGGCAGCGTGGTGATGCGTTTGTGCCTGATTGGACATGTGGGCAATGCCCCAGTTGTCCAGGTTACCAGGTCTCAGCGGTCGGTCCATTCTCTGTCTGCCGACCACAATGGCCGCCGGTTTCACGGCCTCGCCGCCCTTCCCTTCCCAGGCCTGGTGTCCGCCAATCATTTCCTTCCCCCCCAGTCCTTCTAGTCCTCCGTTCTCCCTGCTCCACCGGCCTTCGTCACTTCCTCGTCTTTGCTCTTCTTCTTCCTCCTCATCCTCCTCCCCATCTTTGTCGTCCTGACTGGAATAAAAATGCTCATTATTTCCCAGCATCCTTTGCTGTGCAGGTGGTCACTGCAGAGAGGGCTGAGTGATCTATCTGTCATGGGGACAAAACATGGCTGTCCCATGAGAGCGGCTCCGTCCGTGGGAACATGCTGTGGAAAACAGGCAGAAAACGGAGTAAACTTCGGCTCCTCATTCACAAACAACATCAAGTCAACAAAATTAGCAACGGCGTAAATCAAACGTGGAAAAGACGAGAGCAAGAGCAGCAAAACTAGCCAGTGGCAATGTTAATACGTCCACATGTGAAGTAGCACAGAGCTGGTGCACATTTCCCATTTAGCCAGTAGGAAAGCACCGGGGAGCAGCAGGCTGATGGAAGACAGGCTAAATATAAACTCTGTGAATTTGCATCACAGGTTCTTTGCAGAAGAGAGTGAGGTGGATGTGCAATCTGGCATCACACAAGGTCAAGATCATTCCTGCTTGGTGGTGATGGAGAAGCCAAATGGAAAATAAACATCTGATGATATTCATTATGTTCTATGGAACGGTTTCAGCCGAGGTCAGTCTGTCCCTGGAAGGAAACAAAATCCTGACTTCCACTTTTCCTTCAGCCAAAAGTCTAATGACCCCCTACCGGCAACCTGGTGACCCCCTGAAAATACACATCATTATTTCCTCCATTCATTTAAAGGGGCAGTATTATTTCTTTTCCAGGGACATAATTCTACTTTATAGCAAAATTGCGTAACTATTGTACTTCTGTCTCGTTAAAAGCCACTGGTCTTTCTGAAGCTCCACCTCCAGGAAATCATCCCAACATGGCTACTCTATCAACCCTGTAACAATAATTTTACCAGCATTACTCTGAGCAGCAGCTCCTATTATGAGTTTGCTAATTGCTGCTGGCTAGTCTGAAGGAGCTGAGTGGGGGAGGAGCTCCGCCTTGAAGGCGGGGCTGAATGGTTGCCATGGAGATTAAACAGTTTCTCAAAACATGAATGACACAATCAAGGCAAAACTCCAGGTTTGTTTTTGATGAGGGAAAAACGTAACACCACCAAAGAAAGATTAAGAAAAAAGTTAATTTTATAGAATACTGCCCCTTTAAAAATAAACCGTGATAAATAATTACAACGTTACTGTTCATTATTTAATAGTACAGTGATCCATCGTTTTTCGCGGGGGATGCGTTACAAAAATAACCCGCGATAAGTGAAATCTGTGAAGTAGTTACCTTTAGTTTCTTTAACAACTATTACACAGCATAATTAAATACTCTACATTGAAACCAAAGAACAAAACCTGTTTTCAGGTCAGCAGATGTCCATGTTCATCAATCATGGTGTTAATGTGATCCAGAGTCATGTCTTTAAAGCATCTCCTCCAAGCCACTTTGAGATATTCACAGCTGGATCTACAGCAAAAGCTTCTGGCCACAGTTTTTATCAGCAGGCATTCAAAGCTTCAGTTTCCGTCTCCTGAATGGCCAATTTGTTTTACGTATATTTTAGCCAATCAGGACGCAGAACACAATGCACTGTGAAAAAAACTAAACAAAAAATCCCCAAAGCAGCGAGAACCGCATTATAGCGAGGGATCTCTGTACATTTATTTTCTTTCATGATGTATTTATTAAATTTTTTCTGTTTTGGCCGTTCACACCCCTCATCAATCTGAAAATAATGTAGAGACCCTCCATTTAGTCTCTCTGGTCCCCTGCAGGGGCTCAACCCCCCACTTTGGAAACCCTTGGTCTAAGTGAAGGTTTCTTCGCTCCGCTTTCTGCTTGTTTCAACCCACATTGGAAAATCTACATAAAGGTTTTTAAAGGAAGAGTCAAACTCTGGGTAGCTTCACAATAACGATCAAGATGCCTGTAACTGAAGTAAAAACATTATGTAAGGTAAAATAAAATGTTTTTGCTGCCACTCTGTATAAATAACATCGTTTACACAGCTTTGCAAAACCTGAGCATTTGTCACATCACAACTTCAAATCTCAGTGTATTTTATAATGATTTTATTATAGCGAGGGACAAAGTATAGTTGTGTGAACGGGAAGTTTTAAATATTCTTTAGTAAAAAAAAATTAAAAGTGTGTTACGAACTGGATTAAGCCATGTTTATGCTCATACCGCTAAATGCAATCCACTGAAGTCACTTTGAACACACCTAACGTCCCCATTGTGAAACATGATGGTGGCGGCAGCATGCTATGGGAATGCGTTTCTTCCCATTGCGCCCCTGCTGTTGAACTAGAACAGCGCGAAATTCCCTACAGTCAAAATGACTGATAATTGAGACCAAGATGGGTAGAAATCATTGCATTTCATCTGCCCTTTGCATGCCAACTATGAATTCTGTTTTTATAAAAGTTCACAGTTTTCAACACAAACTGTAAACTGAAGGTATGGATCCGTTTGTTTTATTTACTCATGTCATTGAGAACTGATGATCTTGCTGTGAACAAAATGGCTTCAGTATTCCAAGTCCAGCCCAGCCACTTGTGGGGGATCAGTTGCTGAGGACTTTGGATCAAGGAACCCCCCCCCCCCACCCATTAAAATATGAGTCTACTCTCTGTTCCTATGAATGTTTTGTTTTATTAAAAAGCACCGTTTCATTGTCCATGTTTAGCAGAATATTCACGTGTATGTTGGTAGCTATTGGGACTGATTGTGAAACAAGTTTGGACAGTGATCAGTTTCTAACAGGCGCTTAGGCCTCGGGTCGGAAGGGTCCAAGAAGAAAAAGAAGAAGAAGAAGAAGAAGAAGAAGAAGAAGAAGAAGAAGAAGAGAAAGATGGCAAATGTAACCGTTATAGTGTAACACACGGATCGATGAAGATGTTTTGTATGTTCAGAAAAAAGGAAGTAAAGGAAATGTACATCCACGCATGTCTCGACATCACTTTTGTTCGAGTGCAACACACTGTGGTTTCGGCCATGTTTTCTAATCATTTGTCCATGTAAGATTTATTCCCAAATCCCAATTTGGTAGCAAAATTTAAGTTTATCGCTCAGTAATAAATAGTTGTAATATGCTGACAACATGCTAGCTAACGTTAAAACACCAACTTAATGACGGGTAACCATGGCAACCGGCGACACCTAAAAGGCACTCCGGCTCTTTGAGCTCCCATTGGCCGATTTGATTAGCACGTAATCCCTCTATGTGACCCTGAAGTGAGGAACCGCTGTGTGTTTTGGTTTTCGGCCGTTTCCATAGCAACCTGTCTGAACACAGCTGGACGTGCTAGCGGTGCTGGCAGCTAGCATTCCTCAGTTTAGACAAGAGGTCAAACCCGACAGCCTGACGCTGTGGTGAACATCTCAGGGCGTAATGGAGTCTCTGCAGTCTGGATGTTACACTGTTAGCATGTCAGGACAGTCAGACTGTCCTACAGCAACAGTCTTCAGTCAGAGGCTTAAAGTCACTGCCAGACTGACTGCTGCTGGAGATCCTTCCAGTCCACAGCATCACCATCCACAAAGACTCTGGAGATACTTGGATGATATAAATTACGACATTTTAACAATGTTTGATGAAGCTGCAGCTTCTACGCACCACAAATCTGGAACAAACCAGAAAACTGAAAAACAGCCGAAACACTGAGTTCCTTTAAATCCAGACTGAAACCAGCTGGTAGAGCAGCAGGTCACTGGAACACTGACCAACATGTTGATGGTGGGACTGGACAGAATGTGATGTTTAATGTTGGTTTCCCAGTCGGTGACTGGTTGATGCTTTTCTGACCTTTTGTGTTTATTATGATGTAAAAACCTTTGAGCTGCCTTGTTGCTGAAATATGCTCTACCAATAAACATGATCAGAAGACATGCTGCACTCATTATTTTTCAGTTTACGCTGTATAAACCCGTTTTTGGAAGTATTTTATTCCATTCCAGCTGATGAAGTCCTGCATGTGACCGGAACTCTCCACAGTCAAGAGACGATGTTCCATCCTCAGGACATCCAGGGGACATATCCGTCCTGACATAACAGACGGCTATGGATCAAGGACTCGGATGTCTTCCTGTTAACTCAACCCAGATGGAAAATGTTGGGGAGAAACTGATTACAAGCTGCAACAGGCAGGATGTGAAGCAGCTTTGGGTTCACTGCACATCCCATTTCACATCCTGCCGCCTGCTTGTGTCGTGTCCTGGTTTCTCTTCAGTCCGGCTGCAGGTCTGGACCGGCGCCAGCGGCTGGCTGGCTGGTGAAGAGAGACGCCGGGGATCTCCCAGTATGTGACTGACAGGCTGACGCTCTGAATCCAGGAGGATCAGAAAGCGCAGATGGACAGATGGACGGATGAATCCCGCAGAGACACAACTGGAATCAGGACAGCGATCTAAGTCACTGAGACTCTGATCGCCGCCGCTGGCATTGAACGGCGGTGGAGGAAGTCCTGCTGAAGATGATTCTGTGACTTCATTAACCTTCGTCAGGTTTTTGGCTCGTCCGACAAACGCTGAGCTGAGAGGAAATGACAGCTCAACGCTGTAAACCCCAGACTGAAATATTTAAAAGTCAGACCTTGATTCATTATTTAAAAACTTTTCCCACCTTTAATTTGATAACCGTCCTGTTAAATTCAACAGAAACAACAAATCTGACGACAGATGAAAAGGAAAAATAATAAACCTGGTGGTAAACGTAAGCAAACACTGAAGATAAAACATTTATGAGACATCTCTCTTAAAAAAGATTTATCAAGAGAGATGGCATTAATAATTTGAGGATCAGAGATTTAAAAATACAAAAACAAAGTCAGAATAAACAAACAAAATGATGGATTTCCATCCGTCGAATAAATAAATAAATATTATATTTATTTATATATAAATAAATAAATATAAGGTATAATGAAGTATCCAGTGCAGCGCTGCATTCATATTCATTAATGCTCATTGTAAAATAAACTTTTATGTCAACATCTTCACTTAAAACTGTATGTTAATAAAATAAAACTAACTTAGCATCAGCTGGGCTGAAATGATTCATCGTAATGAATCAATTATGAAATATTAACTAATTTAGTAATTAAATAATTGTCAACTGGAGCATACAAACTTTTTAAAAGAAGCCATTTGCTGAAATGACTTCGTTTAAAGACGCCGACGGCTTTTTAAAACACACAGTGTCTCTGGACCGGCGCCGACGGCTCGGTCCAGAGACACTGAATGCTTGGTAGGTGATTTATCCAAGCAAACTCCTCAATCAGGGATTTAAAAACATATATTTTACCCTTGTCAGTGGCCACAGTTCTAGCTAACCCTCAGTAACAATAAGACTCATCATTTAGCAGCTTCACAGAAGAAGCCAACACTGTCCAGCTATCATGATGAGTACAGCTACACATCACAGTTACATGGTTCCTCCTGCTGACTCAGGATGGATGTTGGTTGTTACACAATCCTCCACACTTTCTGGTAAGGATGTAAAAAAAATTAAGCATTTCACATTTAACATAAAACATGTATTTCTTTCTCTGTTAATCTGTTTTACCCGGATCAAACATTCACTGCTGTTGTGTTTCAGCTCCAGTTTAACGAGGTTCTGTTCGGGTTCTGTAAAGTTTTACGGGTTTGTTCACTGTAAAAGTCTTAGAAATGCATTTCAGTTGTCGGAGAAACAAACATAACATCCTCCAAGAACAAACTGTCTTTGTTTGGTTTCACTCGGCCAAACGGGAGGATTATTTAAGGTCATCTCAACTGGAATAGACTCCAGACTTTGACTAGGACACTGGTTGTTAAAGGAGAACTCTGGGGGAACACAGTTTTTACAGCCCTTTAAATTATTCATATTTATTTATGTTTTGATGGTTTTATTTTAACACAGCAAAATAAGAACTGAACAAAGATTTTCAGAACAAATTTCCAAAAATCATCATCAAAATTGAATCAGTGACTTTCCGGATATTGGAACCCGATGGTGGGCTCACTTCTGCTAACCTGCTAACAGCAGAGCTAATATCAGCTCAACGCATTAGCACTTTTGCTAACTGCTAGCTATTTAGCACACTTGGCTTCCCATTGGTGAACTTTTTACAGATAAGCTACAGATCGCTTGTTCTGTAAACTTTCAGGTGAATGAAGCTTGATATCTGGTTGAAGGTATAACATTGGTATAACATTATTGAATGTTATAAATTCTTCAAGTCGTTAAGATGTTTACATTCATGCTCTTATTTTGAAGTGGGTGAAGACAGCAGTTCTGTTTCCTCTTGCAGTTTCTCTGGTGTGAAATTATTTAAAACTAGAACAAAATGAAACAAGACAAACAATTTAAATAATATATAATGTTGAATTTGGGTTGTAGTCTTAATGATCAGGGCCATGATAAGATTTATTTTATTACGAGAATAAAGTAAAATGTTTTAATGCAGCAAAAAAGGAGCTTTTTCATTGAAAATCCCTTCTGGACTTCTGTGATTATGATTGGGATTTTTAAAAGGGATCAAATTTCTGGCGAAAGCTTCAGTAATGAAAAGCTGACTAAGAACGGCTTGTTAACACTCAGGTTTTTAATGCCATCATTCACGCTCACCATGAGGGAATACAGGCGGCTGATTTATGAACAAAGGCTCATTAAATATTGAACAGAGTCGAGTATTCGCAAGTCAGGCCAGAGAGCAGCCAGGAGAAAACTAATTGGGATGTAAAAGTGATGAGAGGATTCACAGGAGAGAAACATGAGTTTAGTTTGCATAAAGCAGAGTAGTCAGATTCAAGCAGAAAGGGGATTGCAGCAGCAGAAAGGAAGGTGGTAGTGAAACTGTAACATCAGAAAAGGAAGGAATAAGTTGTGTGGAAACTATAATAACTGGGGTAATTAACCTCCTGAAATACTTCCCTCAGAAATCATAGAAGCAGGACTTCATTTGTCCTAATTTAGCAGCTTTTCTCTGCAGCGACAGCATCTCCATCCCGGCTGTTGGTCCCTGAACATCATCAGTTTCTCAGCCAGAAGTAAACTTCTTCACCTTTCCATGTGCCTGAATGACCCTGACTGCACCTGCGCCTCATAAACCCTGAACGGGCCGCATGTCGCAGCCGTTCAGCCTCTGGTTGAGGTCGCATTCAGTCCCATCCAGTCCCATCTAACCAAAACACACAGGGGCAGCTAAAGTCCTGCAAACTTAAAATGTTTGCGGGACAAAATCACCAAAATGTAGATGCGAGACGGGAAACGAGCGTCGGCAAACATGGCCGACTGGAAGAAAGAATGGAGATAATTTGTGAATAATATTTAAGCCAGAGGTTCTTAACCTGAGGTACCGAACCCCCAGTTGCATATGCACATTCACTGAACCTGTCTTAGTTCAACCCCACCCCGACACACAAAATACTTTGCGGTATTCTGATTTAGTAATGTAATTATATTAGTTGTGTTACCATCCCAGGCCACTAGAGGCAGCACCAACCCTGAAAAGATGCGACTAAGGAGCAGATTTAGATTAGAATCTGGTAACAACTTTGAGCTTTGCTGAAGTAATTAAAGACACAAGTTCAAATCCCTGCTGAGAGTGAAGCTCCTCCAATCAGGGCTCCTCCTCAGCTCTGATTGGCTAAACAATGTAATGTGATCCTCTGATTGGCTAAGCAATGTAACTGATCCTCTGCAGTAGTGATGTCAAAGCGCGGTGCCATCACGACTTTACACAAGTGAGTCTTTACCTCCATGAGGCTCCGCCGAACCCCTGGGGTTCATCAAACCCAGGTTGAGAACCACTGGCTTAGGAGAAGAAACAAACGTTGGACATCCTGATTTAATTCTGTTACTGTTGGTTAAATTAGATCAACAACTTGCAGAAATTTTTACAAAGGTCTGAAGGAATTTCTACTTTTTTGTAGAAACTCCTCCTCTACAAACTACTTTACTTCATGAAAATATTGTCTAATTAATTAATATATTATTGACTAGATAAAAACAACTAAAATGTCTCAGGACAGTTCAGTTTTAATAAAGAACAAAATCTTATCTTCATATTTTTGGCTCTAATGGCAAAAAGTTTGGACATCACTGGTATATGAAAAGATGAACAATGGCTCCACTTCCTGTTTCTGCACGTCGCCATTCTTCGTCTTCCCCAGATGGAGGTCAAACTGAGGTGAAGTAATTTAATGTAAAGCTGTCTGCCTTCCTTTCATTGAAAGATCAGCTGAAACGTTACGCCGCCTGTCTGCGCCTGCAGCCCGACACGATGCGCCATGAAGACCTTTAACTTTTCCCTTCTCTCCGTCAGTCTCTCCCTCACTCTCCTCTAATGTAGGACAGAGCTTGTGTATAGATATATTTTCAGTGTATCGGTCCCCGGAAAGTAGAATTGGAGATCATCCAAGGAACAGATTGTCCCACTTTTACATCCTGCAAAAGTGGAGCGGCCAAGATCTGTCCTCCATCTCTCTGCGTTTGACTGGGTCTGCAGCCGACGGCCGCGTATGGAGCGCCTGCAGTGCCAAAACACTCCGACCCGGGGTGGACCGGACCGAGGCGCCGCCAAATG
This sequence comes from Poecilia picta, assembly GCA_033032245.1. Classification (NCBI taxonomy): domain Eukaryota; kingdom Metazoa; phylum Chordata; class Actinopteri; order Cyprinodontiformes; family Poeciliidae; genus Poecilia; species Poecilia picta. Next base: position 25,494,453 of record CM065371.1, read on the forward strand.
AAAGATGCTACACGATGTCACACCAGCCAGGGGGGGGCGCTCTGACGCAGTGTTACACGCAATCGGCCTTTCGCTTGAGATGTGACAAAATATGACTTTAAAATTTAAAGGTTACGAATTTTGTTGCTTAACAACTAAATCCTGAAAGTTTTATCGTTCAAAATTCTGTTTGAAAATTTTCTCATGTTTTAACGAAATCTCGATGATTCACTTTCCTACGATTCAGTATTACAGCTGCGCTACGAATTTTATTCAGATTACAAGAATAAAGTGAAATTTAACAAAATGTTTGTACCACAATGAATTTGTAAGAGAATAAAGTCAGAAAACACCAGAATACAGTTGAGATATGGGAATAAAATTATATCACAAAAATAAAGTTTAAAAACTCAAGAAAAACCTCAGAGAATAAAGTCAAAATAACAAGAATAAAGTGGTAGCATTACCAGAATACTGTTATTTATGTTGTGATCGGTGTTTTTCTGTATAGTTATTTTGAGATTTTCTGTGTTTAGTCCTGTTTCCCTGTGAGTCTCTGTCCTGTCCTCCTGTTGATTGATCCCAGTAACGAGGTAAAAACACTTCACTACTTTACTTAAGTATATCTTGGAGTACTTCATACTTTCCTCGAGTAGGAAAATTTTGATAACTTTCACTTTTACTTCACTTTATTTCCGAACTTAATTTCATACTTTAACTTCGATACATTTTCAATGTGTGGTTTAGTTACTCGTTACAAAAAAGCGAGAGAGAGAAACGCTGGAGTTTTTGACCCACCTACTGATTGACTGCTACAGTCGGTAGTTCCTATTGGTGTTCATCTCCACCAATAGGAAACAACCTGTTTGTTCATCTCCACCAATAGGAAACACCTGTTTGTTCATCTCCACCATAGGAAACACCTGTTTGTTCATCTCCACCAATAGGAAACACCTGTTTGTTCATCTCCACCAATAGGAAACACCTGTTTGTTCATCTCCACCAATAGGAAACACCTGTTTGTTCATCTCCACCAATAGGAAACACCTGTTTGTTCATCTCCACCAATAGGAAACACCTGTTTCTCTTCTCCCATTAAACACAAAGTCTGGTGATGAGCATCAGCCTCATGTCCCTAATGCCACATAATGACCAGTTGTTGCACCAATAGTTTGTGAAGTAGAGAAATTAATCTTAATGGCTTTTTTTTCTTCATGTTCGCCACATTTTCTGTTCTGACTATTTTTCTCATTTTCAGCTCTGACCACTTGAAGGGAAACTTAAGGCTTACAGAAACTTTGTATTTTCTGTCCTGAAGGGGAAACTAAGGATCTGGTTCAGTTGTAAAGCAGGTTAAGTTATTAACCTTGTAGGTGAAGCACCTAATGATGCTGCAGGTTTATCTATTAGCAGGTTTAATTTTGCCTGCACTTGGTTGTGTTTATTACTTTGACTGTATTTGACAAGTTTACCAAAATATAAAAATGTCATTCAAACTGTATTTGCCTTGTTTTACTTTTTACTTATACTTTTCATTACATTACTTGAGTTCATCCATTTTTACAGTAATTTCCATACTTAAGTACAAGATGTTTCAGATACTTTAAGACTTTAACTCAAGTAACATTTCAGTGACTTGGACTTTTACCAAAGTCATATTTTGGAGAGGAACCTAAACCTTTACTGGACTCTGAGATCTCAGTACTTTATACAACACTGCCCAGCTGTGTGTAGTTTCCTGATTACCCTCCCTACTTAAGTCCACCTGTCATGTTTGTCTGTTGTCGGATCCACGTTGTGTTACATTGTGTGTCACCGTCTCGCTGCTCATTCTGTTCTATGGTTTATTTCATTAAATATTTATCATCGTCACTTCATCCTGGGTCTGCCTGTGTCCTACCTCACCTCACAAAACCCAAATCAGGATATATCACAAAAATAAATCATATTATGAGAATGAACTCATATCTCATTGTAATCTGAGAATAAAGTTGTAATTTTACCAGAATAAAGTCAAGTGACGATAAATATTACAAAAATAAAGTCAAAATGTAATAAACTTTTTTCTTAGCCGGGCCCTATTGATGTGTTGCACTTTCTGATTGGTAACCAAACCAATACTTGGTCCAATCAGGAGAAATGTTTGACTTTTATTCAGCTTACTGGTGAATTCATGAAGGAACCAGATTCAGTTTCACAGACATGCTAACCATGCTAATCACAGGCTAACTGGGTAAATAAAATAATTTTCATCTGCGAAGCTTCGCGCCACGGAGAGCCGGTCATGATGCTGCCACCGCCGGAAACTCTGACTGCGCATGCAGCTTTCAGGCTCTTTCATGTTTGTCGGAAGCGTTGAGATGAAATGATCGTGAGTTTCCCTGAGCTTGGTTTGCATCTGATCAAAGTGGGCTGTGTCTCCTCTTTACTCTGGATTTAACTGGGTCAGGCTGGATGTGCACTGAGGGCCTCGCATAGGCTAAACTGGGCTGGAAGGGCCCAGAGACCTGAGAGCAACACAGATTTATGATCCAACGTCCGCCGCTCCGTTTAACGCCGCGCTGCATGTAAACATGGATCCTGCAGCTCCAGAGCAGAAAACACCCAATCAGCCCTCATCACTCCTATCGTTTACTTTGGATCTATAGAAGGAAAATGAAGCCGCCTTGCATCATATCTACCACTTTCCTATGAATGTATCCCAAATACAGATTCAGAGGGAGAAAATGCATCAATGCACTGCAAAACACTAAATCTGACCAAGTATCTAGTGTCTAGTGTTCAGTTACTAGCAGGTAACTTCAGCAGAATACAGGAGCTTCTTTCAAGTGAATAATATTAAATAGTTCTAGTTCCACTAGTTTGTTTCACTTATAAAACATTTTCCCTGGTTAAAAGTCAAATAATAAATAAATAACCTGCAGGTGGAATTAGGACTATTTACTCAATATTAAATTATTTAATTTAAACTGTACACAGATTAGCAGTTTTATAATTGCTGAAAAAAAAAGGTTCTACAAGTTGGTGAACTGCAAGACGCACTTTTCAGATTTAGTTTTTTTCAAAGAAAATGTGAAAATCCTGCATCCATGTTCTTTTGCTTCATAATGATGCTAAATCACATAACATCCCACTAAAACATGCTATGTGGTTGTAATGTGACAAATAGTACAAAGTTCAAAAGACAATATGGCAGGAAAACCTTTCACAATAAGAGTTTTGTATAAGTCGATATAGATAATTATTGATTAGTTTTTTTGTTTTAAATATCTGAAATATTGCCAAACTGGTGACATCAGGTTTCCTGTTCATCCCAGTTTCCATTTCACAACATTGTTTTTTTTATTTTTTAGCAGTTTTGAGACAAAGTGGGGAAACTTGAAACTGCTGCCGCCCAGCTACTCAACAGGTTGTTGCTAGGCAACCGAAGGGCAACCTGAAACTGCTTGTTACACAGCAGGCTGTTGCTAGGCAACCAAAAAAAAGAGCAAGTTAGTTGATTCCACCAACCTTAACTAGCCTGAGAGGCTTAGCAGCTAAAGTACTTTCCTTTGAATATTAAATTATATTTTTCCAAGTTTTTATCAGTTTTACTTTTATTGAACACAAAATGATGCAACAGGAAGTGCATTAAAGTCTCCTTTAAACAGAGGTCAAAGGTCACGGTCACCTTTATAACAACAAATGAAGAACATGGAGGTTCAGATCCTGATTCTATCCCACAAAACGTCGAACCGAATGTACAAACAAAGCAGCTGACAGACACACACACACACACACACACACACACACACACACACACACACACCTCCAGCTTGTCCACCAGTGACAGCTTCACTTACCTTCCCTGTCCAGAGACTTAATGGTAACGCGGAGGGACAGACGCCAACGAGTGGCTAATGGAAGCTGTTAGACACGGCAGCAGGACTCGTTACAGATCATCCAGCCTCCGTGTCAACGAGTTTCATCCGAAAACATTAAACTTTCAACTGAAAAAAGCTTCACACCTTTCCATATGTACTAGCATAAAGCAAGTAGAGTCAGGGAGCAACATCATAACAAAACCCTTACAATAAAAAAATATTTACTCTGCAGATTGTTTAATCAGACGAAGTAATACTTTTTCCTTTCTGAACGTTTTCTGCAGTGTTTTCCATAAATTACGGCCTGATGTGATATATTTTGTGCGTGACAATCGGTTTTACGGCTGCGTCCGCCTCCCAGCTCCTCTGGGTCTGATTCAGGAACATTTCTGTGGTTCTTGCATGTTTTGTAGCTGCAGCGATCGGACCGGAGCCGGACTCCTGCAGCAGAGAGCTGTCAGGGAAATGTCTCCTCAGCTGGACGCCAGGATGTCTTCAAACCCAGGAGAATCGGTGGAGGACACGGCGGCCTCACATCTGCTGCTGGTTATCGACCGCTGGTCGTCCTGCTGCGATGCAGAAGCAGGCAGCCAGACGACAGGCTGCAGGGGAAACACCAAGGCTGCGGTGGTGGAAATCACCAACCGCAGATTCCTGTGGGGCGATGAGATCTTCTACGTCTGATCAGGAAGATTTCACACCTCATAATGCGGTAGGTTTGGATTCAGAAGTCCATCATCTGCTCCACCTCCAGCTGCTCTGAGTCAAACCAGCCTGTTCCCCTCCTGACCTGTGGGGGCGCTGCACCAACAACTACTGAAGGAAACGACACAAAAACCTCTGAAGACACTTTCTTCTTCACCATGGAAACAAGATGGAGGCGTCAGATTTTAGTCTTTGGCTAAAGACCAGGAGACATTTCTGCTGCTAGCGCTAGGCTAGCATGTTAGCTTTGATTGTATTTACCCAGCATGCCCTGCGCTGCGGTCCACTTCCTGCTTTTGAAGAGATCTCCAGTATTAAATATTGAATCTTGCCGGCTGACTAAGGGATAGTATTAGGAAGTACCCAGTTCCTTTTTGGTAAATTATTAGTTTGTAAAATGGTCTTTTAATCTGTTTCTTTCTTGTAATGTTGTAAATTTCCCAAAATAAAGTTGATACGTGTAGGCGACCAGAGTTGAGATTAGAGTTCAATTAGCATTTACACCGCCCTAAACAAACTGGAGTTTCAAGGCAAGCGGACCGGAGTCGGGTTAAAACGGACCGGAGTCGGGTTAAAGTGGAATGGAGTCGAGTTAAGGCGGACTGGAGTCAGGTTAAAACGGACTGGAGTCGGGTTATAGTGGACTGGAGTCGGGTTAAAGCGGACTGGAGTCTGGTTATAGTGGACTGGAGTCGGGTTAAAGCGGACTGGAGTCTGGTTATAGTGGACTGGAGTCTGGTTATATCGGACTGGAGTCGGGTTATAGTGGAATGGAGTCTGGTTATATCGGACTGGAGTCGGGTTATAGTGGAATGGAGTCGGGTTATAGTGGACTGGAGTCGGGTTAAAGCGGACTGGAGTCGGGTTATAGTGGACTGGAGTCGGGTTAAAGCGGACTGGAGTCGGGTTATAGTGGAATGGAGTCGGGTTATAGTGGACTGGAGTCGGGTTAAAGCGGACTGGAGTCGGGTTATAGTGGACTGGAGTCGGGTTAAAGCGGACTGGAGTCGGGTTATAGTGGACTGGAGTCGGGTTATAGTGGACTGGAGTCTGGTTATATCGGACTGGAGTCGGGTTATAGTGGACTGGAGTCTGGTTATAGTGGACTGGAGTCGGGTTAAAGCGGACTGGAGTCGGGTTATAGTGGACTGGAGTCGGGTTAAAGCGGACTGGAGTCGGGTTATAGTGGACTGGAGTCAGGTTAAAGCGGACTGGAGTCGGGTTATAGTGGACTGGAGTCTGGTTATAGTGGACTGGAGTCGGGTTAAAGCGGACTGGAGTCGGGTTATAGTGGACTGGAGTCGGGTTAAAGCGGACTGGAGTCGGGTTATAGTGGACTGGAGTCGGGTTAAAGCGGACTGGAGTCGGGTTATAGTGGACTGGAGTCAGGTTAAAGCGGACTGGAGTCGGGTTATAGTGGACTGGAGTCGGGTTATAGTGGACTGGAGTCGGGTTATAGTGGACTGGAGTCGGGTTAAAGCGGACTGGAGTCGGGTTATAGTGGACTGGAGTCTGGTTATAGTGGACTGGAGTCGGGTTTAAAGCGGACTGGAGTCTGGTTATAGTGGACTGGAGTCTGGTTATATCGGACTGGAGTCGGGTTATAGTGGACTGCAGTCGGGTTTAAAGCGGACTGGAGTCGGGTTATAGTGGACTGGAGTCGGGTTAAAGCGGACTGGAGTCGGGTTATAGTGGACTGGAGTCTGGTTATAGTGGACTGGAGTCGGGTTATAGTGGACTGGAGTCTGGTTATAGTGGACTGGAGTCGGGTCAAAGCAGACTGGATCCGGGTTAAAGCGGATCGGAGTTGGCTTAAAAGCAGACCAGAGTTGGGTTAAAGCGGACCGGATCCAGGTTAAAGCAGACCGGAGTCGGGTTAAAGCGGACTGGAGTCTGGTTATAGTGGACTGGAGTCAGGTTAAAGCGGACTGGAGTCGGGTTATAGTGGACTGGATCCGGGTTAAAGCGGATCGGAGTTGGCTTAAAAGCAGACCAGAGTTGGGTTAAAGCGGACCGGATCCAGGTTAAAGCGGACTGAACTGAACGTCTCATTGACCCACCGTCTTCTCGAGGTTCTGTTTGCTCCGTTGTGATCGATTGTTCTGTGTTTTATGAGGACGTCATTAATCTCTCTCTGCTCACTCGGCTCCAAATTGCCCACTTTGTTTGCTGCTTTTCCCAAATTAATCCCCCAAGGTCCAATTCTCCAGCAGAGGCTGTGCTGTTAAAGTATCGCTCGTTTTGCGTTGGCTCCTGAGAAGTTTAGTCAATTCTGCGTCACAGGATGAAACGGTGCAGAACTGGGCCGGTTCTGCCGGGCCTGTGGCCGTCCGGGTCGGCGTGAACACGAGGTTCGTCTCTGCAGACGTGTGGACAGGTTTCCACCTTCTCCAGCAGCTGACATGCTGCAAGCAGGCAGGAGGTGTTGATGAGTTCCTGCTTGGTTCGTCTCACCTCCCAGTTCCAACACTTCTTCCTCTCAACTATACTCTTTTTTTTACTACACTCTTTTTTTTTTTACCAGAATAAAATTCTGTTCAGATTGAAAACTTGTTATTGCAGCAAGAAGTAAATACATTTAAGCTCCCAAACATCCATAAGACTTTTTGTCTAACAGGTCAAACTGTCAGAAGTACGTTTCTTTGAATTCACTTGAAAATAGAATTAATGTTGACTTTAGACAGTTGGTCACTATTGACTTCTATTTTTTCCTTTTATATACAATAGTTGTGGGGCTCGATTTAAACTTTTAATCAAGTTAATTGCAGGAGCTATAATTAATCACATTTTAATCAAAACTTGACAAAGTAAGCCATATTTTAAATTCCAAAACCTCTTTTTTGTTGCTAAATTATTGAATAAATAGACATATTAGCTCAACAACAAAGATATGTATAGTTTTATTTAATTTTGGGCCGAGAGAAGCAGCTTTCAGTCCATCACTGTTAGCGGATGTAGCTGTGTGTCAGATTTATTACCCAAACATATGATTTTTTTTTTTACTTTATATCACAATGTGATGTTTTCGTGATTTTGCAATTAGTGGAGTTTTCTACTTCACATTGTAACTGTGGCGCCCCCAAGAGGGGGACGTGGGAATGGGCCGTGGCCACCCCTGAAAAACTTTGTCTACATCCCTGGAGCCCCAGTGAATCCAGTTCAAGTCAAACAAAGACACACAGAGTCACCTTCTTCCATCAAGACATGAATGAAAAACCCCGTGAATAAATAAGAACAAGTGAGTCTATGTATAACATTCTACTTCATAATTTTTTAAATGTTTATGTATAATTTTTATTTATTTTGTTGACTTTGCCACCTGGTCTGGCCACATCTATGAACAGTATCTGGCCCAGAACAGGAATCAGCACAGCTTCAGATAATGTTTCTATTATTACAGATTTTATGTAAAATTATAGAAACTTTTCTGCTTTTTCCACTGAAAACAAGCGACAGAGAAAAACGTATAATGTCCTTCCACATCCCCTCCTTTTGCCGCTGTCGGGTCAAAACCTACCGAGTGTTGAATGAAAACTCAGTTATGATTCATAACGAACATGATGCAAACCCCTGACTCGTCACCAGGGATTTAATTACAGCTGTAAAGTCAAATCCAGAAGAATAAAGTCTCATTTGTGTGGGATTTACCCAGCGACACCGCCCAGTGGGTCCGGTAGAACCGACTGTTGTTTGGTGGGGAGGTTCTGGAGTGAGACCCGGTAATAATGCAGAGTTTTCTGTGTGATCACCCCCACCATGCCCCACTTTGCTCTTCCTCCACACCTCCATTAAACATGTGAAGCCGACCCCATGGGACGACAGAGCAGCTCCTGTATCTCTGCTTCCACAATAACTTTCTGCGTTTGCTGTGAACTCCGGCTGATTAAAGGTCGGAAATGAGCAGAAAAAAGTAAATACCTTTTGGTCGGCGCTCCTTCCCGGTCCTCAACCTTCGCCTTGATGAAAGACAAAAAGAGGGAAAAACCGGAGCGGGATCTGAGAGACGAGGAGGAAAAAGTGGTTTAGATCACATTTTCTCATCTTCTAGGGAGCATCCTGAGCTGTGCAGCGTTTCCTTCACACACACTCTTTCAACTCCTCTCTGCTCCACCGAAGCTGCTCTCTCTCTCTCTCTCTCTCTGTTACACACCTCCTCTCTCTCTCTTTCCAGCAGGATTCATCCCTCTCTCCTCTCCTCCGTTTCTCTCCTGCATTTCAACATCCCTCCCTCATTATTTGAGTCCCTCCATCAATCAGTTAAATTCATCCTGTCAAATGTTTCCTGCTCGTTTATTCACTTCCTGTTCAGATTCAATGACTCTGGTCTTTAAGAAGCTTTGAGGTATTCAAATAAAAATATGTTTGTTTTTATTGTTGCATTTTGTAGATTACAGGTTTATTTTGCTAACCTGAGTCAGGCAGTGCTGGGTAATGGGTCAGCATGAAACCAGCTTATTAACCCAAAACTGGGTAAGAATCAGTCATTTCTAACCAACACTGAGTTGGAAAAAATAACCTGTGACCTGGTTTACGAAATGAGAAATATTTAGGCCAGGCTGAACGATCCATGCATTTATTTTCTACTTCTGCCTCCAGCATTTTGCCTATGGAGCAATTATGAGTCCATATTCACAGATTCATCTAAAAACATGTAAAAATTGGATAAAGGTTTCACCAGAAGATGGTGGCACAACTTATACATACTTATAGCATCTTTATACTCAAGTAAAAGTATTTTTTTTAAAAAGGCAATTCAAGAACTAATTAATGCATCAAAGCATTAAATATTTAATATTTTAAAATTCAACTTTATGTGGAAATGTTTGTATTTTAAAGGTCAAAATTAAAATAATTTACATAAATAATTAAAAAAATAAAATATTGCAAAATAAATTATTTTCAAAATAAAACAATTAAACTTTAACAAAAACTCCAGGTGTGTCTCTGGTGAGTTTTTGGTTAAAGTTCCTCAAAATGGACGGAGAATCCAGAAATTTTAAGAGAGTAAAGATACTTCAAAATAAAATTACTAAACCGGAAACATAATTTCTCACACTACGTTAAATGCCGCTTCTCTATTTTGACTTCTGCGCAGATCTTTGGTGAAAGTGTGAACGCTAAAGAGCATAAGCAGAAAAGTTTAAGGTCCAAGTTATAAAAAAACATCTAGATGACCAAATCTAACCAAACTAACCCGCTTTAATACTCTAACGTAACTTTCAGATGTATTTAAACCAACACATGTTGGTTAGTAATTAGAACTAAACTAACAAAAGCTTATTTATAATCTTTAAAATTATTATGTGTATGTGGAAATAAAATACTGTTTTCTGTCAAAGTGTGTTTTCTTCATTTAAAAGTTAAAAAGAATAAAAGTTTTATGTTTTCTTCCTTTTTAATAGACTAAATACATTTATAGCAGAGAAAATGTTTGGAAAACTCTTTGAAAAGAGCAAAATTCCCATCACTGGTGAGTATTGATGAATTTACAGGGTAAATTCACCTTAAGTTGGTTTGTCAACTGCCAATAAAACTCAGAAGAAGAGGAAGGATCCCCATTAGCCAGGCTTTTTCCAGTTACTCTAATAATGTTCATTAAAAACCCACACAATAGAAATCACTAAAATATGTCGTGACAGATTCCAACATGGAATAAATATTGTTTGTAGCATCTTTTATACATAATTTGAAGCTTAATTTTCCATAAGCAAACATTATTTTAATTAGCTTAGGATAGAGTTGGAGGCGCTACATGTAACATTGATTTTAGTCTCACTCCTGCATGTTTCATGAAATAAACATGTTTCCACCACGTCCTACTGCTGTTGGTGATGGAAGGGGCGGCCATTTTGAAACAGGAAGTCAGTCTTCCTCTAACTGGTAGTAGACGGAGTTGTTTCAAGTTTCCCAGTGTAAAGTCCGACTTTATGGATTTCCTGTGGATTTATCTAACTGGAAAGTCGGAGTTTGACAGATTCCCGATGTCAAACACCGGAAATGGAAACCAAGGGGCCATTAGCCTCCAGGCTGCGTCACAGTCTCCAACGGTAGGATTGTCTGTCTTCTCTCCAGGCGTGGGGCTGGGATCGGGGCTGGGGGGGCCGCTGGCCCCCGGGCCGGGGCGGATGGGGGCTGGGGGTGCCAGGGAGGGAGGAATGGTTTAAGTCGCTTAAATGTCTGATTATAGATGAGAGAAAGTCGCCCTCACCTGTTGAGAAAGGTGTATTTAATGTTAAAGTTACCTTCCCCAATAGAAAATATACTAGTCAGTCCCAATGACTGTTTCACTCATGGTTTAGCCGAAATGCTTCCTGGGTAGAAATAAAGACAAACGCCCTGAAGTGAGTGACTTCAGGTCACAGCAGAGGCCCGGTTTGTTCACCGGTTAAACCACCGTTTGCCCTTTTCCTGCTGAGTTATTGGAACCAGCTAGTGCTAACTCTGTTTAATTTTCAGATTTCTTGTTTTGAAGGATGTAGATGTGTCAGCAGCAGACTGGCTGCATCTGCAGTGAGTCTGCAGTGAGTCCAAGAAATAAACTAAAGGTTTTCACTGCAAAATGTAAATAGGAGGCCTATTGTTCAATGTCATGGGAATATAGTTCAATACTATGAAATAATTAATTCCATTAAAAGGACCATAAATAATACAAGTTCACAGATCAAGAGAAATGAGACTGTAGGCGTGAATAACAGTTTAGAAGTAAAGCGTTGTGTTTAAAACTGCTGCAGCCTTTCCTTCCCTCTGAGGGCCGAACATTATCTGATTATTTAACTCGATTGGTTAAATATTAGTAAGCCAGGCGCCTCATAAACCAACACAAAAATCATGCAGAATTGTAAAATGGATAAAAGACAACATATTTTTCAGAACTTCTTAGAAATTAAATCTAAAAGTGGCTAAAAATTAAAATGTATTGCAAGTATTTACCTTTCAACATGTTAAAATGTGCTGCAAATCTCACTGAAACAATTATTCTAGACAGATTAAGACACTTTGAGGTGTTTCAACCCAAGTGGAGACCTGGATGAGATTCTCGACCCAGAGTTATAGCTGGATTGGTTTTTGTACTTCAAGTGGGAAATGAAAAACTAATTTTTATTTTGAGACACATCAAGATCATAAATGCACAACAGGACATAAATAGAAAAGAATAGATGTACATTCTGCCAAGAAAATCTAATTTTGACATTACTGTCAGAATATTTTTGAAAAGTCTAGAAATGCTTTAGAAAATAATTCAAATTTATCCGAGTTTGAAAATTCCCCAAAATTTTGACTTTTGAAAATGTCCTGATTTGCAAATTAAAAAAAGTTAAAACTCTGAAATTTCCAAGTTTCTTCTAGAAAACATCTGAGATTAATACAGAATCCAGCTCAGAGATCTGCAGATGTTCAACTTTGCAGCTCAGACATTTCCTCGTTTTTTCTACAAAATTTCTGAGGATTTTTTTTTTGGCAAAACTGTACTTATTTTTTCTGCAGCTACAATGGCCCTAGTATGCCGTTGTATAAATAAAAGGCTAGTTGTGGCAGAAAATATTAAAATTATTCTGACTTTTATAATCAGTGAACATGCAGGCTCCTCCCACTGCTGAATTTGTATTTATTTCTTCTTTATATAACAAAACTGTGAATTTTTAAATTGATTAACATATACATTTTTATCTTCCCATCATGTTTTCATGTTTTTCCCTCATCAAAATAAATCTGCAGCATTGCTCTTATTCGTTCATGGATGTTTAGAAATCCTCTAATCTCCATGGCAACCATTCAGCTATTAAAAACGCCAGGGTGGACAAAGCCCCGCCTTCCAGTCGAAGCTCCTCCCCTCTAATCTCCTCCAGACTAGCCAGCAGCAATTAGCAAACAGCTGCTGAGCTCATTATTACAGCTGATGCTCAGAGTGACGCTGGTAAAACCGTTAAAGGGTTAATAGAGGAGCCATGTTGGGACGACTTCCTGGAGGCGGAGCTTCGGAAAGAGGAGATTTTAAAGAGACAGAGCCAATTTCAAGGTGCTAAATCAGGAAGTTATGTTTCTTTTAAATCATATTTTATATATGTAGCATTTTTATAAGAACTGAAGGTAGCATAATTACTTGATTGTGCTGTAAAATGCCTGGAAATCACATAAAACTGTCCCTTAAAAAATAATGAGAAATGAAGGACTGAGAAGAGCTTTCTGGGCTGGTAGAGTTTGTTCTGCGGCTGAAATCCTTGGCAGTCGCCGTGAATCCCGGTAAAGCCTGTTTGTTTGTGGCAAGCTCAACGTCTCGCTGCAGCACCATCTGCGACCCTCTGGGTAAAACGCGTTCACCAGCAGCCCTCTGCACAAACCCTTCATAAATCAGCATTTAAACCTCAAAGCTAAAAGTTAAACAGTGAGATAATCAACAAACCGTTTATGTACTTAAACGTTCAGCGAAGTAATGAATCCATGTGACCTTACAATGTGGTTTGCATAAGAACTGCAGCGGTGAGCAGCGTTTATGCTCTCATCCTTGCTTTTAAGGCCCATTCAGGGAGAAGAGAGGAGGTGAAAGGCTGAATTAAACACATTAATGTGCGCAGCAGAGCACTTTGCTGCCCGCCGAGAGACGCAGAGGAATCCAGCACATCAGCCTCTTCAGGGCGCCATGAACCCCTGACAGCAGCTCTTGTAGCTGCGGCTCTTTAAAGGTTGCATGGCTCTGTTCCTCTGTGGGTTTGCTGCCCACTGTCCCTCCACCAGGGGAAATAAAGCCGCCTCCCGCCTCGCCTCGTTAACACACATGGTGCCGAACAAAGAGAGGAAAGTGGGTCATGAGCGCAAGGCAGAAAGAATCTGCAGGGTCTTTATTTGGTTTAAATCATGTTCTCTTTAATCGTCATGCCTTTGTGATCTATACTTCTGTGAAATAAAGTTTTATTTACTTACTTTATGTTCCGGTGAGATTATTTGTATTAAACAAACTTTGAATCAGTGGTTCTGAAACCCTTCTAGTTGTTTTTACCTCTGGAAATACAGAGATCTGCAAGAACCGCTGGAGGTGGCAGCAGGGCAACAAGGACACACTCTCACCTAGGGACAGTTTGGAGAGGCCACCTAACCTGACAGTCATGTTTTCAGACTGTGAGAGGAAACCGGAGTACTTGGAGAAAACCCACCATGCACACGGAGAACATGCAAACTCCTTCCAGAAAGACCCCAGGCAGGGAATCAAACCCAGAACCTTCTTGCTGCAAGGCAATAGTGCTGCTCCACTGTGCAGCCCGATCCCAAGTCAGTACACTGTAAAAACACAAAATCTTAACATGCATTGTTGTCTAGATTCCAGTGCTGATATCAGTATTAACACAATTAACTTACAAACAACGTTTCAGAAAGATAAATAAGTCAATAATTTCTTAATATTGATGAAAAAAATTCTAGCTCCACTGGCTGATTATTTCTGTTTTTTGGGTGTGACTGGTGTTAGGACGTCATCCCAACAAAAACTTTTTACCAACAAATGCGAGTTTTTTCAAAATTGCCATGTTTCCATGAAGCAAATTCATTTTCCCAGTTCCGCTTTGTGCCATCGGACGGTTAACTCTTGAAATTTACTGTCATTTTCTATTGCAGTTTCTCAACTCTACAAAAAAAGTTTTGATTTGTTCTCAAGTGATAGATTATTGTTCTTCAACAAAAATGATTAAGATACAGCCAGAAGTTTGATGAAATAATGTGTTGGGGATCTTGGCCCAGTAGTTACCTGGTACCAGGTTGATACCAGGTAACTCCGTGTGACACATTTCTACTGGAAGCCGCACCAGGCCAGACTTACACTGACCTTAAACTGTTTGCTGAAGTGAAAACCATCTCAACTCCAAAACTACTGACATTGATCAAATGGAGTAAAAGTCACAGTAATAAACTCGCTAAACGTATTTATTTTTACCTAACCGGTGATTTGCAGAGTCCTGAACATCGTCTGTTTGTAAAGACTTAGTTTTGACTTTAGTTTGAAATGAGTGCAACAAAACCCCCAGAGGTCTCATTTGTCAACGTTAAACTATTTCGTTTCTTCCTTTCTTTTCATTCAGATTCATAGAAACAAAATGGAGAAACTAGAACCTCAACTTGTTCTTTCGCAGTCGTCTGGCTGGGTTTCTGAGTTGAACAATTCTGGTTATACCATGAAAAAGCAGAAGCTGTTGGCTAAATGGATTCATTCCCCAGATCAAAAATAAAACCTTCATCTGACACTGAAACCACAGAGTCTCTTTAAATGGCAGGAGCACAAACATCAGAATCAACTTGAAGGAACTTAAAGCGCCGGCTCTGTCCCAGGGCGACCTCTGACCCGGGGCAGCTGGCAGGACTCAGAAGGCCTCTGGTTGTTTCCATGCATGAAGTGCTGCAGCAACAGGCTGATGCATCCTGGGTGCACAAAGGAGCGGCATCACAGATCCTTCCTCCCAGCAGCTGATAGACTTTCAGCTTTTAATGCACAAACGCACCTGCTCAGTTTTCACATTTCTTAAATTAGTTTGCTATTTTTAATAACTGTACAGTTCTTATGCTGTAACTCTGCCTGAAGTTGTGCTTTAATTTTCGGTTTCATGTTAGTGAGTTTTTTCTCGTTCATATCAGAAACCATATGCCATCTGCTGGCTCTCCTCAGGCAGAAAACCTTTCAAACTACTGTAAAATAAACTGAGCTTAAATGTTTGATAATTATGATCATCTGGGATGTGTGTGATTGAACTGAATATGATATTTATTGTGAAATGGCACCATAGAAATAAACTGAATTGAATATGATATTATTTTTATTGTTTAGTTATTTTTACCTTTGTGCGAAGCTACAAGCTTAACATTTCTACATTTTGCTGCTTTGTGCATAAATGAGGTTTAGTCATATCAAAACAGAAAACACTCCATTTATTACAACCCTGTTCTATAGATCTGCGCTCCAATCTAGATATCAGATGAATTGAATCACCAAACTATGAACTCAGACTCTTTTTATGAGCCGTTCAGCTCAGACAGACACGCTGGGCCCATTCGCACTATTGGCAGGAAAACCGTCTCATTCACTCGGTTTCTACAGCCTCGTGGTGAAGGATCATCATGTCTCCTAAATGTCTCATTTATTTGATTCAGTTAATAAAGTTTAATTGGTATTTTTCCTTTCGAACCTTCATAAAAAGAACCACAGACAACGTATATGAATTTTACGACCAAGCTTCTGCAGAAGGAGACTCAGCAAGTTCCTCCTCCGAGTCGTTCACAGAGCTTCTGCCCTATCTCAGCTCGAGAAGGACTTTTATTTGGAATGACAAAAGTCAGAAAAGATAAACAATAAAACAGGCGGTAGGCTCTATCTAACACACAGGTCAAACTCAGCTCTTTCCCTTGAGAGCGAACTCTGGAGGGAACAATCAGTTCGCAGGAACACAGATATTAAACAGAGCAATCAAAAAGTATTTGAATAGCACATCATTTACTGATTAACTATTGATTAATATTAGACTGAATATGAACTAAAGTTATAACAAAACTGACAATACCAAAAAATCTAACAGTTTATGCTTTTATTTCCTGAATCATGATTT
Organism: Poecilia picta; assembly: GCA_033032245.1. Lineage (NCBI taxonomy): Eukaryota > Metazoa > Chordata > Actinopteri > Cyprinodontiformes > Poeciliidae > Poecilia > Poecilia picta. Next base: position 25,510,582 of record CM065371.1, read on the forward strand.
GAGATGAGGCAACTCACGCCGTCAGGTTGCTTTATATAGCAGTGAGAATAAGCTGAGGGTTGAGTCAACAAAAATGAAGCAGGAAAAGAAGGTAACACTTTATCTGAAGGGGTGTGAATAGGACTGACATGACACTGTAACATGAAGGAGTCTTTATGAATGTTTGACTGTTGTCATGAAGTCTCATTCAGTAAATGACACTTTTAATGCAAAATTGCATTAAAGTCAATTAAAAATGCCAATGTTGCATTAAATTGTCATAATTTACAAAATCATAAAGCAGTTACAAATATTTCTTCATGTTTATGACAGTGTCATGTCAGTCTTTTGCACACCCTTCAAATAAAGTGTTACCGAAAAGGAGAAACATGAAGAAGAGGAACCTTTTCTGAGAGGCTGTGAAGCAACACATTGCTTTGAAAAGCAGGTTATAAAGAACCAAGCGGAGGTACCAGGGACCAACATCTAGAGTCAGATGTATTACATAAAGTCCCAGGGGTCACACTATAAACCGTGCTAAACACACAAGCAACCATGGGAATGGTGAAGAACAAATATGAGGTTAGGACTGGAGACGTTCAAAACTGGTGGAGAGAAAGAAATTATGACAAGACAAAACAAAATCCACAACATCATCATCAAACATTTGCTTTAATTCTCCATGAATACATTATAATTATCTCAGTAACTTTGGGCAGTTCCAGAAACTAACCAGGCTCTGCTGGATTTGGCTGAACTGACAGTAACATAATGTAAACTACTTGGTCATTTCTCTGAAAGGCTGTAATTGAGTAACACATTTTACTCAGAAGCAGAAAAGCAAACGCAAAGAAAGAAAATCCTGAAAGGTTAACATGTAGCAACGCTCCTCTACATAATTATTATCTGTGACGGTGATGAGGGCCATCCACCTAGGACCGAGGTCACACTTTTTAAATCCACTGGCTCCAGCTGATTCCCTCACTGACTCGCATAAAACCAGCCTCCCTAATTTAGGTGTGAATATGAACCCCAAACTAAAACTTGCCCACATGACGGTGGTGAAGTGCTCTTGTTTTCCATTCAGGCGCCTGCCGGAAATCAAAACCCTCCATAACAAGAGTCAGCACTTTGCAAAGAAAGGCCTGATGGTGTGACTTTGTGTAACAGGCCATGGGTAGCATTGTGCAGTTTGATATGGTATGGCATATTTGGCATGGTGGGATATATGGCATGATTTTAGATAGCGTGGTATGGTTTTGTATGACATGGTATGGTATGTTATAATGCGGTATGTCATGATGCGTATGTCATGATGCGGTAGGTTAGATGGTTGTCATGATGAGGTATGTCATGATGCGGTATGTCATGATGAGGTATGTCATGATGCGGTATGTCATGATGCGGTATGTCTGATGGGTATGTCTATGATGCGGTATGTCATGATGAGGTATGTCATGATGGGTATGTATCGATGCGGTATGTCATGATGAGGTATGTCATGATGCGGTATGTCATGATGAGGTATGTCATGATGCGGTATGTAGATGGGTATGTCATGATGAGTATGTCATGATGTAGGTATGTCATGATGTGGTATGTCATGATGAGGTATGTCATATGATGTCAGGTATGTTATAGATGCATGGTATGTCATGATGAGGTTATGTCATGATGCGGTATGTCACGATGCGGTATGTCATGATGTAGGTATGTCATGATGGGTATTTGTCATGATGAGGTATGTCACAATGCGGTATGTTAAGATGAGGTATGTCATGATGAGGTATGTCATGATGAGGTATGTCATGATGCGGTATGTCATGATGCGGTATGTCATGATAGTGTATGTATGATGCGGTATGTCATGATGAGGTATGTCATGATGAGGTATGTCATGATGTGGTTTGTCATGATGAGGTATGTCACAATGCGGTATGTTAAGATGAGGTATGTCATGATGAGGTATGTCATAATGGGTTTGTCATGATGCGGTATGTTAAGATGCAGTTTGTCATTATGCGGTATGTCATGATGAGGTATATTAAGATGTGGTATGTTAAGATGAGGTATGTTATGATGAGGTATGTCATGATGCTGTTTGTTATGGTAAATGGCCGGTACTTCTATAGTGCCTCAGGACCCCAAACACTTCACTCTACATAATTCACCCATTCACAAACACATTCACACGCTGGTGGTGACAAGCTACTGAACAGTAGCCACAGCTCCTCCATTGACAGAGGAGAGGCTGCCATGCACCAGTGCACACATAGCAGAGGCGGGAGTAGAACCAGCAACCCACCAAATCAGTATGTAAGTCACGGTCTCTCTGCTGTGGGATGTTTCTCTGTTGGTTTCTGAAACGACAATCTTCTGTTTCTCTCTGACCTCTTGTCAACAATGTATGAATTTTTAGATATTATAAAATCACAGTAGGGTCACAACCTTATTAAATGAAGAATATGATAAAGACCTGAGTTTCATTCTGCTTCCAAAACGTACAAGCAAGGTATTAAATAGAAATCACAAATAAATAATTTATCAGAGTTTAAACTGCAGCTTGTGAAGCAGAAAGGACGCCACTTTATCTCTTAGAGTCAGCAAACCTCAGTGGTTTCCTTTGTTGCAAGCTCCCATGCATAAATGAAGAAGTTGACTAAATTTTACATTAAAAATGAACTTCCTTTAATGTTTTAATTTTCCGTATTTGTCGTTATTGCTGGTTAGAGAGGTCACAGCAGGAGATTCTGATTCACTGTATCTTTTGGTTTACCTGCTTTTAGCTCATCAATCAGTGATTAGTTCTGATTATATTTTCATGTTGTGATTATTAGATTCAAAGACTTTCAAAAATTACAAAAACACCAGGAAGTTTTGGTTTGCAAATGCAGATTATGACATAACTAATCTATAGACATCTCCTTTCTGACAGGATCAATCAGATTCTCAACCATCCTGCCAAACTTGTACATAATCACTGATCAATGGCCAGCATGAGGAAACAAAGCAAAACTGAACATGAAATTGATTTGTTGAGTTGTTTTCTCCCGTTTTGTCCCGGAAATCATAAAGCGAGTTCTACAACATGCTTTATTCCTTCATTGTTTGGAATATGAGAGGAAAACATCCAGGAAAAACCAAACAGGGAGAATCCTGACTGGTAATTACAGACCACTGATAGGACTCAGAACAGGACAGACAGTTTGCACCACTGTTACACATGTTAGGGTTTAATGTGGTTTAACCTTAAAAGGTCAGGGTAGTAAATTGTCGGAATGTTTTATTGGCTTTTTGTCCTATTTAAATGCCTTTACAGGTCCCTGTCATTGAATAGTTGGTCTGAAGAGGTCAGATCTGTATTAGATCTGCTTGTCCTTCCAGTGTTTGGTGTAGAGAACCAAAAGATAGGAGAGGAAGCAGCATCTTAATAAAAAACAGAAATGAAATGGAGCCAGTGGAGGTGACTAATTAAAAAGTGATTAGTTACTCCAGATCTCGTTGTTTCTATCATCTGAAATGTTCTTCAGGTGGCAGAAGGCCGACTTTGTAACTGTCTTTATGTGTCTGAAGGTTCAGGTCTGAGTCCATCACTCTGCCCAGATACCTGGTTTCTGGTTCTGGTTAGGACTTGGATGGGTTCTGAGTCACCTGGTGACATTGTGATGCAGAGCTGTGTGTCATCGGCGTAGAAATGGAAGATAATTTTATGGCTTGTTATAATCTGAGCTAGCAGGAGCATCATGGGATGTGACTTCTCCAATGTGACGTTTTCTTTGGAAACAAAGAAATCCAGCTATTTATGTGGGATTCGAACCAGTTGAGTTCTGAACCGGAGAGTCCGACCCAACTCTCCAGTTGATTCAGTAAAATGTCATGATCAATACTGACATCCAACAGCCAGCGCTGTGATTCGTCCAGTCTGTTTAAAAGGATGTCACCAAACACTTTGACTAGGCCAGCCTCAGCAATGCTGTAACCATGGAAACCAGACTGAAATACATTGTTGTTCAGAAACTTACTTAAAACAGACACAGCTTTTCAATGGTTATAGGGGAATTTAAAGGTAGTTAAACTTATGCAACATATGAATAAAGAAATGATATACAGCACTCTGATTCCTTTCTGCTCAAGGCCAAAAGGGAAGAGATTTTAATTTGCACATCTACGGAAACCAAAGACATCTGCATTATTACAGAAATCCAAAATTTCTCAATTTCTCCTTCTAACATCAGATTTTATCGTGTCAGCTCTACTGGTGTGTATTGGGAAGCTTCAACCAATGGCGTCACTGGACTTCATTTGCATAGAAGTTCTGGCTCCGTTTTACACTGGAAGTTTGGATGACAATGATGACAATTAATCAAGGTTTATTGTCTTCTTATCTGCCCAGACAGATCCCCTCGCCCCCAAAGTCTTTGCTAGGGTTTTTGCTAGTCCTCACTCCTACGCAAGGACTGGTGTCAGCATGACCCCGACGGGAGCCAGACGGTTTCCCTGCCAAAACAACTCCTAAAATTGTGTTTCTGTAGTTCTGCAGCAGTGATTGGTCCAGATTTATCCTGTTTAATCAGTGGTTTGATTGCTGCCGTTTTTAAAACCTGGGGGGAAACACCTGATGAGAGCAATGAGGTTTTTATTCAGATCAGATCAGATCAGATGAATTGACAGGCAAGACTTTCTTAAGAAGCTCAATTGATTCATTTTTTTATGCATTAGTTGTTGAAATTCAGCCATTTTCTCTGCATCTGTTATGTCTGGGCATAACACAGGGTTTGGCACTGGGTTTGATGTGCAGATTGATCATCTAATCTTTTTAAATGTCTCTGAAGAAGTTGGTAAATTCACAGGAGTAAAAAAGCGTCTCTAATTTACCCTAAAATACCGGCAGCTGTGATTGCCAAAATTTTATCATATTTATAAGGTGAAATTGTTGCAACTGCAGAAATTTACCATATAAATACAGTAAAAATGTTACCATATTTATTGGGTAATGTTCTGGCAACAGCATCAGCTGGTGTTTTCCTGTAGATTAGAATTTTTTTTACAGTGTACAGTCATAATAGAGTTTGTTAATCTGTCACCTAAAAGGCAGGAGGAAGTTTTAAGGACTGCAATGAATGTTTCTGCTGCTTGTGTCCGTGTTGAGCGATGGCTTCGCCGTCTCTCTCTGTAGGTTTCATTGTGAATCTGAAATTGAGTTCCTGATATTTTCTTAGCAGTAATAAGTTCTCAGACAATTCTGATTTCAACTATCTGAGGTTTTAACATCTGAAACATCTCATTTTGGTAGTAATAATAATCATTATTGTGCTGTTTCCTTGTTGCAGCCTTTTGGTGTTTGTTCCAACCCTCCAGCATCGTAACACCACTGAACTTCCTCAACAGGACTGAATATTTGACTCTACAGTTTTGACTCAGGTCATTTGTCGGCGCCCAGTGGATGAGCTGACTTCTCGTCTGATTCGTTTGGAACGATGACAGGTGGACGGGACCTGCTGCTCCTGGCAGGTAAGACAGGAAGCTGTTATCAGATCGACACCAGTTGATCATTCACTTTTTACTGGTTTGGCTGGTGTTGATTTTACTTGATGAGTTACAAAAGTAACAGAAACTTAATTCTGCCTTCAGTTTCAGTTCAAGTCAGTTCTGTTTTATTGTTGACTCATCATTTCCTTTAAAACATTTCCAAACCAACACATATACAAGCAGCAATGTTTCTCACTTTTTCACTGTTTTCCTGGTGCAACAAAACCAAGAATGGTTGACATGCAGAGGAGATAAATTAGATAAATCACAGGGTGAAACTATTATATTTTCTGGTCAACTAGTCTATAAAAAATCCGACTTGCCGATTTTTAAAAATAATTAATATCTAATTGTTGCAAGGTGAGAGAAAACTCTTCTAATGTTCTGATTTTATTTTATTGAAAAACATTGAACGATGCCTGTAAAATAATAGAAACTTGTTTTATCTGTACTTGAGGCAGTTTTATCAAATATAAATAAAATATTTACAGCATTTTTGTCCAAACAACTAAACTAGGTAAACTACACTGAACAAAAATATAAACGGCCATGTCAGATGTTGCTGCCATGTGGAGTCAATAACTGTAACTGAGCATTTGCTGAAATTTTACAGACCAAAAGTAATATTTTTCTTGATTCCAGATGAATTTTTAATCCAAACTGCTGTCAGTGAGCATGAATAGTCAGTGAGTTGTTGTTTTACTCGGTGCAGGGTGGGGCATGTCCACTGGGTGATCAGACAAAATGAGCAACAGTTGGACAACAAAAGGCCCCAAAATGGCACATTTTGTCTCCAGTCATAAAGCCTTAGATGTTATGTTGGCATGTTGGATGCAGGACATCCAGCAGAGCAGCAGCTGCTCGGCTCAGTGTCCGTTATCGGACCATCGGCCGTTTGAAAGTTGGTTTCCATCAGACGGGCTCTACTGCAGATCCTCCTCGTCCTCGTCTGACCGACTCCAGATCCAACTGGTCCATCTGAGGATCGGCTCAGACTAGAAGGCAACTGGGTCACAATCAAACTCCTCAACCCGACCCGTATCATGTTCACAGGACTGTCAACCCGCTACAAACGGCAGAACCACAATGTGCCGATAAGAAGATCAGTAATTACTGAAAATATAGCTTGAGATTCTCTATATATTGCATAACCCAAATGTTCATAAAACTCTTTTATTTGACATGGGGCTTTATAATTTTGTTCAGTGTAGCAGAAAAAATTCAGTTCCTTTAACTTTTTTACATTTCAAAAACCTGTTCTGAGCCTCGTATCAAAAACAAAGTGCTTTGGAGTTTTTTTCTTTGACCAACAGGTTTGGTGTCAGTTGAGGACAAACTAACATACCAACTTAAAGCTTGAAGCGTTGAGTTTTAGGTTTCCTTGTGGTGCAAAATTAAAGTACCAAATACAGCAGCTTTGTGCAGACGAGACCTGGGAGTGGGTGTTTTTCAGTCCTCTCTCAAAGATTTAAAGATTAGAAGAGGACAGTGGTCGACTCTCAGACCTTTGCGATGGTAGAGCAGATAAAGACAGTTTCACATGAAACCAACCCCACCAGAACGTCACCATCTGCTGAACGCCAAGCACTTAAAGAAACTGGTGCCGAACGATCTGTGCATCCTTATCAATAACCTATTAACTGACCAAAAACCTCACATATGTATTTATGGAACATCAGAATATCTTTTCATTTAAAAGCTTTAGTTCATCACAAAAACATTAATTCAACTGCATCTCAAATAAATTAATTTCAGTTTGTTTTTTGTGCAGGTAGCTTGATTTAGCCTTCTGAATAAAGTGACATCAAAATAAATAAAGATGTACATCAGCTAAATTTAAGTCATTTTGTGATTCTAAGTTCTATGTTTTAAATAAATAATGCAGATTTAAATACCAGATTTTATTTTTCTGACTTTAAATATATGATTACCTGAATGTGATTTTTTTTTAACAAATGATCGATTATTTATATAATTCCATTTAGGTGTGTTATTTGTTAAAAGTAATGTAATCAAATATGTAATTTGTTTTATAATTGAAGTCCTTTTCCGTTATAAGACAACATGCAGATAAAAAAAATTATCAAAAGTTTTTTTTTTACTGAAAATCTATCAAACAGAATATTTATATTCTAACATTTTCAAGTTAATTTCAGAATAAGCTTAGGAATTTTTCTAAACTGATCAGAAATGTGTGATTACTGAAAATAAACTAACTTTATTTTGATCAATAACGCAGCAGTGATCGCTCTCCTGGTGCGAACTGAGCAGAAACCAACAGGTAATCCGGTTTTCTGACAGATCCTCCATGTTTCTTCATCAAGGTCATTTCTACAGACAATAATGCTCTGATTTTTAAATCCTCTGCATCCTTAGTGTGCATGACTCCCGACCTGTCAGAGATCTTCACTGGAGATTTGCTGTACCTGCACTGTAAAGATAGTCAGAATGGCAGCACAGCAGTCTGGAAGTTTAATGGCAACAAGGAAAAGCAAAGCAACCCCCTGAAGATAGCAGCTGCTTCCTTCAAGGACTCTGGAATCTATAATTGTATAATCAACGGCCAAACAAGCGATGACTTCAACTTAAAAGTTCTTGGTAAAAATACAGATGGAAAATACGGTGCTCAAACTCCCAAAGATGAGAAATAAATAGTTCGCTGATTGTTATGATGAATGTGTTTGTGTCCAACACAGAATACATTCCCATCGCATCACTTAGCATCGCGACAGGCCAGCCAGTGATGCGCACAAACGCCAAAGTCCTGCTGGAGCTTACAAACGATGACGGACTGCAGGGATGGCAGTGCAGGGTCAACCGGGGAACGGAGACCAGAACAGTTATACTGAGATTAAACGATAAAAATCCAACATCTTTTACCTTTGAAACGACAAAACTGGAAGTCAAGGAGACCATCTACTGGTGTGAAAAGAAGAATACAAAGGACAGAAGCAACCAAGTTGTTCTCAGGACCACTGGTAGGGTTAATATTAACTACATGCCCTTATTAGAAACACATCACCAACAAGTTAACATATGGCTTAGAATAAGCCTGGTTTAGTCTGGTGAGTTTGGAAAGCCTTGCCTACCAACCTCTATATAAAACTGTAAAAACTACAGTGGACCCCCATCTACTCATGCTTCACTATTCAAGGGCTTTTCTGTGGAAGGTAGCTCCAAATTATCTGCAGAAGATTTGACGAGTTTTCATAGAGCATATCTAAAATACTGTGAAGTAAAATGCTGCGAGGGAAGCTGAAATGCTGCGATGCAAAGCTACTGGACATGCTGGATGGTGCTGACTGGTAAAATCCCCAGAGATGTAGGCAAGTTAGTTCTTGGGGGTTCTACATTTTCCTTGAATATCTGTGGCTGTCTTAGGAAAGTCCTAGATATGACCTGCTGTGATAGTGCTAAAGCAGTTTCCACTGAACATATCAATGCATATTAAGGTATATTTGACATGTGAACTAAAAAATAGGCAGCTATAACTATGTTTTCCAGTATTCACAGATTTTTAGCTATTTGTGGCATTAGCCAATCCAAATACTGGGGATTCACTGTGGTCTTGTAGTTTATGAATATTAAACTTTATCAATACAAAATAATAATTTCCAAACATAATAAACTTTAAATGCTGGAGTATTTTTGGTCTAAAATGTTCTTCTTTCACTTAATCCCGTTTCAACTGTCTTACAGACAATGAAGTGACTCTGGAAATGTATCCGTTTCCTGCAATAGCAGGAGAGAAAATGACCCTGAGATGTATTGTGTGGGGAACGAAGGAAGTTACCAAATCTGTCTTCTACAAAGAGAACAAAAATATCAAGAGCGTTCAGGGAGATACGTATGATATCTCTGCAGTTAATGAATCTGTGGTGGGAAGTTATAAGTGTAAAGCCACCTACAGATACAAGGACCAGACAGTCGACCCACATGTATACGATTCTGATGTTCAGGATGTACCTGTCCATGGTATGCAAACTCATCTCTTTCTGAATGCCATCGTTAATGTTCTGCGTAGGACCGATGTCTATTTACAGTTTGCTGTTCACTGCTAAGTAGTTTTACTGGAATCAGACTAGCAGCTGTTCTCCAACTAAGCTGTTCTTGTTTCACTTAAGTATTGCAGTTAGCTGACGGATATATTTGCCAGTAAATCTCGTCTGCTGTGAGGTTTGAATAACTTTTGGCCTGGCTATAATGGAGTCGTTCTGTCTGTTCCAGTTTGTCCCGTCAAAGCGGTGCTGTCTGACACCATGGAGTGCTCCTGTCCATCATGTGAGAAACAGGAGTCCATCAAGTCATACATGTACATGTACTACAAGCAAAATGGTGACTCCTGGACGATGCTCGGTCAAAACAAACATCCAGACGGTGACGGTACTTACCACTGCAGAGTTATTTTGGACAACATGAGGACTTTACCCAGCAACTCTGTGACACGTGAGTATCTACTTATAAACCAGCTTCCTCCTGCAAGCTTCCTGGAAGCAGTAAAAAGTAAACTGCTGAGTGAACTGAGCGAGTTAATCATCAGCGGTCAATCATCCAAACTAGACGATGGTGTAAATTAGTGTCTGCTAGTGACAGTCAATATCTACTCTCTTCACTGAGGAGCTAGCAACAACGTAGATGGACGCTGAAACGACTTCTAATGCTGCGTTCAGACTGAACACAATTCACATGTCAGACGCTTGATATCAAGTGTCAGAATTGCTCTTGATGCGCGTTGGGAAGAGTCTCTTGGCTTTTTCCTCTTCCAGTCTTTGTACAATGGAGGGTGAAAAATTGAGAGTGTGTCTTGGCGTTAGTTAATGAAAGCAAACTGCACCTCTGCACCATGTTTGAATTCAGGTGACTATCACCAACTAGCTGTGCTCATGAAGCCGTTTGACAACCTGCTGATCTCCGTCGGTGCCTACATCTCCTGGCAGGACACCAGTTACATCCCACCGCTTTGACCTTCTCACAGGCCAGTGAATAGCAGACTGGAGTCTCTCTGACTGGTAGAAGTTCAGTTCCAGCATCGTTGGAACATCAAATGTTCAAAACACTTCAAACAAGAGACGTGCTGCCAGACATGCCATAAACAAACATCCACATAGACGTTGCATGTAAACCAGTCGCTTCTGACACTCAAATCGCTTTTGGTCTGAATGCAGTATTACTTCACCTGCAAATTAAACTCGGTAGCCTTGACTTTCCAAGTCAACAGTCCAACCTCAGGAGGCTTTAGGGGTTCAAGCATGACAATCCCAACTTCATGAAGCCTTGCTACACCCTACGTGTTGCTATTCTTTCATATCCTGATGTTCCATGTTTCTTTTTCAGATAGTCGCGGTATTTCTGGACCGGTGCTTGGGATCTTGTTTTTCATCGTTCTGTTGGGATTGCTCATTTTTGCCGTGGCATTTTATAAGTGGAATAAGAAGAGAAATGCGAGAGGTTGGTCCCAGTCTTGTTTTGCACTTTTTGACTATGGTGGTGATTGGTGGTAGGAGATCAGACCATAATCGGTGGGTTGCTGGTTTGTTTCCTGCTCCAGTCACCTCTGTGGTCATATCCTTGGGCAAAGCACTTAACCTGCTGCTGGAGGTGGTCAGAGGGTGCCGGTGCGCTGTAGAAGTTTAAGCCATTTACAATTCTGCTAACACACATCGTCACATTTCTCTCTTTTATTATTTTAGTGGACATTTACGAGCAAGTCCCAATGAGGCAAGGCGATGCCAATTATGAGGCTATAAACGTGAGGCAAGTGAAAGAGGGTGAATACGACACGCTTCAACCCGGAGCAGAGGGCAGACAGAAGACGGGTGGCGAATACGAAGCACTGACGAAACAGGAAGGCAAAGACGAAGTTTACCACACTCTGGGAGAAAACGTAGCGTCGGGAGGAGGAGACGGGGGTTACGAAGCTCTGAAGACAGCAGGAATCCAAAAGGACGAATACGAAACCCTGAAAACCAAGCAACCGGACAGAGGGACGGGCCCAGAAAGCGGAGGAGACGGAGGTTACGAAGCTCTGAAGACAGCAGGAATCCAAAAGGACGAATACGAAACCCTGAAAACCAAGCAACCGGAGCTGGAGAACGTGGAAGAGATAAAAGAGAAATGAGAGAGAGGTTCTTAGAAGGATGTCGGGTTTCCTTCCACCCAATGGTTGACAGACACACCCAGAAATGATCTTCAAGTCAGAAAATCTAAACTTTGATACTTTTTCACTCAAGTAGAAGAGAAAAGTACATCCAAAACGTTAAAAGTATTTGGTATAAAGGCGACTTGATACCGAGTAACGGTTTGATCAAGACATCTGATTTAATTTGTTCAAATTGGTCAAATCCTGGAATTCTAAAGATTTTAAAAAATTATTTTGTTCACAATATAAAGTTAATCAAAACTATACTTATAGAAGGTAAAGTATATATTATGATAGCAAAAGTACTTCTATTGACAATACATACTATTTACTGTACATTAATTTGACCTACCAATGACACAGCATATAGAAAATACTATAACAATTAACTTGTCTAAACAAAAACTGTAGATTTATGTTTTTCTGATGCATCTTTCATTTTTCTTTAGTCAGTAAAGTAACTAGTGAGGTACTTATTTACTGGATAGAGTAGTTAGAACTATTAACCCATTGAGAGAACTGTTACTTAAAAATAATATTACTTGAGTAGAAGTACGTTATGGTCAAATTAACTGCTAGAGCTTCGTTTTTATAAACTGTACTAAAATAAATGTGAGATATTTCTCACCTCTTCAAAGCAGTCAGTGACCGTATGTATGTAAAAATACTACTACTAATAATAATAATAATATACAGTCAATACATTTCAGTTTATATAAATTGTGTAATTATGGAGAGAAAATGTTTTTGGTTCACCTCTGTTATTTATGTTTATTATTTAAATAATGTAAATTATTAAAATATCAACAAATAGAAGTACAACTTTCATTTTGGGAGATAAACAACCAACAAAACAAAACATGTCTGGAAGCAAAGCTTCCACTTTTCTTCTTTTTCAGTCATTTTCATACAACATGTTTTATTGCTTACTTTCATATTTCATGTACGTTGAATTGCAGTAATAAGAATCATTTTCTCATCTTGTTGAAACAGATTAAGTTGATGTAACTCATACTTTCAGTTCTGACAACATTTGCTTTACATTTTCAGGACATATGCACAGCTTCAGAATAAAAAAATTAACATTTAGCAGTAAACTATGCAGATTTTTCTATCATAAAATGCACCATTACATGCTTCAGTATTAATCTTACAGATTCCTTTTTTGTTGCAAAAGTCACATTTTTGTAAGCAGCTGTAAACATTTACACAGTATTTTGTTTTTTATTTAAATCTGCTCAAATAAAAGTTGAATAAATCACTTTTTGGTCCAGTTGTGTTTTACTTCAGAGTGATAATAAATGATGATAGTAATAAGCCATTTGATGTATTGTTTTAATGTCCAACCAGCTGAAACTTTGGTCATTTTGAGCATTTATTACAAACAAAAACACAAATATTTCAGGACAAACAAGGCCTTCATCCTTTATGTTTTAGGAAATTATTACATTTTTAAATTAATTCTACACTTTCAAAATATTTTTTTTTAATCTGATTCAGTTACTATCAGACTCCATGTTGTGAACTGAAGATTCTTATGCAATTTCACAAAAAACAGGAACATGCGGAAATTACCAGAAGAGTTTAGTCTGTCTTTTAAAGAGAGTCTCAAATTCAAAGAACTTTGATTTAAAAAATAATGAAATAACTTCAAAATTAGTTCATTAGAAAATTGCTAATTAGTGATTTACCTCAATAGCTATTGAGGGAGAAATGGTGAAATAAATGTGAAATAAATAGTTACTGCCACATTCTTACTTTAGTTGAAGACATTTTTTACTGTTTCTTTAAATCTTTTTTGTATTTGTCATCATGTGAGTCTCCATTTTCTTAGTATCGTAATCCATGTTCATTTTCTCTTCCTTCTCGTCTCTATTTGCCTCCTTAGTAACATATTTATTGAAATAAAATTCTTAGCTAGGTCAGATTGGTGCTTTTATTTAAAATCCACTAAACCTCCAGCTTCAGTTTGTGTTGCTCTTCCACCCAAACGGTAATAAATCAGCACTTACCCAAGATGACAGACGCAAAAAGTTGGCTAGCTAGCTAGCGGTATTGTAGCAGCTAGTTAGCGGTAGCATCAACCGCCAAGAGTCAGAACAAGGACAGAAAAGTCTCGCGAGAAAAAAAAGAATACTCTTCTACTTAGTTTTTATAGCAGTTGACAAACAACGTTGAGTGCCGCATGGACTTTAGGGGGCCCAGAAACGCCCCCTAAAGTCCCACTGCTACATGTCTCACATTAACAGCTTAGCTCTGATGTCTAAACATGGGATTTTTCATTTCCACTGACTCTCTGCAGAGTATTTCTGAGTCGATTAGTTTAGCATTTCTGCCGGATTTTCATAAAATATCAGCCACAACAATAGACAGGGAAACCAACAAGTTCATGTCATCTTTTTTGGATGACATCAAGGTGTTTGAGCCACGATGCCTCCAACATTGTGGCATCACAGCTAAATGCTAGCGGTCGATGAGGAACACAGCAGATCCTCAGACTCTCAGCATAAATATAGCTGTGGACAAGATCACTAATGCCTATTGTTCTTGCAAGGCTGGGTAAGTCGGACATTCATGGTTTAGAGGGTGATTTCTGTTGGCAAATGGCCAAATGTGCCTCAGACTTATACACTCGGTGCTCGGTGGCTACAACGATTAGCGTGGCTAACACGATTAACGTGGCTAACACGATTACAGTTTAGTAAAAAGCCTCTTCAGGTGAAATAAAATCTTTAATGTATGTCAGATACGGTACACATTGCATATTGATCTGTTCAGCTAACGAAAGGCTGTAACAGATAGGATTCAAGGTGTAGAAGTTGTATCCGTACTGCCATTATGCTGTACTTGGTTAAAAGGTTTTCATAATGGATGTGTTTATTATTGACTCTTTTTTTCATCCACTAAACACAAAGAAAGCAAAGCAATAATACTTACACCAGCAGACAATCCTTTGTTCTTATTGATCACAAGCTTTGATCCAAGCAAGGCTTTCCATTTCAGATTTTGGAAATCTGTGAATTTTAACAAACACGATCACGTGATGTAAAATGGGCATTAGCCAATGAAAAGTGGCCGCTGTGGTAAGGTCCATTAAATTAGGACGCTAAACAAAATAAATAAAAATGATAATAATACAAGGGGGAAAAAATGTTGACACCTTAGCAAAAAAACAATAAGATTCAGAAGTGGAGAGTTTGACCAGCTGTAATTTCTCGTTCTGTAAAGTACGTACCAGTTCCCTTCTCTTTACTTGAATAAAAATCAGTAGAATATTTGAGAATAAATGGTTTTCCAACCACAAAATTTAAAACTTGACAAATTATTATTAGTATTATTTTTATCTGAGTTTTAGACTTTTTCAGGATGAGTTTGGGAAAAAATATGCAACTATGTTTCTCTGCTATTTGAAGTTTGACTTGATTAAGATGACACAAAAAATCAGTGGTTTAATTATTGATCAAAGTATAAATAATTGGTGTCAAAAATCCAAACACATTCATTCCTTTCACAGAGTTTTATTATTTTTGACAGTTGTCTGCCTCATTTTCCTCTGGAAACCAAGTTATTGGTTAAATTAAAGTGATTTCAAATCTAAATTTGCCAAGAGTATAAATAACTCCTAGAATAAGAGCAGAGATGCAGACTAATGATAATATATAACCTCACTGATTTCTAACATAGTTTCCATGTTTGTCTTTATTTCCTATTTAAAATCTTCAGATCAGCATTGAGAGCAACAGATTAAGTTCAGTTAGAAGCAACATAAAATGAAAGTAATGCATAAAAAGCCATTTGGTTGCATTTTGTGTTTGCATTTTGTGAAACACACCCAAGATTAAATCTGCATGCAAAAAACAAGACATGAAAGCGCAGCTGTTTTCTTCCTGTTTCAGGCCCAGTTCATCCTATTTTCAGTTCAGCATAGTTTCATTTAAGTTCACACCATTTTATTCACCAATTGCATTTATATTAAAGCTACAAAAAGACCAGACTGTTCTTTTCAAAATCCACATTTTCAAGTAATAAGAAAAAACTGAAATATCAAAGTAAAACTGACGCCGTCCTTTTAAAAGCTTGGGTTGTTTTACTTTTGGAAAATATACCTCACTGTGTGGTAACATAACTAATTGTTGAAAATATAATGTGTGTCTTGCTGTAAATACACAGGATTATTTTTAAAACAGAAAAGCACTAATTAATCCTGTTGTTTCTGACATAACTACATATTTCAACAGTGTTTTAATTTTTGATACATACATCTAAGCAAAAATATTTAATATTTCAAGTGTTTTCTTGCTATTCTGATCATTAGAGTGACACAGAGCATAACTAGCTAACATTAGCATGCTAGTCAGGCCATCTGTTCATGTAGCTAGCAGCTAACAGCTCTCCTAGCTTCCCAGCTCCATGCGTTTGATTTCCCAACAATATTAGTAACAAAAATGAAGGGGGCCTTCAGGCCAGCTGACCAGCAGTGTGCAGCCACACATTCTGAAACCCTCAGGATTGGTGAAGTGAAACCAGTTTCTCATTAATGCTGAAGTCGGTAACAAAACAAATGGTCTCCATACGATCGATAGCCATTTTCCTTCTTTGTCATTTCTTAGTTTCTCTTACCCCATTTTACTTCATTTCCTTGTCTCGCACTTTAAATCGGTAATCGTGGCGACGGACATCTATTTAAAGAAAAACAGCTTCAGCAAAAAAAACAACAACAAAAATATCCGATAATCGTACAACAATCAACACTCCTACGTTTTATTATACAACATTTCCACATGTACAGGATTTTTTTTAAACAGTTCAGCGAATAAATCAGTTGAGACAAATCAATGAAAAGTCAAAAACTAACTTGTTTTCCCCTTTACATCACTCAGTGCCATCCTGTGACCTAAACCAATGACATGTCTTTATTTTTAGCATTTATTCTGGGATCTAATATACAAATATATGAGAACATGCCACTAAAATAAAACTATGTGCGTTTGTACAATACACCAGTTAATTGATTCATTGGCTCGTTTATTTGAGAGTCTGTCAGAGTGATATAAGACGTAATGTGCTGATGCTGTTTGTGCTTTTCCTGGATCGTGTTTTGATCTGTGCTAATGCCAGACGAAGCTGGTGAACAATAAACGTACATAAATAACAAACATATCACATATACAACAAATTTAACAGAAATTAAAATGATGGATTTGAATGAAAATAGAATTATGAAGTACCTAAACTCAGACGCTAATTTATGAAGATGATGTTATTTTGCGTAATAATAACGTTCCTTCAGTAGGCAAAAAGGTCAAAAACTTTTGTTTTTTCTGTTCATTTTACAAAATAATTTTCATCTATATCTCTACACACAGCACAAATCTGCAACTGTTCACTTCCTCGTAAACCAATACTACAGAATACGTCATTATTTTGTTGTATTGGCACAATGCTTTTCTTAAAGGATAAAAGATTAACACTGGTTCTGCTGGTTGAAAAAAAACTTTAGATTTTGTCAAATTTTCACCTAAGAGAAATGTTCAGAAATGTTTTGCAGTGTAATAATGATAATGTCACAGTAATAATCACATCACAGAACAACTTTTTTCACCTATGCTTGTTAGCTGCTAAGTAGTTAGCACAAGCTAGTGCTAGCTATGCTAAACATGGAGACACTGACGGAAGAACTGGTCATAAAGTAAAGAAAAACTATGTTTCAAACAGTGATATTAACTTTATAATCCAAATTTAACTGTCATGTAAAGTCATTTTAGGCGTCGTTAGCTTTAACAAACCGTTCTGTGCTAAACGATTAGATTACTTTTCTTTGTTATAATTACTTTAATTTTTTTGTAGCAGGTTTCAGGTGGACACTATTACCTGAATATTTTAGATTTTTAATTTATTTTGGTTTTAAATAACCAAAATAAATGTGATTATGATCATCAGATAAAAATAAATTTATGACTTCCTGTTGATGGTTATAAAGGAAATATGATTTTAGGACCAAATTAATTAAATAAATCATCATATTTGGTTATAAAAATGACATTTTCTTACAGTAGACTATAGATGAATATTATAATATTTAGGACTTAGTTGTCTAAGGACTTTGGTAACTAAATCTTTAGTTGTCTCAGCATGCTGAAAGTTTCCCACTGGGGGTCCAAATCAATAAACATTTTAATTTGATGCCCAAAAGGGAAAAATCGTGTTGGTGAACCTTCACCAAAGTAATAATGACTTTAGTTTTACATTGGAAAATTAGTTCAGTCACTTAAGCTAACGTTAGCCTTTCACCTTGCTAATTAGCCAAAGCTAGCTTAGCACAACAATAACAATGTGACCAAAGAATCGGTCATAAAGTTTGTCGGTTTGTTTTGAAATACTTCAGGTATGAAATGGAGCCGTGGGACAAATTTTCATATAGAGAAAAAAAATAAGAAATGTTGGTATCAATGGGAACAGGGGAGAAACCGAAATGAAGCCGCTGTCGTCTTAAAGATCTGATGTGTTTTATGGCCAGTTTCCATTTTCTCCGTTTGAACACGCAGACGGTTTCTGGCTTCCTTACAGACTGAAAAACACATGTTAGATAAATTAAACTGTTGCTGTTGGCGGTGATGTGAGTTTCTGTGCAACAATGTGACGGAGGGCTACACTTTCCAAGGTGCAACAAAAATCTTGCCTCATGTTTTTTAACCATTATTTATATTCATTTACGCCTTCAGACCCGACTGTTTCAGCACTGATCCGTGTGGCTGTGACGTTTCAGTGGATAAATCTACAATAACTCGGATTTAAATGAGCATCAAACCAATAAAAACCAAGTCATGATGGAAAACGGACCCGCCTGCCGCTATTAAAGATGAATCTTAACAAAAAAAGGCTCTGATTCCTAACTGCAGTCACACATTTAACTACCATCCTCACTTTATATGTCTTTAAAGTTCAAAGGTCGGTGGTTCCTGAAAAGCCCAGTTGCCGTTTCAGTTCCTTCAGTGTTGCTGCTGAGCCGTTTCTATGTGAAGCCTGGCTCGCCCCCGTAGGCGTAGCTGTTGGTCCCGGCCGGCTGGACGTACTCCTCCGTCCTGTCCCAGTCGGAGACCCAGCCGCCGCCGCCGCCGCCTCCGTTGGGGTCGGAGCCCTGGGTGGTGGCGCCGTAGCCGGCTCCTCCGCTGGAGCGGTACAGCTCCTCCGTCTCGTTGGCGAGCTCGTCCTCGTCCAGGATGCCGCACTTCTCCACGCTCAGCTCCTCCGGCTCGGCCCACGGCTGCTTCTCCCCGGAGGCAAAGATACCTGAAACATCAGCCGCGATTCCCGGAGAAAAACAGGCACAAATATTTATCTGATGCCGAAAAAACACAATTTAACAGCAGCAGCGTTTCTATTAAATGGAAATATGAATGAAAATCATGAATGAAGGTGCCTGTTCACATGATAAGTCATTTAAAATCATTTACATCAAATATATTCAACTGTCTGCAAAGTAATAATTACAATTTAAAGATATTACATATATAAAAATACTGAAAATAATGTGTGTAAAGCATTGAACAAAATTCAGAAATGATTTAAGTAAAGAGAGAAAATATATATATATATAACTATATACATTAGCTTGCTGCTCTTGGGCCCCTGGTTGTATGGAGGCCCTATGCTGCCAAAAATCACACCAAGACTTCAGAGAACGATGACGAGTTAAGACTCACCATAAAATATAACCCCGCCATAATGAACGAGTGAGGCGATCAGAAACACACCCTGCCACTCCTCCCGCGTCTGAATACAGGAAACACACAAAACAATTAGAAAGAAGGACTTAAAACAATGGGCAGGAACTGTTTTATGACTTTAATCCACCTCAGAGTTCGGCCTGCTGTGACTTATGGAAGTGGATGAAAAACAAGAAGTGTTTCAGAAGAACAAGCTGCAGCATTTTAATTCACAAACTCAACAGAAAAATTTGATTTCAGGAAGAAAAGCAGCTTCAGTTTTTATAAAGTCACTGTACATTTCTCTTCCTTTTAGGATTTTAATTATTCATTTCGATGGTTCCTTTTCCGGCAGCACAATAATAAAACATACAGATGCTTTGCTTTTTGTCCAGAATCGTTGCACAACTTCAGGGTCAGAGGTCACTGCAGTTTGTAACTTTTATAAAAACTTTTTTTTACGTTTGTCAAAACTGAAACAGAATCTGTGAAAAGATCGATCTCTTCTTTTCCCCTGAGCTGCTATTTCTGACTGAGGAAATGCACCAAAAACAACCAATCAGAGCCGGGAGGCGGGGCTTATCGCTGTTCACCATCCCCATGTATGCGCTGCGATCATAAACACTGTCGTTTTCAATAAGAGCGAAGCGGCGGATGAGCCCTCACCTTGTTTTTGGTCATGGCGCCGACGATGAGCGGGCAGACCATGCCGGACAGCGTCCCCACGCCGTTGGAGATGCCCATCAGGATGCTGGCGTATCGCGGCGCGATGTCCAGGTGGTTCACGTTAAAACCTCCACAGGAACAAAACATGCCGTCAAAATTATGATAACATTTTCATTTACGCTAAAATGTTGTTAAAACCTGAGTCGGGTTGTTAAAACTTACATTTACTTGAGTAACTTTTTATTATTTACTTTTCAAAGTATTTTTCTACGCTGTACTTTTTTCTCCTAATTGAATATTTGTATTAGAGTAAAATTTCTTGATTTTCTTCCCACAGAATGAAAAACAAACATGTCTTAACCAAAACTCACCAGACAGACTCAAACCTGACACTTTTATTAAAGTTTCATCAGCTTTTTATTGAAGATTTTGTTTATTTGATCTGAAAACATTTTTCTTTTGCTTGATTGTCATTTTTGTTGCTTATTTTGATTGTTGAAATACCAAAATTTCTACTTAATTTTCCATTTTTCTTTTGCTTGATTTTGTTGTTTTTGTTGCTTATTTTGGTTGTTAAAATACCAAAATTTCCACTTAACTTTCCATTTTTTTTTTTGCTTGATTTTGTCATTTTTGTTACTTATTTTGGTTGTTAAAATACTAAAACTTCCACTTAATTTTCCACTTTGTTCTGCCTGATGATGTACTTTCTCCATATTAAATGATCAGTTACTCTAAAACTCTCGTGTCGTTTCTCTGAACATTAAAACCTGAACTGGGCTTCACCTGAAATGGCGAACCCAGAGAATCCCACCGCCAGAACCAGGAAGGTGATGGCGACGCCCTTCGTGTGCGAGAAGCCGACCACCAGCAGGAGGGTGGCCTCCATCCCGAACCCTGTGCAGACCAGAGGTCAGAGGTCACAACAGACAGAGACATTTCAGCCCTGACTGCAGAAAGTTCACTGATCTGGAGACTGTTTGCTTTGCTGAAACGCCGTTATCTCACAATGCGCCTGTTTCTGCTCCCGTACGAACGAACGTCTGAGCAGAAATAGCCGAGCCTCTGCCAACACTTAGTCATCGTTTGCCTCGTGTGGCCTGGTGTTTTCACACCACGTTACCTCGGTGATGAGGCGACTGGAGGGTGTGTGCTTTAAAATAATCCACCAGACGATGAAACGCAGCCAGCAGCTGAGTCACCACAATAAAATCTACTAACTTACATCCAGAAAATGACTTTTTTAATTGAGTCAATCTTAATGCAGGTCAGACTTGCAGGTTTCAGCAGCTTGTTTTAAGCTAATAATTTATAAATATTGATGAAAATGTTCATGTTCCAGTGGCAGATTATTTAACTTGTGACAAGACATTTTTTACTTGTCGTAAGTGAAATTATCTGCCACTAAAACTTTTCATCAATAAGAAATTATTAATTCAAAATAAGCTGTGGTTCACTTGAAATGAAACAAAACTAAGATATTTGCACTAAAAGCTAAAGAAATTAGATTTTGAGCTTCTTCTCCTTCTGACCAACCAAGCCCAACTCTGGCATCTTTACACTGGCTGCCCGTCTTTTATCGAATAGATTTTAAGATTCTTTTGTTAACTTTTAAAGTTTTAAATGGCTTGGCCCCCCCTTATCTTCGGGACCTTTTAAATCTCCGGTCTGTGCCCAGAACCTTACGATCAAATAATCAGTTATTACTGACGGTTCCTTGTAGTCGACTAAAGAGGAAAGGAGATGGAGCTTTTTCTGTTGCTGCTCCTGTCTTATGGAATAACTTGCCTTTCCAGATCAGATCTGCTACAGCCTGGATCATTTTAAATCGCTTCTTAAAACTTATTTTTACTCTTTGGAATTTAATTGATGTATTGTTTTGTGCTCTGTTTGTTATGTGTGTTGTTGTTCTTGTGCAGCACTTTGGTGCAGTTATGCTGCTGTAAAGTGCTATATAAATAAATTTGACATTGACATTGACATTGACCTCCGCAGTTCATGATCTTCCTGACGTTTGTGGTGGTCATGATCTGATTGGACCGCAGGTAGTCGGCGATTTGGCCTCCGATGGGAACGATGATGGTCATCACCAGGTGAGGCAGAGCAGAGAGGATCCCGACCTGGAGGCATCGACAACGAGCGAAGGTCAGTCGACTCACAAACTGAAAACGTTTTCAGCTCAACACGCGTTTGTTTATCTGGATTTTCAGGTTTTACCAGTTGCTTCTTCCTGTTGGCTTCTCTGTTGCATCAGTTCATGTGAAAAATATTATTTTGTGGAAATATTATGAATTTATTGCATTTAAAACCAAAACTGAAAAATCTAGCATGCTTTGCATTTTTAAATGTTGCTCAATTCTCTTGGATTTTAAGTCCAAGTCAGGCCTAAGTCTGTGAAATCGCTTGATAACTGATGTTCACACACAGTTTGTGAAGCTCAGTGACGTTAAGCTCCAATAAAAGTGGTTTTTCTTCTACTTCCTGCTCTGCTTTGTGTTTTTCCTGCCTCCTAAAATAAACGCTGTGGTTGACGAGCCTCCGGCTGAATTACCTTGCTGATTTCGAAGCCAAAAACTTCCTCAAAGTAGGCGGGTTGGCTGATGAGCAGCAGGTAGAAGGTCCAGCTGCGGCAGAAGTTGGCCACTATGATGGCGTAGACCGGCATGGAGGTGAAGAACGATTTCCACGGAGTGTTGAACTTCTGCAACACCAAAACGCTCAGCGGTTCAACGTTTCTCAGTCAGATGCAACAACAGAAACTACAGCTGTGGTCAGTGTGAAGCTTTGGGCTGACAGAGAAATTCACAGAGGAGCTGCTGCCGTTTTCTGACTGAGAGAAAAAACATCTGAATCTGTTTTAAAAGAAATAAGAAAAGGAACTGATGTTATGTTGCGTATTTGTTTTCTATGTTGGAGAACTAAAACTACAAAACCTGCAAGAATAAAGTCAGAACATTATGAGAAACAACGTGATACTGAGAGTGAAGTCAGAAAATGACCAGTGATGTTGAAATGATGCAATAAAGTCACAATGATACAAGAATAAAGTCATAATAATATTTGGAAAAATGACAATAAAATGAGGAAAAGTAATAATGATTAGGGCTGTATAATAATATCAATATCACGATATATATCGATATTTTCTTTACTAGAAACAAATCGATTTTCATCCTTAAGTATCGTAACGTCCAACTGTCACCTTGTTCACTCACTGCTTGCTTCACCAGGTCATCAGGCTTAGAGTGATTCCTTCAGATGTTCAGGTTAAAAAGGTATCAAACTATTCAGAGCAGGAACCGTATTTTCTGCATTATAAATCGCACCTTCAACATATGGCCTGTTTTAAAACGTTTTTCATAAGCCGCACCGCATTATAAGGCGCATAGACACTTCAGTTTGGGTTGCCAATTTGTTCCATACTCTATTATTACACACCCACATTTGTAAAGAAGTGGTCCCCGAGTCTCCCCCAGTAGTTGTTTCACTCAGGGTGTTGCGTTATTGTGCTCAACTGCCTTCTGAGTAACACAGATCAACCGACATGCTGCCGCCGCTGTCTCTGTCTCTCTTCCCCTGCCCTTAAATGTATTATCAAACTTTATAAATAAACCAGCGTTCTGACAACTATCCCTGCATGCGCCGCGCACTTCTTCTTCTATGGGGGAAAATGAAATCGGCAGCTGCTTACCATAGTTGCTGGACCTGTTGTGGCTCAATATTGGTCCATATATAAGGCGCACCAGATTATAAGGCTCACTGTCAGCTTTTGAGGAAATTGAAGGTTTTTAGGTGCACCTTATAGTGCGGAAAATACGGTACTTGGTTCACTTTATTTACTTTACTAATGCATGTCAGCTACAGTTTGGACTGTTTCAACTAAAAGAAACATGTTTTCTCTCCACTTCTTTGGTTCATTTTGTCCAGCTGTCCACTTTAAGTCTGTGTCCAACCAGAACCAGGTATTGTGTAGTTGGAGCTTTTAATCAGTTTTCAGTTAAATTAATTCAGTCCAACTTTATAACAGTCACTAAATGTCACCAAAATCACTTTGTCCCTCTAAAATCTTTCAGAAAATTACGAAAGTGTATTGAATTGTATCGTTCGCTAAATATCGCAATATATATCGTATAGTGGGCAGAATATTGTGTATCGTATCGTGAGATTGTTGTATCACTACAGCCCTAATAACGATGGGAGGAAAACGTCAGTGACCCGATGTGACTGACCGTCACGGCGTGCTGCGCCGACTCGCCGATGCTCTGCTCGATGTACGTTCGCTCCTCCTCCGTGATGGTCGGATGAGCCGCCGGGCTCTCGTACGAAACCAGGATCCAGAAGCAGTACCACATGACCCCGAAGCTCCCTGCAGGGCGCAGAGGTCAGAAGGTCGAGTCAAGCAGCAGGTCAGTTTGTGTTCAGGAAACATTAATGCAAAGCGTCGGAGCTTCTAAAACATCGATGAGCTGCTAACAGAAGAGAAACAACCTGACAGAGGAACTAAAACATCTGTTTTAATAGTTACAGAAAACAAGCTGATGAAAAGTTACTTTGACGTTTTCTTACTTTGCATCAAGATTGAAACTAGACCAGAAACACTTTGTAAGATTTAGTTTTTATGCAGCTTTTATCATGCTCTCTCTGTGTTTTCTGAGAAGGCCAGGGGTCAAAGGTCGCCTACCGTAGACGTAGAAGACGGAGGACCATCCTGAGTACTGGACCAGGATCCCAGCTAGCGGCATGGCGATCACTGCGCCTGCATAAGAGCCTGCAGAACCACAGACACATGATAATCACATGATAAATCAAAGTCGATCGTTTATATCTGCAGGATTTATTGTTTTTCTCTTTCCACCAAAACCTGGATATGAAAGTCTTCAGTCTGCGGCTTTAGCCTCAAAAGCTCTGATTTTAAAATATCATTTTGTTTTCAGTGACTTCATGTTGTCTTTTCTGTTGCTTTGTTTATTGGTTTTGGATATTTAAAATGTTTCCAGTTCCAGTGTTAAATCTTCATTAGAAAGTTTAATGATCTTTGATGTTTTCTAACATCGTTACTGGAAAATGGTCTCAAAACAACAATATTATCGTTTATCACTTCTGGGACGATTTACAATCCAGCAACATTTATGCCAAATAATCATCAGCTTAATCAACATCTGTGTTGGATGTCAGGTTGGATTATTGTCTGGTGATGATTCTGCAGCGGTGTGATGTCCGGTGGGCCCTGAACGCACCGCAGAAGGCCGTGGTGGCCAGGCGGCTCCGTTCCAGCGGCGGGGCCCATTTGGCCCAGATGCCGTGGCAGGCCGGGTAGGAGACGCCCTGAAGAGAGACGGAGAGTTAAACACCACGGGACTCACAGCTCGTCTCCACTGTCACATGACAACCAGCGTCTGATGGACTTCAAACGTTTCACACCAACAGACAGACAGACGGATCTCAGTTCCCTTGAAATAACACAAAACTTACTGAAACTATTCAGCAAGATATGAGAGTTTCATTTATGTAAATAATTCCTTAACAGTGAGGAAAAATGTCCGAGTTCCACTTGGTGCTGTTACCTAGCAACCCCAGCCAAGTCCAGCCCGTTGCCTAGCAACCCCAGCCAAGCCCAGACCGTTACCTAGCAACCACAGCCAAGCCCAGACCGTTACCTAGCAACCACAGCCAAGCCCAGACCGTTACCTAGCAACCCCAGCCAAGCCCAGCCCGTTACCTAGCAACTCCAGCCAAGCCCAGCCTATTACCTAGCAACCCCAGCCAAGCCAGACCGTTGCCTAGCAACCCCAGCCAGGCCCAGACCGTTACCTAGCAACCACAGCCTCCCACATGCAACAGCAGGACTTTTCGTATGTAAAATCTGCTAATAATTTGTACAACAGGCTCTTAAAAGTTCCAAACTACAGACTTTCTTCCTTCAGTTTTGTAATTATGGAAAGCCCTCAACTCGTTCTTAGTTATTGTTTTCTTTTTTAATAGATGGTTTATTTTATTAGAAGTAATCTTCAGTTAACTTTATATGGTACGTATTTATAAAAATTTGTTTTGCTGCCTCCTGTTCTAGATGTTATTTCAGGGTTTCAGAGTAAAGGGGGATAAATTAACAAATCACATTTTTATATTTTTACGTCTAAAAAAACTCTGAAGTCACATTTTGTTTTTATTTTTCACTCCACGGCTCCAGTAAACATCATTACAGCTTCAGGTTGTGAAGCGACACTGAGTTCTGCGTTTAAACTGTTTGGACACTTTCTGGGCCAGAATGTTTCCCCGTACCTCCACCAGGCCCTGACAGATCCTCACTATGATGACGCAGCCAAAGTGCATCCGTGCTGCCGTGGGGATCAACATGTTCAGGCAGGAAGTGGCGACGACGGCGAAGCCAAACACCCTGCGGAGGCAGACAGAGGTCAAAGGTCAGGGGGGAAAACACCCGGAAACGTGAACATCAGGAGGATCAGCTGACCTGTTCGCTGCGAACTTCTGACAGATGAAACCTCCGGGGATCTGGGTGACGATGTAACCCCAGAAGAAGGAGCCGTGGATCATCCCCACCGTCTCCGGGTCCCAGCTGAACTGAGCTTTCTGACGGGACACAAACGCATCACATTTACTGAATGGACACAAACGCATCACATTTACTGACGGGACACAAATGCATCACACTCACATGAACTAATATTTAATCTCAAAGCTTCATGCCATGAATAACGGGGTGATGAAACTCCAGCTCTGGATCTCAGGTAAAAATCAGCAACAGAAATAAAGTAAAACATCTAAAGTGGTACGACAGTGACACCTGCTGTCCGTTCAGCATTATTGCATCTCCATTGATGGATTTCTTTAATTTGTGTTCATTGTTTGTCTTCACTGTCCCAAAGTGAACCCAGTGAAAATAAACAACAAAAGGACAAAATACTCAAATTTTGTCCTTAAAATTTGGGTATTTTAAGGACAAAAATTAATGTGTCAATATTCCTTCATATTGATTTTAAAACTTATTCCATTGCCAGGTTATTTCAAAATATTTTTCCCCACTGGTGAAATAATCTGTCATCAACATTAAGGGACTATTGATTTGAGATAAGTTTATTGATATTTCTGAAAAGTTAATTGTAAGTTAGTTTTATTTTAAAGATATTGAGATATTTTTACCACAAACTAGATCAAAAATACTTGGTACTATTTTGTGTTTTTGCAGTTTTCTGGTTTTCGTTTTTTAATCCAAACTTGGCAACAGGAAGTTGCTTCTGCTGAATTAAAGCTGATATTTGTCCTTCTACTTACTACAAAAATAAGATGAAACCTGGTTTAGAAATGAGAATTTAAGTTGTTTTTTCCTTTCTGTGAAAAAAACTAATTAAACGGCTCCGTAGCAGAATTGTGACTGGGCCACAATAAACCACCAAGCGGGCAGCGAATGGCCCCGGGGCCACCGGTTGGACAGCGCGGTGGTCCTGGTGACGCTCTGACTCACCACGATGACCTCCTTGTTGTCTCTGAAGACGGTGTGGCTGTTGACCATGCTGACGATGGCCACGCCCAGGTTGCACCTGATGCCGAACGAGATGCAGAAGCCGATTCCGGACAGGATGGCGATGATGTAGCGGCGCGGCAGGCCGAAGCAGGTGCAGTCCACCACCGGCATCTCCTTCTCCTGCACCAGCTCCGGACGGCCCTCCGCCGACAGCTCCATGGTTTCGCCATTTTCCTGCTTCTTCTCAAGGGCCCTGCAGCAACGACAGACGTTTCCTTCATACGGCAACGAAACGCACAACTCCACATTTCAGCTGCAGAGTCCAGATGTTAATGTTCTGCTAATGCGCTAACAGCAGAGCTAATTTTTAGCGGTTTTGCTAACCTTGAAAATGCTTAGCGTACTTAGCTTCCCTAAATTCAGAGGTATCCAAAATCTACATGCGAGTAAAAGAAGAACTATTTATTTTTACTCAGTTGAGAGTGAAAAGCAGAAATGACTCAGGAGTAAGAAAGTATTTGGTAGAAAGTCTGAGAAGCTGATCAAATTATCATTTAAAGATGGCATCATCAGATGGACATTTAGGTATTTTAACAACCAGAATAACAATAACTCATAGAAGCAACAAAAATAACTAAATGAGACAAAAAATTATGTTTCCAAATCAGTTTCAATAAAAACTTCTGAAACCTGAACAAAAAACATGTTTGGTTTTCATTCAGTGGGAAGAAAATCCAGAAATTTCACTCAAAAAAAAAAAAAAAACTTCATAATGAAATTACTCGGGTAAAAGTAAAAAGTACAGCGTAGTAAAAATACTCAGAAAAGGACTTTTTTGTTTGATTTTTTTAAATAAAAAGTTACTTAAATAAATGTGATTGAGTAAATAGAATTAGCCGACTCTGCCCAAATTATATTCTAAAGTGATAATTTACTCGGCTGTTCTCTAAACTTTCAGTTGAATAAAGTTGAATGTAACTATAGCAACAGTTAGCTAAACATTCTCATTACTAAAACTTCTGATTTTATAAGAAACTGAAAAAGACTCTGTTTACCATATTATTAGAATTTAACCAAAATAACTCAAGGAAGTTAAATTGTATTTGGAGTTAAATATTTAACATTAAGGCTCTTATTTTGAAGTGACTTTAGACCATTTTTGCAGCACTTCCTTTTCCTCTCTTTTAAAATAACTTCGTAACAAGCACGAACAAAATAAAACCTGCACAGTTCAGAACAAGATATAAACATAAATAAAGTATCTAACAGAGAAAGAAAGAAAGAAAGAAAGAAAGAAAGAAAGAAAGAAAGAAGAAAGAAAGAAAGAAAGAAAGAAAGAAAGAAAGAAAGAAAGAGAGAAAGAAAGAAAGAAATAAAGAAGGAAAGAAAGAAAGAAAGAATAGGAATAAACATAAAAGAAAATGTTAATTTTGGGATTCATCTCAGAAATTTTCTACAAAAATGCTCAGAAGTGCTCGAGTTTGAAAAGTGAAGAAAAAAACATGCTAGAAAAAAATCCCAGAAATTTGGAGATTAATCTCAGAAATACTTTTGGCAGTAATTTTATTTTGGCAGAAATGTTTTATTGTTTTTCATCTATATTGACTCCAACATGTTATAAATGTAAATTATAATTCCAAGATGAAAACTGGAGCTTCTGATATAATCTGAGTTGAAGTTAGCACCTTAGCATTAGCTTCCGCTAAACACTGTGTTGGTGTAGCAATTTAACGTTAGCATTGCTAATGTTCATGACTGGTGCTTCAGGGTTAGCATAGCTAACATTTTGTTAGCTGCGCCCACCACTGTATCCAGAGAATCTGATGTTTTCCCAGCATGCAGCGTTGATCTGCTGGTTGCTTTGGAACCGTCTGGACGCCAGATGTTTTCCGTCAGGCTGAGTGGATATTCTGAGCCTCACCAGGGAAACACCAGCGTTTGTTTCTTACTTCTCCTGGAGGTGTTGATATATTTTGGTTTTTGCTTTGCACACATTTGTCTCCTGACAGAACCGGCTCCTAACGCCACAGAAGGTGTTGGTAACTGCAGAGTTTAACACCAATGTGTTTCTCCTCTTCCTCACGTTTCCTGAGAAGCTCTGACCTTTTTCTGCCTCCCGTCTGAAAAACATCAAATATGTATCCAAGGAGCCATAAATGAACCATGACATGTGAAACTCTGAGCAGAAACCTCTGCACATCACCTCCAATATGAATGACAAACTGAGGCATGAATACGATTTTACTTGCATTTTTTTGGCTTTTTTATTATTTCATATCAACTAAATTTGACATCAGATATATCAGAAGCAAAAATCTGTTTAAAAGTCATCATTTTATTTATAAAGTGGCCTGGTATTGTGTGAAAAAGTAAGAACGACATAAAACTGATAATTGGTTGTTCCACATTAAACATGTAGTAATAGTGATAATCTAGTTTTTATTGGACTGTTAAAGGAAATCATGTCCAAACCTCAGGGACAAAATCAGTACGTTGAAAGTGCTGAAGGGCCACAGAAATATTTTGAAACCAAGTTTTTCTGCCTTTTTTAAAGTTTATCAGCTCAATAACAAACTAAAGTAATACGTATATTATATTATTGAAGAAACAAACATAAAAAGGTTTTATGTGACGTTTTGGGTGGATTATCTTCTTATCTGGGTTGAATGTTTTGCCTCTCAGTAAAAATGGGTCGGTGTTTGTGGTTCTAGTTACTAGATGAATGTAGAAACGTCATTAATAGACAGGAATCTGTATTTTCGCTCCCTTTGTTCTCCCATTTCCTCACTCGAGGACCAGTAATCACCCCTCCAGCTTTAATCACTCTCAGTTAGCCGCTCTTTGTCAGATCCTCCACTAGTAGTTTTAGATTTTCCCCTGATCTCTGGTTTTCTTTTTAAAGATTTTTATGTTCTACTGACAACAGAGGCGGCCCCAAAAGGGGGAGGAGAGGGGGCCACAGCCCCTACATGGAAAATGTTTCTCTCCCAAGAGAAACATGTTCTTGTCATAGAAAGGCATCATCTTCAATAAAGACCCAAGACATATATAAATGAATTAATAAAATGTCACCTTTTTATTAAGTTTAAGATTTCCTGAGGTGCCTCTGTAACTCAGTTATGTCTCTTGGTTCTGTCTTTATGTTCAAAAATGTATTATTTTTATCAACTGTATATGAATAATTTTCAATTCCATTTAATCAAAGTTATCCACCTGATTTATTTTTGGAGTCAAATAAATATATATGCTATATTGAATTATTTCTTTGTTTATTCCTAGCTAAATAATTTTGAGGCCTGCATTTTGTTTGACGCTCTAATGGCTGAAGGCGTCTGTCATGATGCCGGTTTTAGTTTTTCTGTCTGAAGACGCTGTGAAAACGAAATGTCAGATCGTTTCAAACAACTCATAAAACAGGGAGAAATAAAAGCCTCGCAATAATAAACCAGAGTTACTTTGAGCTGCTTAAAGGTTGCAACAATCCTCAGCGGTGATGAAGTATTGATGATTCTCCATGTTAAATTATTAATAGGCTATCTCTGGCTCACTCAGTCTATTTTTGTCCGGGCGGGTCCCTCTTCCTCCATCCTGCCTCCTCATCTTCACCACCACAGAGCATCTCTCTCTCCAACAATCACTTCCTGGTCTGTTTCCACCACAAATATTCACCTTATTGTCATATTACTTCACATTTTTCTGCCTCTATCAAACAGACCGTCAGTTACTGTAAAACATTGTAATGTAGAAGAAAATAAAACAATAATATTCTTAAATAAATAAACCTAACTACAATCTGTTCTCAGCTTGCCTGGTCAGCGCTTTTGGTTTGAAGCATTAGTCTGAATCAATAACAAACGATGCCATAAACAAACTGGTATTGTGCATAAAGTGCAGAACTTTTATAACGCTTGTTAAATGTGCAAATTTCAAACTGAACTACATAATTTTATGCCTCATTTTATCAATTTGTTACATATTGGATTCATATTTTAAAATGACATATCAGATTAAATCTGATTTCTAATTTTAATTGATTTGAGTTTTTCTCGCTTTCTTTTGTTATTATTACAAATGACAGAAAATATTTCTATTAAAAATGTTTTTATTTTAATCAACCCATCTGGGAGTCTACCTGAATTTAAAAAAACTACCATTAAAAATAAAAACTGTTTAAAAAACATTTTAACTGTTTTAGGACACTACTGAAGCAGTGGTTACTAGATAATCAAAATTATATTCATATTTTTAACTTTCAAATGAACAGTTTTTACATTTTTTGTACCATCATTGAGATTTGTTTTATTTTGATTTTTTTATAATAAATTTTAACTGTAAATTACACTAAGTTTACCTATAAAATAAAATCTAATCATAGATGGCTTATGCTGTCATGGTGTTCATGTTAATTTTTTATCTCTTCCATCAACCTGGTAGGAAACTTAAGATGAAAATTACCTGACATGTTTATGTGATGCATTCATGTTGATTGGAAAGATAAATAAATCAAATTAAATAAATACACGCTACAAAACAAAATGGCGGATCGATTCGGCGCAATCACTGAAACAAGGAAGTGTTTCAGTGTTTCAGTTTCACGATTATCACACAGCACAACATAAATCGCCAATAAAATAAAAAAGACAACAGACCTTGAATGTGTTTGGATATTTTCTCCTAGGCGCCATATTTATTAGCATGAAGCTAATCTGTGGTGACTGTTCATCGCTGACCTTTCAGGAAAATCCGCTGTAATCCCTGAAAGCCACCTGACCTTCTGCTGGATGTCACACCTGAAGAACGGAGCCGCAGTTCTGCTGCTCAGACCAGAACCAGAACCAGAACCAGAACCAGGGTCAGAGTCGACCACTTCCAGTACAGGTTGATTCAAACATCCGGAGGCACCAGAGTAGCGTCGCTACTTCAACATGTTTTACTCAAATAAATGCAAAAATTATTCGTCCAATAAATTACTCAAGAGTAAAAAGAGTATTTGGTAAAAACTCAAACACTTAGTAGACTTAAATTTCCACATAACTTTATATTTTGGTGTGTTTGATGATGTTGTTTTTAAATATTAAATTAATTTTTGATCAGTTGAGTATTTTAGGACAAAAATGAAAACAATCGATACAAATGGCAAACTAAGAAAATCAGGCAAAAGAAACTTTTTTACAAATCAGTCTCTTTGAAAATAAAACTCATGAAACTTTAACACAGTGGTCCACAAACTACGGCCCGTGGGTCGAATCCGGCCCGCCTCCACATTTGGTCCCGCCCCCTGAACAATACCAGAGAGCATTTAGATTTTTTCATTTACCGTATTTCCTGGACTATAAGCCGCTATTTTGTCCTAAGCTTTGAGCCATGCGGCTTATAGCCCGGTGCGGCTTATATGTGGATTTTTCTCCAACCACCAGGGGGCTCTTTAGCAGGAAGTGAATCATTGGAAGTCAAAATTGGAAATAAAAGAAGAAAGCTCCCATTAAAACAGAATTAGGTTTTAATAGGGAATTGAAATTTGAGAATGTTGTTGATCAGTTAAATAGTATTGAGGGGAAAAAGAAGATTTTTCATTTTCATTATGATAATGTGAGATATAGATATTAGGATCCAGTAGTGCAACAATAATAAGCTGCCGTTGAAATCTAAAAGAAGAAGAAAGAGCCCATTTTCATTTAGCACATGCTAGTAGCAACACGAAGGATCAGCACTTTTACTGTTACATTTACTGTTCAGAAACTACCTTAATCAGTTCAGATAAATCTAAACTTGGCAACTTTTTCTTTTTCAACGTAATAAATGTGATATTAAGTTGACCTGCTATGACTCAGATGTTTGCTGCCCCCCCTCCCCCCCTCAGCTGCATCGCAGTGGAAAACCTGGAGCGGCAGAGATATCTGAGGCTTATAGTCCGGAAAATACGGTATTTATTTCATAAATAGTGTTATTTATTTCCTGACTTTTGTTCTGTGAAGAACCCAGAGAACGTTATTTAATTGTGCTTTCTGGAAAACAATACATTTTTACATTTAGTCTCTCCTGCAATCGTCTTTTTCTGTTACAAACTGACTCCAGCCCCCAGCAGAGAAGGGAAACGTTATGTGGCCCTCAGGAAAACGTTTGGTGACCCCTGATTTAACAGAAGCTGCAGGGTGTGTGTGTGTGTGTGTGTGTGTGTGTGTGTGTGTGTGTGTGTGTGTCTGTCTGTCTGTCTGTTTGGTGATTCTTTAGTTAAAAGAAGAAAAATATTCATTCAGTGAAGTTTTTCACAGTCGGTATCCAGAAATTTTAATCGAGTAAAAGTAATGATTATTCATAGTATAGTTATTACTTTACTGTTAAATCATTATTGTAATTTTGTTACTTAATAATAAAATTTCTTGAGTAAAAGTAAAAAGTACAACGTATAAAATTACTCCTAAAAGGTTTTTTTTCGAAACGTTACTCATGTATAAATGTAACTGAACTCTGACTGAGTTGAGTTGGATGATCGGTTCTGACGCCTGGAGGGATTTGGTCCAAACCCGGAAGTCCCACCTGACCAACAGCCTCCCACGCGCGTTACGCGGCGCACCTGGGCGCACGTGCGCCGGGCGGAAGTGACGGCTTACCGCCTGCTGCCGTTTAATGGAGGACTAATCCCGGTAGCTGTGCGTCCCGCGGAGGGAGGGAGGCAGAAATCGGCCCAGGTGTCCAACCTGCGGGGATTTACGCGGCCGACAGCTTGGAGAGGAGAAGCTATTTCTGGACAGGATTTAAGGGTTGAGACGCTGCATCAAATCCCAGGAGGGAGACAGGAGAGTCCATCCATAACCTCCAGGCTCAGGTTCCTGAAAAGGCCCCGGACTTCTCCCCTTCACCCCTACACTGTAAAACGGAGTTTCACTGAAACACGTAGAATCATCATAATGTGAATGTTTTGGGAGGGAAACGAGAAAAACTATTAATAAAGTTACAAAACGTTCTTTAGTTATTCTGAAGTCTGGCATTATTTTTCTCTCTCTTTCCCAATACACAAATATCAGTAGCCTTGAATTAATCAAAACAAAGAATATTACAGAAAAACAAAAGTAACAGAATTGAAAATCAGTCAGTAACTTCAAAAAAAACTAAAATAAGATATTTCTGTTTGTTCGTCTGTAATTTTTGTTTGGGATGCACTAGTTGGTAAATAGGAAAAATAAAAAATAAAACACTTGTGCCCCAAAATAGATAAATAAACAAATATTTTAACAAACAAGATGTTTATGTTGTTTTCACAGCAACAATATGTGAATATAATCTAATTTATTTCTGAAAGCTACGAATGGTGATAAAAAATAAAAAATAAAACAGGAAAATATTGTAATAGTCAAAACAAAACAATTCTGTTAATGTTTCATTCAAACACCAGAATGACTAATGTTCATTCTGGTGAACATTAGTCATTCTGAATGACATTAGTCATTCAGGTGGTCGCCTCCCATGGCGACCACCTGAATGACTGACATGAATGTTTAAATGACTAAACATTCATGTCACCTTGTGTTGTAGTTTGTACACAAAATTAAAACTTATTTCTGTAGATTTAACAGATGATTGATTTGACTTTAATCACTGAAACTTATCTTACATATTTTTAAATCGTCTATAATTTTCACAGGAAGCAACATTTTTTACAGTGTAAGTGTTGAGGTTTTTACTGAGAAGTCCCTTCAGCCTCTTATGACTCAGTGTCAGATTTCTGCTGCCGTTACTCATAATTTGTCATTAAATCTGCTAATCTGCATCTCAATCCCTGAAGTTTATGTATTAATCCAAACCTAAACATTCTGAGTTTTAACTGAAATATAATTAATTTGTGATAAACCTGCAGTCGGTGTTTAAGTAGCCGCTGCGGCATAAAGCAGCAGAAATTGATCCAAAAATCGATCCGACGTTTCATGTTTCCCTGAAAGGACATTTCTGCCTGGATGAAACCAGATTCTGTTCCTGGATCCCAGGAAGAGGCAGCAGCTAATTTTACTCCATTCAACCTGCAGATTGGAGCTTCAGTTTGGGTTTCAACGCTCAGAACGAGCCAGAAATTCTGGAGGCCCAGCATAAATGCAGATGTGTCAGATAATCCAGGCCTGAGGACATCCTGATCTCCTTCGCTGCTCTTGTCGGTCAGACGGGCCGACCAGAGGCATAAGCACAGTTTGAGAGATTGAATTCAGTCAGACGAGCTCAAGTTTGACCAAACGTGACAAATTAAAGGTAATAATTACACATCTGTGGTGGGAAAATCATGAAACATTACACTGAAAAAAGAGAATGGAGCTCCAACTAAAAACAATAACTTTTTTACATGTCAAACTTCATTTACGTTTCTTTAATGTGACAACTTAATAAACTTAAGATATTTACTAGGATAACCTTAATTTGATTATTCGTAACAAATCAAGTTGGATCTCCTGCCTTCTTTTTGTTTGAACAGTTACAAAACACTAACATGCATCAAAAGCAGCTAAAATGTATCAATACCAGAACAGGAAAGGATAAATAAATCTCTGAATGAAAGTTTTCAGAACAAATATGAAAATTAATATAAAAAATATTAAAAAAATAAACTTAAAGTAGAAAGTTAGTCACTCTGGTTAAATCTGTCATATTTACATAATGAATTAATGTTGATTAATATTCATAGTTACTTTTATGAAAATAACCAAATGCTCTAAATTACTTCTTTAACTCAGCTACTTGTTTAACATAAATGTAAAATCCTGTAAAGGAGAACTGGGCGCCCCCAGGTGATACTCCGCCCAGGACCGCCGCCACATCGAACCGGCCCTGCGGCGGATCGCGATCCCTCGGCTTTTCGCCTTCAGTTTTAGGCATTCAGAGGATCGACCTACCCGTAAATCTTCCCCAGAGTCTTCGCTGCCACAGCCTTGAACCTGTCCGGCCGGATCTCCATCCTCACGGTCCGGTCCGGTTCCGAGCGCACAGCCTTCTGCTCTGCTTCCTTAAAAAAAATCCGCCTTTATTCACCTGAGCATCAGATTCCTTCAAGTTCCCAAATCTGAGGCAGCTGTCCCGGGATTTTCTGGTTTCTAATAATCATAAATACATTTCCAGCCGAACTTGTTTTAATGAGGTTCGGGTCCGCGGCGGTTCCCTTCCAGGGACCTTTGGTCAGGATTCATGGCCAGGCGGCGTCTGTGGCCGCGGTGCTGAACAGATTACAGCTGCGCGCTAATCTCCAGCAGTCGGTAGTAAAGGAGACCATGTCACTTCCTCCCGGCGCTCCGGCTTTTTTCAGCCCCGCCGGGTTATTCTGGGCGCGCAGCGGCCGTGAATGGAGGGAGGGAACCCGGACCGGACCGGACCGCAGGACGCCGGGCGGGACCCGCAGGAGGCTCTGCGGAAGGTTTGCGCCTTTTACGCGTCCAAGAATCAACTTTAAGATGCGTAAAAACGCATCATGTGAAGCGTTTACGACAACTTTACTATTTATATAAATTACAAATCGGCAGAATTAGGTAGTAACTATAATTACTTGAGTAACCTTTTGAAAAAAATTACTTTTAGGAGTATTTTACGTTGTACGTTTCACTTTTACGTGAGTAATTTTATTCTGAAGTATTTCTTCTCTTACTTGAGCAAATCTGGATTTTCTCCCACTGAATGAAAATCAAACATGTTTTAACCAAACAGACACAAAGATGCAGATTCTGTTAAAGTTTCATCAGTTTTTTATTGAAACTGATTTGGAAACATTTTCTTTTCCCTGATTTTGTTATTTTCCTATTTTTATAAATTGTTCTCATTTTGGTCATTAAAATATTAAAATTTCCACTTTATAACTTTATATTTTGGTCCATCTGATGTAATTTGTCAATATTAAATGATTCATTATTTGATCAGTAAACTTTTTACCAAATGCCTTTTTTATTCTTGGATGGCGACACTTTACATTTAGTTAAGTAAAATTATCTAATTGTTAGAATTTGTTTCTATGACGACATAGAAACAAATTCTAGTTTTCCAGACACATGGTGTCATTTTGTAGCACAGCCTGTAATTTATAACAACCTTCAGTTGTTATAAAAATGCTAAAAATACCAAATATGACCTGATTTATTAATTGGGCCTCTGTCTCTTTAAGAACTCCTGCTCTTCCTGAAGCTCCGCCTCCAGGAAGTCATCCCAACATGGCTCCTCTATTAACCCTGTAGCGTTTTTACCAGTGTTGCTCTGAACAGCAGCTCCTATAAATGAACTGTTTGCTAATTTCTGCTGGCTAGTCTGAAGGAGCCGAGTGGGGGAGGAGCTGCGGCTCGGAGGCGGGGCTTGGTCCACCCAGGTGTTTTTTCCTCAGCTGCGTGGTTGCCATGGAGACTGAAGGATTTGTCAAACATGAAGGGATCAAAGCAACACTGCAGGTTTGTTTCTGATGAGGGAAAAACATGAAAACATGATGGGAAGATTAAAAAAAAGTAGATTTTTGGTGATTCTGTCACTTTAAAAATAAACTGTAAATAGTTCCCCAGTTTGGATCAAGTTGACTATTTAAACCAAAGTATCAAAATGATTTCTGACTATTATTTTTGATTTAAATAATTTCTTTTAGCAATCCGATAAAAAAGATTTATTTAAAATATTTGTTCAAACAGCTAAAAAAATCCAGGATTATAGAAATCAGTTTCCCTTTAAGTTGGTCTGAACCTGCAGCTTCGTGGCCACAGGTGGTTTAATCTGAGAGAAAATTACCTCTAATGGCTCCAGAATGAAAACCATCTTCAACAAAAACAACATTAAACTTCAGGCTCAGCTGATCTGGGGTTTTCATATTTCTGATTTATCCATTTTATTTCCAGGAACAAAGTCATGAGAGACTGAATTCCCAGAAGGAAAACAATGAAACCACACCAATGGTTCGTTGGAGGTTTTTATTTTCTAGTGAACAGGAAGCTGCTGATTTTACTTAAACGGACAAAACTTCTCACATTGGAGCTGGTAGTGAGGGGTCAGAGGTCACCGGGGTCGTGGTTCATAGAGCTGGGGATGGACAGAGAATAAACTAGAAAGCACAGCCATATGGAGCTAAATCAGGGCCATAAAGTTTGTTCAAAATTATAACCAATAAAACTTGAAACTACAACAAAAATTGAGACTAAAACAATAATAATAATAATTGTAACACAAACATAATTAAGGAAATTTAAAAAACTAAAGAAGAAAATTAAAATTGAAAAAGATTTGAAACAGAAAAATAATTTGAAACTGAAAAAAAGCTTAAAACTGAAACAGGAAGTTCAAAACTACTTTTCAGATTCAAGTTTTTCAGTTTCAGATAATTTTTTTAGATAATTTTCTTTTCTTTGAACAAACTGTATGGCCCTTTTGGAGCTCCATACAGCAGCCTGTGCAGCCTGCGCTTCAGATGCAGCTCTTCTCCAGATCCTGAGCCGATATGGTTCTCAGGGAGCGCGAGGACAGGAAGCGCGGCGGGAACGGCATGGCGGCCGGAGGCGGCGACAGGCCGGGCGCCACCGAGATGATGGACGGCGTGTCCGCCAGCGAACCGTAGCCCGATTTCTGCAAACTTATGGAGGACGAGTCGGCAGCAGGGCCGTGGAAAAACCCGGGAGCGTCCAGGGTGTCTGCGGTGCCCTCTGCAGGCGGGAGGTCAGAAAATCAGCTGAACGTCTACAACATTTTCTTAATAATTACAGACGAACTTTGTGATAATACAACATAAAAATCATAATAATACCACAAGAAAACTTGCAATAATGCGCAAATAAAGTTCAACAAGAATAAAGTAACAATACAACAAAAAGTCACATAACAGAATAAAGTTGTAATAATTTGAGAATGAGGAGATAATATTATCAGAACAAAGTTTAAATTATGTGTGGAAAAGTTACAGTGATATCAGAATGAAGTTGTAAATCAAAAATAAATTCCTCATAACAAAGACTTTCAGTGAGAATAAAGTTCTAATAATGGAAGAATAAAATTGTTCAAAAATAAAGTAAAAATAAATTATGATCAAAGTCGTACAAATAAAGTATGAATTTATTCCCATCATTTTAATCCCGTAATTTAATCTTTTTCTTAGCCTGGCCCTGTAATGCTCCATCATATTTTAGAAAAATTAAAAATGTTAATTTTTCTAAACTTGTGTGGATCGGGGCCCAAACCTGTGTCCTGCCCCGGGCCCCAGATCCTCCTGACCGCCCCTGGATTCGGTTCTGATTGGAGGAACTTTCAAAGGAAAAGCAAACGTGACAGAAGCAGGAGAGTTTTGCTCAGACCTGGGTCGTCCTGCAGCTGCGTGTGCAGGTACTGCTGTTTGGTGTAGAAGTTGTTGTAGATGCAGTAAACCGCAGCCATCAGAGCGACAGTCCCGACCGACGCGGCGATGAAAAGGAAAATCTTGGCGTTGTCTTTGTCTACGTGAGCATCTGGATCAGAACCAGCAGGAAAACGTTACAGCTGCAGTACGTAACTTTTATTGAAATCGTTTTCATCATGATGCCATGACGGTGTGAGACAGATAACTTTAATTTTTAAATTACTGACTAGAAACAACCAATCAGAGGCAGGAGGCGGGGCTTAGCGCTGTCAATCAACCTCCAACTCTGTGAGACGCTACAGCCTGTTGTAAATGCTAATGCTAGTTAACATAGCCACCAATGATGGATGATAAACCATTTCTCTGTAAGTTGCTTCTCTGCCTTAGTGCATACAGCAGCCTGTACATGAGGATGATTGGCGCCGCTAAGCTCCTCCTCCTGGCTCTGATTGGTTGTTTTTGGTGAATTTCTGTCTCACAACAAACTACCAACATGGAGACATTTGATTTATAAGAGTTACTGCAGCTTTAAATCAGAGTCCCGTGAACTTACACGTCCTCTTAGCGTTGAGACGAGCCGCGTCGTCCTGGACCAGGAAGTCCCGGATGTGAGGAGGAGGAGGAGGAGGAGGAGGAGGAGGAGGAAGAGCCGGGCTCATCTTCCTCTCCGCCTGCATGGTGACCTGAGAGCTGCTGGGCGGAAACATCAGCAGGAGGCACAGAGCGGCAAGGCCTCCCATGGCAACCACCTGAAACACAAACAAACTGCTCCATCGCCCTCAGCCTTAAAGGGCCGGTACCACGCGTCTTCCAGCCACGTAGGGCCACTTTACTGCAGAACTAAGATGTTATGTTACATTCAGTTGTTATTAAAAATATGATTTAGAAAAACGTTGAGCTAAATGATAAAACAAAGTGAGGCATTTTGTCTACGTTTTCCGTAATAACGCAGTAAACCTCTGGACTCCACACCTTTGGACCCAGAACTGATCAGAATGGAGCAGAAAAAGTTTCGTATATCAAATATAACTTAAAATAACATTTGTCTTTGTAATTTATCATCTTCAAATTGGGCCTCTGTCTCTTTAAGAAGCTCCTGCTCTTCCTGAAGCTCCGCCTCCAGGAAGTTGTCCCAACATGGCTCCTCTATTAACCCTTTAACGTTTTTACCAGTGTTGCTCTGAGCAGCAGCTCCTATAATGAGCTGCTTGCTAATTTCTGCTGGCTAGTCTGGGGGAGCTGAGAGGGGGAGGAGCTGCGGCTCGGAGGCGGGGCTTGGTCCAGCCAGGCATTTAGCAGCTGAATGGTTACCATGGAGATGAAAGGATTTCTCTAACATTAAACAACTCCATGTTTGCTTTGATGAGGTAAAACATTAAAACATGATGGAAAGATTGAAATAAAGTCGATTTTAAATCATGCCGCCCCTTTAATGTTTTTTATGAGCTCTTAATGAAAATGTTTTAACTGTTTCTCATCTTTTCTTTCACACTAAGACTAAAACTGAAGCACAGATTTCATCCAGCAGGACTTTCTTCCCCTTACAAACATTCAGATCTCTAAGGAAAAGCCGAAAGTTGTTAAAAATGAGCTTTTACCTGAGTTTTGGGAACCGAGGCGCTGATTT
Source organism: Poecilia picta (assembly GCA_033032245.1). Taxonomy (NCBI): domain Eukaryota; kingdom Metazoa; phylum Chordata; class Actinopteri; order Cyprinodontiformes; family Poeciliidae; genus Poecilia; species Poecilia picta. The sequence continues at coordinate 25,552,033 of CM065371.1, forward strand.
CTTCTGGCTGGCTGTTGTTCTTTCTGCCTTTCAGGCTGAATGAAGTGAGACCGGATCCAAGACGACTGAAATCCCCAAAGACGTCGTTTCTTCTTCAGGGAATCCCGCAGAAAAGCAGCATCATGTCACGGAGATGGAGATTATTAAACGCTGATCTGCAGCACTTTGAACCACAGATAACAAATAAAGAAGGAAAAAATAAAGGATCTTTGTATGAATGTCAAGGGGAGTTTATTGTCTTTAAAAAGGTGATATAAATAGTGACAAAATTTAATTTGAATAAAGATGGTCTGTGTTTTACTTCTTCTGGTTTTAAACGAGTTTAAACCTGAAACTGAAGCAGCTAATATAGAAATCAGTTTAAAGGAAAATGGACCATAAGTTCAGCTTTCAGCACGTAGAAATAAAAACTGAACAGATTTAAAAAATAGTTTTTAAACTAGGACAGCTTGTATTTGAAGGCTGCAGCTCCCCCTTGTGGTGAGAGATGAGTACAGCAACTCAAGACGGCGTTATTTTATTTGCTTTATTTTCCCAGTAAAAAATATTTAAAAATAAATTAAAATGTTTTTTAAAATCAATCAACGCAGAATATTACATTTGTGTAATATTCAAATGTCAGCCAGAATATTCAAACATTTACTAATTACTAAATTAGTCATAATGTATATTTGTGGTTTTTCTCTCCATCTGTTGGCTGAACGACGTTACACTGTTTAAAAACTGTAGTAAATATCCAAACAGAAACTGAATGAATCTACATTGTTTCACCTTTTGAACTGAAACGCAGAAACAAATTGACTTTTTCTCTTTCCTGACGTCAACAGAGCCGAGCGTTTCAATATTTCCTCCCCGTAAAGCAACGTTCAGTCAGCTTCACGTTTCAGACCAGCCTGTTCCCCAAACTTTGGGAAAAACAAAACTTTCCATCAGCATTTCGTTTCCTGACCTTTGACCTCAGGGTTTCTTTCCCAGGCAGATAAAGGAGCAGATTTCACACAGCAGGGAGCAGAAAGTGTTACTGTGGAGAACATGAGAGCAGAAATGTTTCATCCTGCAGAAAACCCGGACAGGAAAACGTCGCCAAAACAAGGACTAAATACCAACCAAAAACCCAGAAATGTTTAGAATAAGCTCAGAAATATCTGAAAATTAAAAAGATTAATCCCAGAATTTGTTTTTTGAAAATCCTGGTCTGTGCTCTACAAGTCAGAAATTTACTAGAAAAACTAAAGCTTTTAAATGTTTATCAAAAAAACAAGGATATTTTCTGAGCAACAAGTCAAAAAACTCTAAACTGATCCACGTCAGACGTACCAGAAGAGCTTCGAGCTTGAAATTTCTAAAGTATAGAATAAAAATGAAAGGATGTTTTTAAATTAATCTCAGGCATTTTAAGCTTTTGGAAAATTAAGTTTTGAAAATCCAACGCAGAATTTTTAAAGTTTTTTCTGATCAACTGAAACCAAAGAAATGCAAAAAGTTTTTCCTGAATAAATTTATCGCTTCCAGCTGCAGGTTAGTTTTCTTACTTCCTTACAGATCATTTTATTTAAATCAGTAAAAAATAAATTAAATATTCAGCTTGAAAACTGAAACCAGGAAGAAAATAGAATCTGACGGGAACAAAAAAATTTGGCTGCAAAAGTTTTATTATGACAAATACAGAGAAAATTCATTTTTACATTTGTTTACCAGTCGTAAAACATTAAATACCAGAATGATTTAAACATTTTGTTCTGCCTTATTTATGTTGAAGGCACTTAAAATGCAGTTTTTCATGTTCATGTGACTCAAGTTTAAAACATTAAGAGTGAAAAATAACGGAATAAAAACTAAAAATCACAAAACCAGAAACTAAAAATATCTACAAGCTCATTTAATTTAGCTTCAGTTTCTGCTTTTTACATATTTACACTGCAGACATGGATGAGGCTCAAACGACTGATTCAGTCAGCAGAACCACTTTAAATCACATCCATGTCCTGAGGCTGAAACCCAAACCAGACCCAACACTTGGACCCGGACAGATCCTGGAACCAAAGAGCAGGAAGCACCGATTTACTCATTTCAGCCAATACCAATAACCGATATTTATCTGGGAGATTAATGATTATTAGACCCGACTGCAGCTATCTGGCCAATAAAAGTTTGAGTCTCACCTGAACATTCAGATGTTTTTTCTTTGTGAAAAGATTTTATCAGTGAAATAGTGAAGTTGGTAACAGGGTTCTGACCGTTTCGGTCAGTCAGTTGTTCAGTTATGGAAGAATAAAACAGCAGAGGTTCGGCTTCCAGACGGTAGCGGAGGTAGACGAGATCAGAAAACATCAGCTTCACACGCAACTTTCAGCCAAACGGCGAATGTTTTGGATATGCAAATACATTTAGGGCTTCATGATGTATCGGCATCTACATCGGTATCAGCTTTAATTTATTAACACATTAAAATTTTAACACAACTGGATTTTTTCTTTTACACCAGAGCCTTCGGATTCACGCGTAACGCCACTTTACAGTGTCAAACGTACCGATATAAATTATATCGGTTATCGGATACAAGAGCAGGATTAATATTGGTATGAGCCTGAATATTTTATTATCTTTCTTCTGGACCAGAACCGCCGACCCCATTTCAGTTGAACCTGCTGTTTCTGTCAGCAACAGAATAAACATCGGAAGCTCCGGTTTTACTCATTGGACCGATTACGATGATACCGATGTTCACGCCGATATATCGTGAACACAAACATTTCTCATTTTCTCTGGGGAACTTGATGTTTGGCGGAAACTGTTCTTTGTAAACAGCCTTTGTAAACATTTACGGCGCCGTAAACATCCAGGTCTGAAAACAACAAACTGAAGATTCAGAAAAAATGAATCTTCAGCAGAAACCGAAACGCGGACAGCAGCTCGGCTCATGAGGTCTGCCTGAAAGGTCAAGAGGTCGAGGATGTGCAGCCGCTTCAGAACCATCAGTTTGTACAAACACAAAGCCGTAAAACAACAACGATGTGCAGGAATGGATCAGCAGCGTTTCAGTTCCTCAAATATCCACTTTTTAAAAGACATGCCTGTTGCAAATATAATTTAATAAATCCATTAACTTATGGATTTAATTTAACTATGTGAAAATAAATAGGGGAAAAGGTTTTAAATATTTAAAAATGAAAGTTTTTGCTCCGGAAATGGTGAATTAAAGTTGTTATGGCAGAATTTGGGTCATTTCAGTGACGAGCATTAGGGCCGAAAAATAATTATGAGAAAAAAGTCACAATTATCTAAATAAAGTGGTAATATTACGAGAATGAACTCGTATGAAAAAAAGTCGTAAAATACAGACAAGAGATAAAACCAGAATAAAAATCGCAACAATGTGAGAAAGAAGTCGTAAGACAAACGTTACAATGTTGTAAGAACAATGATAACATGAGAAACTAGTTGGAATAATAAAGTTGTAATAACTACATTTTAGTCATATTATTACCAGACGTTGTAATAACATGCAAAAAAAGAGAAATATTACCAGAATAGTCACGACAGTTATTTGCGAAAAAAAGTTATAATAATACGAGAAAGTTGTAAAGAAATGGAAAAAGTTGTAATAAGAAAAATTTAATGATGGAGAAAACGTTGGATTGATTGGATAAAAACGGAATGAAGTGATTTCAGGATAAATCCGACAGGAAAGTCGAGCATCTGGGGAATTTATATCCTGGAAACCAAGATTTACAAATAAAACCTGGAAGTTTTATCGATCGAAACTGATCACGATTTATCGATTGATTGTCCAGACAAAAAAGGTGAATTATTTATTTAAAATATTTTGTGTCGCGATCGACCGCAAATCTGATGCACAAGATATTCAAATAGAGTTTGAATATCGGAAAAAACGACTTTTCTCGTAATTTTACGACTTTTCTTCTGGTAATATTATGATTTTATTATTGTAATTAAAAATAATCTCTTAGTCCGGCCCTAATCCTGCTAAGACTCAGACGGTATGAAGCCGTTCCGGTGATCCGGGTCGGTCCGGTCCGGGTCGGTCATGTCCGTCATGGGCGTTTCGTCAACGTTAACGATGCGGTAGAGACCCGCCTCCATGTGCCTGCTGGTCGGCCGCCTGCGGTCCTGCAGAACCGAGTAGACGAACCCGACCGGGACGGGCAGCATGGCGAAGACGATCAGCAGAGCCAGAACCGCCAGAGCCCAGCCGGGGTACGGCAGCGGGACGTCCGACGCCTGGAAGACAAAACATCCATCAGACGGAAAAACCCGACGAGACGAAAAACAGTTTTAAAACTTCAGGTTTCAGGTTTTCCTCCTTTGCAACAACAAACTTCAACATTTCAGCAGCTCCAATAAACACGTTGCTTATAAAATCTGAAACGTGCGTTAAGCACCTGTGTTCAGATTGTAACGTACAGAAACAACTTTGACTTTTTAGTTTCACAAATGGAAAGAAAGGAAAGAAAGAAGGAAGAAAGGAAACTTAAAAATGAAGGACGGAAATAAAGCGTGTAACTGAGGTTGTTCTGGTAGGTGATTATTGGTGAGCCGCTGAACTTCAACATTTCAAAAGCTTCAATAAACACGTCGCTTATGGTACCAATAAAATCTGAAAAGTGTGGTGTGCACTTGTGTTCAGATTGTAACATACAGAAACAACTTTAAAAAGAAAAGAAATAAAAAAAGGAAGGAAGGAAACTTAAAAAATGAAGGATGGACATAAAGCGTGTAACTGAGACTGTCCTGGTTTGTGATTATGGGTGATTATTGGTGATTATTGAGCCCCTGAAGGCGGCTCCGACCCGCTGCGTACCGTCTCCTGGTTCCAGCTCACGTACGTCGGCGTCTCCATGAACATGCGGACGGTGGTGGCGCCCAGCAGCCCCAGCATGGCCAGCAGACACACGTACTTCCACAGGTACTTGTAGACGACCGACGGCCTCCAGCCCAGCATGGCCTCCATGTCGTCCAGGAACCTGGAGGGAGACCAGAGACCGGCGGCGGCGTCAGCGACTGCATGGCGGGTAGGGCTGTATAATAATATCAATATCGCGATATATATTGATATTTTCTTTCCTAGAAAAAATCGATATTCATCCTTAAGTATCGTAACGTCCAACTGTCACCTTGTTCACTCACTGCTGGCTTCACCAGGTCATCAGGCTTAGAGTGATTCCTTCAGATGTTCAGGTTAAAAAGGTATCAAACTATTCAGAGCAGGAACTTGGTTCACTTTATTTACTTTACTAATGCATGTCAGCTACAGTTTGGACTGTTTCAACTAAAAGAAACATGTTTTCTCTCCACTTCTTTGGTTCATTTTGTCCAGCTGTCCACTTTAAGTCTGTGTCCAACCAGAACCAGGTATTGTGTAGTTGGAGCTTTTAATCAGTTTTCAGTTAAATTAATTCAGTCCAACTTTATAACAGTCACAAAATGTCACCAAAATCACTCTGTCCCTCTGAAACCTGTCAGACACAAAAGTGTATTGAAGTGTATCGTTTGCTGAATATTGCAATATATCATATCGTGGGCAGAATATCGTGTATCGTATTGTGAGATTATTGTATCATTACAGCCCTAGTGGCGGCGTCAGATCAGCGTCAGCCTCACCTGTCGGCGCCGTAGAGCCACGACACGCTGAAGGTCTCGAACACGACGACGATGATGAGCGGCAGCGTGGCGGAGTAATCGTCGAACATCGTCACAAAGTAGTTCCCGCAGCGCTGCGTGAAGAGCAGGCCGATCAGGAAGCCCGCCACGCAGCTGGCCACTGGAACCAAGATGGATGCCGGTTAGAGGTCAAAAGGTCAACCAGGCTGGATGAAGGGACAGAAACTTCCCACAGGAAACACCAGACAGTTAAACATCCCAGTTTGAAACTATAAAAATACTGGAAATGAACTGGAGAATCACCAGAAAGGATGGAGCCGAGCTGAGCTTTACCAGTTCACAGTGGGGGGAGAACCAGTTCAGAACAACTAGTCTGAACTGGTTCTCTCCCAGTCTGAACTGGTTTCCCCCCCCAGTCGTAACTGGTTTCCCCCCCAGTCGTAACTGGTTCCTCTCCAGTCTGAACTGGTTCCCCCCCAGTCTGAACTGGTTCCCCTCAGTATGAACTGGTTTCCCCCCCAGTCGTAACTGGTTCCCCCCAGTCTGAACTGCTTTCCCTCAGTCTGAACTGGTTTCCCCCCCAGTCTGAACTGGTTCCCCCCAGTCTGAACTGGTTCCCCCAGTTGAACTGGTTCCTCTCCAGTGTGAACTGTTCCCTCTCAGGTCGTGAACTGGTTCCCTCAGTCTGAACTGGTTTCCCCCAGTCGAACTGGTTCCCCCAGTCTGAACTGGTTCTCTCCAGTCTGAACTGGTTCCCCCCAGTCTGAACTGGTTCCTCTCCAGTCTGAACTGGTTTCCCCCCAGTCGTAACTGGTTCCTCTCCAGTCTGAACTGGTTCCCCCAGTCTGAACTGGTTCCCTTCAGTATGAACTGGTTTCCCCCCAGTCGTAACTGGTTCCCCTCAGTCTGAACTGGTTCCTCTCCAGTCCGAATTGGTTCCCCCAGTCTGAACTGGTTCCTCTCCAGTCTGAACAGGTTCCCCCCAGTCTGAACTGGTTTCCCCCCCAGTCTGAACTGGTTCCCTCAGTCTGAACTGGTTCCCCCCAGTCCCGTTGAACTGGTTCCTCTCCAGTCTGAACAGGTTCCCCCCAGTCTGAACTGGTTCCTCTCCAGTGTGAACTGGTTCCCCCCAGTCTGAACTGGTTCCCCCCAGTCTGAACTGGTTCCTCTCCAGTGTGAACTGGTTCCCCCCAGTCTGAACTGGTTCCTCTCCAGTCTGAACGGTTCCCCCAGTCTGAATGGTTCCCCCAGTCTGAACTGGTTCCCCCCAGTCTGAACTGGTTCCTCTCCAGTGTGAACTGGTTCCCCTCGCTGCTCAGTCTGAACTGGTTCCCCCCAGTCTGAACTGGTTCCTCTCCAGTGTGAACTGGTTCCCCCAGTCTGAACTGGTTCCCCCCAGTCTGAACTGGTTCCTCTCCAGTGTGAATGGTTCCCCCCAGTCGAGGTTCTCTCAGTGAACTGGTTCCCCCAGTCTGAACTGGTTCCCCCCAGTTCCTCTCAGTGAACTGGTTCCCCCAGTCTGAACTGGTTCCTCTCCAGTCACGGGTTTAATTGTGTTCCCCCTCAGTTCCTTGAACTGGTTCCTCTCCAGTCTGAACTAGTGTGTTCCCCCCAGTTCCCCATCTAACTGGTTTCCCTCCCCCCAGTCTGAACTGGTTTCCCCCAGTCGTGATAGCTGTGTTCCTCTCCAGTCCGAATTGGTTCCCCCCAGTCTGAACTGGTTCCTCTCCAGTCCAGAAGTTGATGTTCCCCCCAGTCTGAACTGGTTCCCTCGTCCAGTCTAGTGAACAGGTTCCCTCCCAGTCTGAACTGGTTCCTCTCCAGTCTGAACTGGTTCCTCTCCAGTCTGAACTGGTTCCTCTCCAGTCTGAGCTGGTTCTCTCCAGTCTGAGCTGGTTCCTCTCCAGTCTGAGCTGGTTCCCCCCAGTCTGAGCTGGTCTTACCAGTGAGCTTGGTCTTGTTGCGGGCCAGCGAGGCGAATCGGTCCCGGAGCGGCGCCAGGATTCCCTCCATGGTTCCGAACATGGTGCTGAGTCCGAGGTTGAGCAGCATGAGGAAGAAGAGCGCCGACCAGAAGGGGCTTCCGGGCAGCAGCGTCATGGCCTCCGTGAAGGCGATGAAGGCCAGGCCCGTCCCCTCCACGCCCTGCAACCAGACGCAGCCGCCGTCAGCGCCGTCCAGAGGTCAAAGGTCAACCTGGGACACGCCTCACCGTCTGCATCTCCTTCTCCAGGTCACAGTCGGTCAGATTCACCAGAGTCTCGTTATGCTGGTTGAACCAGGAGCTGTAGGTCCGCCAGTCCACAGAGTCCGGGTCGGAAAGGTTAAAGGTCGGCCGGTCGGCATGATGCTGCCACTGCAGCTGCACCAGGTTCCTGCAGGAGACGAAGGAAGGAAATGAGATGAAAAGAAAGTTTAAAAGTAAAAAGACAAGGAATAAATACAAACATGAGGCAGAAAAAGTAAAAACAAAAATAATGAACAAATCAAATGGAGAGAATAGAGGAAATAAAAAAAACTGACTGCGCTGACGGCGGCTGCGTTTGGTTTTAAAGTTCGTCTTAAAACCCATTTATTTTACTTGGCTTTTAACTCCAGCGGGATCTAGTCTTAAAGTGTGTGCTTTGTTTTTAAACTGTAAGAGTTTTTTATTTTTGTTATTTTATTATGTTGTGTTTTAATGTACAGCACTTTGTATCAGCTGTGGTTGTTTTAAAGTGCTTTATAAATAAAGTTGGTTTGGTATAGTAGTTGGTATGAAAGAAACTGAAAAAAAAAAAAACAAGAAATGCAAAAACGGAGAAAATTAATACAAAAAAATACAAAAAATAGAAACAAAAAGGAAAAAAAGTATAAAAAAAATTAAAAATACAAAAAAATTAAAAAGTTCAGAATGAAGAAAATCCAAAAGGACAAAACAAATAAAGAAAACGTAAAAAGTGAGGAAAGGAAACCAACATGGCCGCCCGGCCCCGCCTCCCTCCGCCCTCTGACCCCACCTGGCCACGCAGGCCGCGACCCTTTTCTTTGCGCGGAAGCCGAGGACGGCGAACACGACCAGCGTGGCGAGCAGCGAGGTCAGGAAGTTGATGGAGGAGACAGTGAAGGCGTCGCGGTGGCAGTTGTTGTTCTTGGGGTTGTAGGAGGAGTAGGCGATGACGGAGCCGAAGCCCAGGCCCAGAGCGAAGAACACCTGGGTGGCCGCCTGCCGCCACACCTGGATGTCCGCCCAGATCGACAGCTGCAAGCACACGGCGACAGGTCAAAGGTCGGCCGGGGGAAACGCCGGCCGGGTGGGCGGGGCTTTACCTTGGGGTAAAACATGTGGGCGATTCCCTCTGCGGCGCCGTCCAGCATGAGGCCGCGGATCAGGAAACAGACCAGAACCACGTAGGGGAAGATGGAGGAGAAATACATGACCTGGAACCGAACAGACGATCAATCTGATCGATTATTGGAAAACCTGCCAGCTGAAAGGTTTAGCTGCTGCCGTTAGCTTCCTCGTGTTAGCAGCTTAGCATTAGCTCCTGCTAACTGGGTTTAGCGGTTTATCCATCTATATTTAGTCAAACTGAAGCCTAAAAACGGGTCAAGCCTGTCATATCGGTCGGTATCAATAACCATTGATCAGGTTTTAGTTTTAATTATCTGAAATGTTTCCAAACTCCTGGGTGCCTGATTTCAAGGCAAGTTTTCAAACTTTTCCAGCTCCACATTTTGAAGATAAAAATATTACAAATAAACTAAAGAAAAATGCCGTTTCAATTCATATTTTATAATTTATTACTGCTAATAACAGCCCTGTGCAGGAGAAACAGCAGGAGAAAGGTAAACTAAAACATGACTTAATGTTTTTAAACCTCTCTGGTCTCAGATACTTAAAAAAGTATCTTCAGATAAAAGTTTTCTGGCAGTTGGCAAACAGAAATAATTTAGTCGATTCTGAGTTAAAACAAGAAAAGTTTAGTTTGATTTAACTTCCAACGTTGATCGAGTGTTTTTAAATATCTAGTTTCAGCTGAATGCCAGTTTTACAGATTAAACCAAACATTAGATCCTATTTAATGGAGTTTGACTATTAAGGACTTTCAAGAACTTGATGAAGATAATCAAGGACTTTCCAAACCTTGAAAACACCAAATTAATTTCCAAACACAGAACTGAAACTGAGAAGTTTCCAACAACTGAATCAGGACCGTTTCAGTCTGAAGGTGAAAGCTGGTGAGTGACCTTGACCAGTGGTCCACAAACTATGGGCTGCGGGCCGGATTCAGTCCGCTTCCAGATTTGGTCCCGCCCCCTGAACAATACCAGAGAGCATTTAGATTTTTTTCATTTACCGTATTTCCTGGACTATAAGCCGCTATTTTTTCCTAAGCTTTGAGCCATGCGGCTTATAGCCCGGTGCGGCTTATATGTGGATTTTTCTTCCACCACCAGGGGGCTCTTTAGCAGGAAGTGAATCATTGGAAGTCAAAATTGGAAATAAAAGAAGAAAGCTCCCATTAAAACAGAATTAGGTTTTCATAGGGAATTGAAATTTGAGAATGTGTTGATCAGTTAAATCGCATTGAGGGGAAAAAGAAGATTTTTCGTTTTCACTATGAGAATTTGAGGTATAGATATTAGGATCCAGTAGTGCAACAATAATAAGCTGCCGTTGAAATCTAAAGAAGAAGAAAGAGCCCATTTTCATTTAGCACATGCTAGTAGCAACACGAAGGATCAGCACTTTTACTGTTACATTTACTGTTCAGAAACTACCTTAATCAGTTCAGATAAATCTAAACTTGGCAACTTTTTCTTTTTCAACGTAATAAATGTGATATTAAGTTGACCTGTTATGACTCAGATGTTTGCTGCCCCCCCTCCCCCCCTCAGCTGCATCGCAGTGGAAAACCTGGAGCGGCAGAGATATCTGAGGCTTATAGTCCAGAAAATACGGTATTTATTTCATAAATAGTGTTATTTATTTCCTGACTTTTGTTCTGTGAAGAACCCAGAGAACGTTATTTAATTGTGCTTTCTGGAAAACAATACATTTTTACATTTAGTCTCTCCTGCAATCGTCACGCTTTTTCTGTTACAAACTGACTCCGGCCCCCAGCAGAGAAGGGAAACGTTATGTGGCCCTCAGGAAAACATTTGGTGACCCCTGACCTTGACGGAGGACTTGATGCCCCTGAACATCCCCAGGCAGACGATGGTCCAGGCGGCCAGCAGGCAGCCCACCATGTAGGGGTTGAAGGATCCCACCTGGTCGATGGAGTCGGTGATGTTCAGCGCGCGGCGGTACCAGAAGAACGACGTCGGGGAACTCGCCTCACATTCCTTCTCTGGAGCCCAAACAGACGGACGCCTCACCGTTAGAAACCGACCGGCTCCTCCTGGCCGGGAACTTCCGACGCTCCGTCTTTACCCGTTACGTTTCTGTGTTCGGGGCACTGTTGCCAAGGCAACGGGTACTGGAAGGAGTTCCCGAGGTAGAAGAGGCTCCAGGCGAGGATGACGTTGTAGTAGAGCGCCACGAAGAAGCAGACCTGCAGGAGAAACCAGCAAAACTAATCTGTAGAGAATCCAAATCAAAAATCAGCTCCAGCCTGATTTATAGTCTAACATTTTATTTTGAAATTTCTTTAATTGATACTTTTTTAACAGAAAGCAAGGCAGCTATGGCAGCACGATAGATCAGAGATGTTCTCTCTGTGTTTTCTGCTCGTATTTCATCAGAATAATAAACTTTTCATCCGGTGTTTCCTTACCACGCAGCTGGAGTAACCGATTCCCGCCAGCCTGGGAGAGATGTACTTCCAGACTCCGATGCTTCCCTGCCGGATGTCCTGGCCGGCCGCCAGCTCCAGGAAGAACAGCGGGATTCCCACAACCAGCATCAGCAGCACGTAGAGCAGCAGGAAGGCTCCTGGAGAGAGGCGGCCGAAAGCAGAGGCTTCAGACGAACGGAATACGTTCAGACGAAGCCGAGATGGAGCTGAAAAGACCTCAGAGGTCACCGACTGACTGCAGAACATCGGAAAAGTTACCACCATTTTCTGTCCTGGAATTCGACCAGAACCGCCTTCGTGCGATTCGAATTGATAACAAAATACATTTTTTCCCAATATCTGGGATTTGTTCTGGATTCCCAACTTCATTTTAAAGCTCAGAAAAATGAGCAAATCTGTGAAAATGAATGTAAACGACTTTCCTCTGATCAGATCCTGTTTGTCTGAACATGCTGCTGAATTATGAACACATGCATTAATGTCGTCACACCTTAATTATTGTGAACTGCCTGAGGATGAACTAACCAATCCGGTTTAAAACCTGCCATGACGTCGTACAAACAAGAGTTTTAAGGCTATTATTGTTTTTGTTTGTTGTGTGAATTAAAACTTGCATTAATAACTTTACTTGTGTTACCCATCAAAATTAATAATTTAGGCCTAGTCAAGTTCTGTTCTACTATTTAGCGCGCCGTGTTTCAGCCAGATGATTATTTGTGTTGCGCAACGCTCTCACTTCCACCAAGTAACTGTTGACAAATGCTAACAGCAGTTAGCAGAAAAACAGAAAGAAGAGAAAGAAAGAGACATGAAGTTTAAAAGTGTGGAATCGCCTTAAGTTAAATAGAAAAGAAAACGTCTCAGGGCTTGAGAGGAAAACTGTTGTTTCACAATAAAAACCCCTCAGCAGGAAACATCCACTACACGACTAATGAATTATCTCAGCAACAAGACATTTGTTCCAAGTCATCAGTGAAATAATCTGCCAGTGGAAATAGTACTTTTTAAAATCAATATGAAGGAATTATTCACCTTAAACAAGACCCTAGAGTTATTGGAAAGTTACTTGTCGGTATTTGCAGAAGAAACTAAATAAAAATACTTGGTAAGATTTTGAGTTTTTGCAGTGCAGCACCGTTTGTTGTTCCGTTTTCCAGTTCTAAATGAGTTTCTTTGTAATAGCAGTTTTACAGATGAACTCTGTTGAAATTTTGTTCTGAAGTTGGTTTTAGATGTTTCTTTGGTTTCAAATGTTGCACTGGTTTACCAGCCAGCAGGGAGGACAACAGTTTCTTTTAGATGCAACACTGTTTCAGCTCCAATAAACCTGGAATGAAATAAACGTTCAGTCTGAGCCGGAGCGGCTCCCATCTGCTCACCTCCTCCGTTCTGGTGGCACAGATACGGAAACCTCCAGACGTTTCCCAGGCCGACGCTGAATCCCACCTGGGCTAAAAAATATTCCACCTTGCTGTTCCATCCGGCGCGGGACGGCGGCTCGGAGGCGGCCGGCTGCCCGGCGTCGCCGCTGCCGTCCGGCGCCGGCGCCGGCGCTTCCGTCTCATCACCGTCATCTGGCAGAGGCTGCTTCTCCATCTGGGAACAGAGCGGATGACAAAACCACCAAACGTCACGACGCCTGCTCAGACGATGTTAGCAAACACCCGGCCTTCAGACCAGAATACATGAATCGTTTTAGAGGATTTAACCGGTACTGGGTGTTTCTCATCGGGTTGAAGAACGGACCAGAGCCCGAGGACTTTGTTACCAAATGGAGCAGAAAACATTAACAGGGGGATTTACGCTAAACCAACAGACGCATAACAGAGAATTAATATTAAATCTAAGTTTCTCTAATGCAAAGTTTGGGTTGCAACTCCAGAAAAACAGACTTTAATTATTGTTGCACTGAAACAACGCTGCATACTTCTTACAGAAATAAACCCAACTCTTATTAATGCTCTTATGTCGAGGTACTTAAACACGACGCCATATTAGGGCCACATATAGTTTTAAAAAGTAGTAAGAGTAAAACACCTCCAAATTTTAATCAATTTTCAAGGATTTTTCGAAATAGTTTGAATTTTTTTCAGGCAAATTTTTGACTTTTCAAATTTAGAAAGTTCCATGTGTTTTCCCAAAAAACATTCTGTGATTAATCTGAAAATTTGGGGGCTTAAGCAATTTTTTACTTTCCAAACACAAACGTTTTCAGTTTTTTGTCTAATAAATTTCTGAGATTAATCTAAAAATTTTAGGTTTCTTCATAGCAAATTATTTTTCAGATTGAGAAATTTCCAAGCTGTTTTTTAAATAAATAAATAAATCTGAAGGTAATCTGAAAATTTAAGGGTTAATTTAAACAAATTTTCAACTTTTCAAAGTCAAACGTTTTTTTTCTAGAAAATTTCTGCCATTAATCAAAAATTATCTGTTTTTTGGCAGAAATTTATATTAAAAAAAACAACAAAAAAAACATCTATGAAAGCCGATTTTCAGAAGTCAGAATTCTGGGCAGGCAAGTCAGAGGCAGCTCAAACTCAAAATCCAAGATGAACATTCACAGAATCATTTTTTTAAAATATTTTTTTCAGACTTTTATGGGCTACCAATAGCTACTGTTTTTCTCAGGAGTTAGCAACAGTGCCTCCTCCAACAGAAACACAAACTAACCTGAAAAACCGTTACTATCGGTTTACCTATCTAACACGTGCCGATGTTATTGCCGATATATCGCTAATACACAATGAGACCATACAGAACCCGGATAGGGAAGTAAAGGCATGTTGAGGTGAGTGTGAAACTACAAAGCCAACCAACCAGCCGGCGAGTAAAGATAAGTCTATTTGCCTGGTTTAGGATAATCCCAGATTAGGGGATTTACATCGTAAATGTAAATTCCTCACGCTTCCGCTGGCTGTGCGACAGTAATAAAAAACAACAACCTGACCAGATATCTTGGTCACCATGACAACCCCCAGAACAGGAGCATCTACAGCTTTCAACGCTGAACACATTTACACCTTATAGGCAGCAGCAGCACCGCTAGCAAACAGGTAGAGACACGTGGAAAGATCAAGGAAACTAGCTGTTATCCTTTCGCTCGCGCACGTGCGGCTACGAATTCAACCGCCAGGCTTACGCAAAACCCGCGCGCCGACGTCTGTCGTCACCAACATGAAGCACGCGGCGCGATAAATGTTACAGTTTAAGTCTGAAAGTCATTAAAGACGTAAGTTTACCCGCGTGTCGTTCCCACCCAGCAGGTCGTGGGCTGCGGATCCTGCCTGTCTTCCGCTGATGCAACGGACTCGCGGCGATGCGTTCACGGTCCCCACGGAATGGACATGTTCATGCAAAGCTATGGAGTGAAAATAGGCTCAAAATATCTGTGCGTGTGTAAAGTGATTTGTGTGTGTGTGTAAAACACACACGCACAATCTTTTTACACGCACAAATCTTTTTACACACGCACAAATCATTTTACACATGCACAAATCTTTTACACATGCACAAATCTTTTTACACATGCACAAATCTTTTTACACATGCACAAATCATTTTACACACGCGCAAATCCTGTTAAGCACGCACAAAATATTTTACACACACACAAATCATTTTACACACGCACAAATCCTGTTAAGCACGCACAAAATATTTTACACACACACAAATCATTTTACACACGCACAAATCATTTTACACACGCGCAAATCCTGTTAAGCACGCACAAATCATTTTACACACGCACAAATCATTTTACACACGCACAAATCTTTTTACACACGCACAAATCATTTTACACACGCACAAATCCTGTTAAGCACGCACAAAATATTTTACACACACACAAATCATTTTACACACGCACAAATCATTTTACACACGCACAAATCTTTTTACACGCACACAGATAATTTGAGACTATTTTCACTCCATAGGAAGCCGGCTAGCGTAGATACGTAAACACTTTGGGGCATACAGACACACATCATACGTAGTATACAGCAGGTTATACCATTTAGAGGCATACAGAGGCTACTACTCGATGCCGAAGTCCCGGGTTCGATTCCCAGCCTTGACTCGTTTGTTGAATGTTTTTTCCCCTCCTTCTCATCTCATCTCTGAATATTATCAATAAAAACCAATTGTGCTCCAAAAGATAAAATAAAATAAATAAGTCTATAAATACACAAACAATAAAAACCAAAGAGAATGTTGCTACTTATCCAGTTTATGCTTATCCAGCTCACACAGATAGACGTAAATAAAATACACACGTTGTTTTCTGTCACCTGAACGTCACATCCGATGCCGATAACAAACGTGAATGAGCCTTAAATACTTTGAGAGATTAGGATTTAATTTTCCAACACGTGTCGGTGTTTGCAGTCAGGCTAAACAGCAGAATTATGCGCCAGTTTCTAGAATAAATAAGTAAAAACAGTGATAATGTAACAATTAAAACTGTTTTAAAAGAACCTTTCAATATTTTACCGCTCTCATTTCATTTCAGTTTGCTGCATCTTTAGTCATTTTTCTCCTTATTTGGTCATACTTTGTTAAAATGATAGTAAAAATCTGAAGTGGCAATAACACACACACACACACACACACACACACACACACACACACACAGGATGCCACGTATGCCGCCGGCTCTGGAGGTAAATAAAATAGAAAACTACTGAGTAACTTCCCCTTTAAAGAGGCGAGACAAAATCTCTTAATTAACCCAATAAATACTCATGAATTACCTCTAGTCGCAGGTAAACCTCCGCGTTGACCAAATGTCCTCACACTGAAGTCAATTCTTTAAACTTACGTGGCGACTCCGCCCACGGCGTCACGCCACGTGTGTTACAGTCTCCACAGACTCTAACATTCATTTTAATAATTTACCTCCAGAATACTGAGCGTCATTTTAACAATAGAAACTTTCTGAATGACACTTTTCCAGAGGTTTCATCCTTATGAGACCCAAAGATCTGGACTTTTTCAGCTGAAACGTTTATGGGAAATTATAATATAAAATTAATCTCCCACATATTTAACGTTTTGTTTCAAAGTAGAGTTCAAATGAGAAAAAAATCTCTAAATTCAAATCAACTGAAGTTTTGGACTCGAGGTGATTCCTTTCTAAAGCTTACAGCGCCCTCCACTGGGTGCCGGTAAAATAGCAGTTTATTAATATTTCATGTGATAAACCAACATAAAGTCCTGAACATTTACAGAGTGGAAAAAGGTTAATTTTGTCAAGATATTTGACCAATCAAAACCCGAAAAGTGTGGTGTGCATTTGATTTCTGCCCCTTTACTCTGATACCGCCAAACAAAACTGCAGCTGATTAGTCAGTATATTTAATCTGATCTTAAACTCAACTGTTTAAATGCTTGAATTTTAGCAGTCTTAAGATTTAAACATATTATATTTCTTTATCAACAACGTTGGTCAATTTGATTCAACTGTTTATAGACAAATTAAAAGATTATTTTTTAAAAACATGTTAAGATTTAAAGGCTTTACTTTTTAAAAGTAAAACTAATTCAACAGCTCTTGTAGCTGACGCCCAAAGACCCATCACTGTCCAGTCTGAGTCTGTAAACACAAAGTCATGCCACACTTTTCAGATTTTTACTGTAGGAACGCTGAAAGACTTTTTTTTGTTGTTCTGTCGGATAAAATCTACGGTGGCCGTACTACGGTGGCCGTGAGGTGCAAAGCAATTACAAATTACAAAATCACTACAACATTAACGAAAACACTACAACATTAACGAATCACTACAACATTAACGAAAACACTACAACATTAACGAAAACACTACAACATTAACGAAAACACAACAACATTTACAAAACGGAAAAGGTAGGTCTCAGTGGAGACCTAAGAAATCGCTGATTGGACTACAGCTCGGTTTACTTTTGGTTTACCGGAAGTTATTCTGGCACGCTCAGTTTGAGTGAGCATAGATATAATATAAGAGTAGACCCCGCATTGGCTGCTCCTGCCAATGCGGGGCAGCCAATGGCCGCCGTATTTCCTGCTGCGCAGGAAATACGGCGGCCATCTTAGAGCGATAGTCCCTCCTACTTTGCCAATCAAAACAACAGGGATATTGTTGTTCAGATCGATGGATTATTGATGTCAGGCTCCACAAACAACATTTCACAACAAAGATAGACGTATATATACCTGTAGGAGCTATTCTTCCCATTGTTTTGTTAAATCTTAGAATTTAAATTGTTTAGTTTATTCTTAGCATTTGTTTGTTTTTCTAATTGATTTATCATTAGAATTTTTATTTTAATTTTTGTTTAGAATAAGTTTTTTGTTTAGTAATTCACTTAATTAGTTAATTAGTTTCAGATTGGAATGTGGGTATTTCACGGGATAAGTAGGTGGGTCTTAAGTAGCTTATTATGCATGTGGTGGTCACAAGGTTTTTTACCAGCTAATCAGTCACATCGGTTTTCATTTTGTCAGTCAGTGAACAGGTACAGGAGTGGGAGCAGAAACCTGTAACCTTTGGCCTGATCTGCAAATAAAACCAAAGAACCATATTTAGACTTTTGATTTCTTTTTGCTGCATAAACAAGAATCCATGTGCATCAGGTGACTATTTGAGTTTGATTCACCTTTTGTTTTGATCACCTTTGAGTTTTGAGTTTTTTGATTTTTGAATTTAAGTTTTTTGGACAAATGGTCACTACATAATACATATTTATGTAACTATACAAACACAAATAAATAATGATTAATTAATAATGGCACAAATAAATAATGATTAATACTGAATAATATATATTGGATGCATGTTTATATGTATGTATATATACATATATTTTTTAATGAAATTTGTGGAAATTAATTTGTATTTAAGTGTAATTCTATAAAACAAATTAGATGCTAACTGACAGTTGTGGAGTGAAATATTTGTCTTGATCTTTGTTTACAATCTAAGATTTTTTTTATATAGGCTATATATATATATATATATATATATATATATATATATTATATATATATATATATATATATATATATATATATATATATATATATATATATATATACATACATACATACATACATATTAACATGCATCCAATATATATTATTCAGTATTAATCATTATTTATTTGTGATTGTATAGTTGTATAACTATATATTATTATAATAAATTATACACACAGCCATTCACCATAAATTATTCACGGCTGTGTGCTGTAATATGCTCATCATACATCGATATCAGAATATTCCATTCCTATTCTATTGTTATAGCTACTAATCATATTTAAAAATGCTGAACTATGTATTAAAAACATACTTAAATAATACAATTATTTATAAATGTAGCTTTGATAGATGTCTGAATATAGTTTCCAGTGACAAAAAAGTGTGTTATGATCGATTAAATGCACTGATATGTTATTTTGCCTGCTAAACACATAAGGCTGAGTGGAGTGGTCTACCGCTCCAAGATGGCTGCCCTAAATCTAGTCAGCGACAATAGGGGAGAGCGGCGCATGAGGCGTCTATCCTTATATTATGTCTATGTGTGGATCACCAAGTACATTCATGTTTTAAAAAAACACGTAAAGCCAGAATAACTTCCGGTTTAAAAGTAAACCGAGCTGTAGTCCAATCAGCGATTTCTTAGGTCTCCACTGAGACCTACCTTTTCCGTTTTGTAAAGGTTGTTGTGTTTTCGTTAATGTTGTAGTGTTTTTGTTAATGTTGTAGTGTCACGGCCACCGTAAAAATCTGAGCTGAACCACAAAACGCTCTTCAGTCAGAGGCTTCTTCAAGGTCGCTGTAATACAGACTGCTACTGGAGCTCTTTCCAGCCAACAGTTATCACCAATTATTTGAATTAAAATGAGTTACAACATTTAACCTCCTTTTGGAACCAATAAAATAATTTTGAATTCGAATCAAATTTGACTAAAAAAATCAAAACAAAAAATGAACAAAAGAGAAAATGATTGTACGGCAAAACATTAATGGCAGTAATCAACAACTGAATATGGCAAGACCTTTCTAATGATGAACT
Organism: Poecilia picta; assembly: GCA_033032245.1. Lineage (NCBI taxonomy): Eukaryota > Metazoa > Chordata > Actinopteri > Cyprinodontiformes > Poeciliidae > Poecilia > Poecilia picta. Next base: position 25,571,501 of record CM065371.1, read on the forward strand.
CCCCAACAAACTGAAGCTACATCATAAAGTCAAAGCGTTTCTGTTTGTTATAATCTGTCATTGTTCATGTTGTACTGAGTAAATATGATCAGTTTTAAACTGCGTGATGCTGCTTGTTCAAGGTTGTGTTCAGTTAAAGGTGTCACCTGATAAAAAGCTGATTCAGTTTTACAAAGAGACATAAAACACAAAACTGAAGTAGAACTTTAAACCAAATAAATGACGTTATGTAACATTATAAGACATAATAACTGGGTTTATGTTTTCATCACAGTTTTTCACTTTGTGTTGGTTTGTTTGGAAACATTCGTCCCCTCAAATACTTAAAATAAAAACTGTAAAATATTAAGAGCGACCAAAAAGCAAAAGACAGAAAATACAAATACATAAATTGGTAATCAGTTGGTTAAATAACATTTAAATCAATTTTAACGATAGAGCTGTTATATATTGTGTTTTTAATCACCATGGGCAAATTTCCATAAGACTGATAGAAATAAAGTGATATAATTTACATTTATCAACTTACAAAAACTATTCAATTATTATGACTGGCATCTGGTATTTAGATAAAAAAAAAACTTAATACAACAATAAAAATAGATCACCTATTTAAATTAGATTCATGTTCAAGTATGTTTGACATTAAAAAAAATCCTTTACAAACTTTAACCCTTTTTACCAAAGCATAAATATATATATATATGTATATATATATATACATATATATATATATATATATGTATATATATATATATGTATATATATATGTATATATATACATATATATATATATAAAAAATTCCCTTCTCACCCTCTGCGGGTGGTCTCCTCTCTCTCTTTCATCCTCTGACCTCTGACCTCTACCAGAGGCCTGGGAGCTTCAGGTTCTCCTCCAGTATCTTGGCTGTGCCTAGTGCTGCACATTTCTGGACTGATGTCTGATGTTGTTCCTGTTTTAGCCGCTGCTCCAGTTTGGGGGTTTCTGCCCCGAGGGCCCCGATGACCACAGGCACCACTGTGGTCTTCACCTTCCAGTTCTTTTCCAGTTCCTCCCTGAGGCCCTGGTATTTCTCCAGTTTCTCATGCTCCTTTTTCCTGATGTTGTAGTCACTTGGTATTGCTACATCCACCACAACGGCTTTCCTCTGTTCTTTATCCACCACCACAATGTCCGGTTGGTTCTCCATCACCATCTTGTCCGTCTGGATCTGGATCCCACAGGATCTTAGCTCCGTCATTCTCCACCACCTTTGGGGGTGTTTCCCACTTCGATCTCGGGGCTTCCAGTCCATATTCTGCACAGATGTTCCTGTACACTATGCCGCCACCTGGTTATGTGGTTCCATGTTCGCTTTCCCTGCCAGCATCTTCACCTGCTGTTATGTGCTGGACTGTCTCAGGGGCCTCATGGCACAACCTGCACCTTGGGTCTTGTCTGGTGTGGTAGATCTGAGCCTCTATTGCTCTGGTGTTTAGGGCCTGTTCCTGTGCAGCCAGGATGAGCTTCTGCTGTCCTTGAGTCCAGCTTTGTCCAGCCATTGGTAGGATTTCCTGATATCAGCCACTTCAGTTATTTGTCGGTGGTACATCCCATGTAGGGGCTTGTTCTCCCATGATGGAACCTCTAGCCCCTCATCCTCTGTTCCCCATTGCCTGAGACATTCGCTGAGCATATCATCCGTTGAGGCTTTGTCCTTGATGTATTTATGGATCTTGGATGTTTCATCCTGGACAGTGGCTCTCACACTCGCTAGTCCTCTGCCTCCTTCCTTACGGTTTGTGTTCAGTCTCAGGGTGCTGGATTTGGGGTGGAACCTCCATGCATAGTTAGTAACTTCCGAGTCTTAACATCCGTGGCCTTTATCTCTTCCATTGGCCAGCTAATTATTCCGGCAGGGTATCTGATTACTGGTAAGGCATAGCTGTTTATTGCACGGATCTTGTTCTTGCCATTGAGCTGGCTTCTCAGGACTTGCCTTATTCGTTGGAGGTATTTGGCTGTGGCTCCCTTCCTTGTGACCTCGTCGAGGTTGCCATTTGTTTGTGGTATTCCCAGGTACTTGTAACTGTGCTCTATGTCTGCTATTGTTCCTTCTGGGAGTGAGACCCTTCTGTGCGGACGACCTTCCCTCTCTTTGTAACCATCCGACCACACTTTTCTAGTCCGAATGACATCCCAATGTCAGTGCTGTATATCCTGGTGGTGTGGATCAGTGAGTCGATGTCTCGCTCACTCTTAGCGTACAGCTTGATGTCATCCATGTAGAGGAGGTGACTGATTGTGGCCCCATTCTTCAGTCGGTATCCGTAGCCAGTCTTGCTGATGATTTGGCTGAGGGGGTTCAGGCCTATGCAGAACAGCAGTGGGGACATATATATATATATATATATATATATATATATATATATATATACACACACATACATGTATATAAGGCAAAGTTCACTGCAGTAAAGTCGCACCTGCTCCTGCGTCACTTTCTGTTGCCATGGTGACGATACACCGTCGCTTAAGACGTGCAGTTTTCCAAATTACTCAATAGTTACTAATTTGACTTATATGACTTGTCTCGTAACAAGTTATTATTTTTTCTGATGGCTTTTATTTTTTAAATTTTTTTTAACTGTTGGGTTGAAAATTGGATCCAACTCAGAACCAAACCCGGTTCGGTCGATGTTTGGGTTCCTGTTCAATAAGAACAACTGAACGTTCTTTTCATACATTTTCTTTGATTTCTTATCATTTAAAGAGACTAATTTGAATGTATTTTTTATAAACAAAGCCCTCTTATTTGCTGAGGATGTAGCTGTTCCTGCTCAGGTGAGCGATCCAAAGTAAATATTTTCTTACAGGTTCGGCTGTTTGGGCGGATCCGACACACCTTGGCGGTGACGCGGACGCGCCGGTGAACTGCGGCTCACAGCGAACCGGAGAGCCGCAGGAAACGCAGCCGCTGCAGGTGAGTTGATTCATCACTTCAGGTTCAGCTGATTCACAGAGAAATTATTACCGATTTCACAAGAACAGATAAAGGAGCTGAACTGCCAGACTTTGGTTTGTTCTCATCTTTCTAACGTCAAACTTTACTGACAAAACTGGATAGTGACGTTTCCAGACCTGAGCTCTGTAGTTTAATTCCTCTGGTGGAGTCAGAGGAACCGAGTGTTTGCTGTGATAGACGGAGAGGAGACAGACAGGTGGGGAGACAGACAGGTGGGGAGACAGACAGGTGGAGACAGACAGGTGGAGACAGACAGGTGGAGACAGACAGGTGGGGAGACAGACAGGTGGAGACAGACAGGTGAGGAGACAGACAGGTGGAGACAGACAGGTGGAGACAGACAGGTGGAGACAGACAGGTGAGGAGACAGACAGGTGGAGACAGACAGGTGGAGACAGACAGGTGAGGAGACAGACAGGTGGAGACAGACAGGTGGAGACAGACAGGTGGGGAGACAGACAGGTGGAGACAGACAGGTGAGGAGACAGACAGGTGAGGAGACAGACAGGTGGAGACAGACAGGTGGAGACAGACAGGTGGAGACAGACAGGTGAGGAGACAGACAGGTGAGGAGACAGACAGGTGGAGACAGACAGGTGGAGACAGACAGGTGGGAGACAGACAGGTGGAGACAGACAGGTGGAGACAGACAGGTGAGGAGACAGACAGGTGGAGACAGACAGGTGGGAGACAGACAGGTGGAGACAGACAGGTGGGAGACAGACAGGTGGGAGACAGACAGGTGGAGACAGACAGGTGGGAGACAGACAGGTGGAGACAGACAGGTGGGAGACAGACAGGTGGGGAGACAGACAGGTGGGAGACAGACAGGTGAGGAGACAGACAGGTGGAGACAGACAGGTGGAGACAGACAGGTGGGGAGACAGACAGGTGGAGACAGACAGGTGGAGACAGACAGGTGGAGACAGACAGGTGGGAGACAGACAGGTGGAGACAGACAGGTGGGAGACGACAGGTGAGACAGACAGGTGGAGACAGACAGGTGGGAGACAGACAGGTGGAGACAGACAGGTGGGAGACAGACAGGTGGAGACAGACAGGTGGGAGACAGACAGGTGGAGACAGACAGGTGGAGACAGGGTGGAACAGAAGGTGGGAGACAGACAGGTGGGAGACAGACAGGTGGGAGACAGACAGGTGGGAGACAGACAGGTGAGGAGACAGACAGGTGGGAGACAGACAGGTGGAGACAGACAGGTGGAGACAGACAGGTGGGAGACAGACAGGTGGAGACAGACAGGTGGAGACAGACAGGTGGAGACAGACAGGTGAGGAGACAGACAGGTGGAGACAGACAGGTGGGAGACAGACAGGTGGAGACAGACAGGTGGGAGACAGACAGGTGGAGACAGGAAGAGGTGGAGACAGAAGGTGAACAGACAGGTGGAGACAGACAGGTGGGAGACAGACAGGTGGAGACAGACAGGTGGAGACAGACAGGTGGAGACAGACAGGTGGAGACAGACAGGTGGGGAGACAGACAGGTGGAGACAGAACAGGTGGAGACAGACAGGTGGAGACAGACAGGGGAGACAGACAGGTGGAGACAGACAGGTGGGGAGACGTGGAGACAGACAGGTGGAGACAGACAGGTGGAGACAGACAGTGGGAGACAGACAGGTGGAGACAGACAGGTGGAGACAGACAGGTGGGGAGACAGACAGGTGGGGAGACAGACAGGTGGGGAGACGACAGGGGAACAGACAGGTGGGAGACAGACAGGTGAGGAGACAGACAGGTGGGAGACAGACAGGTGGAGACAGACAGGTGGAGACAGACAGGTGAGGAGACAGACAGGTGGAGACAGACAGGTGGAGACAGACAGGTGGAGACAGACAGGTGAGGAGACAGACAGGTGAGGAGACAGACAGGTGGAGACAGACAGGTGGAGACAGACAGGTGGAGACAGACAGGTGGAGGCAGACAGGTGGAGACAGACAGGTGAGGAGACAGACAGGTGGAGACAGACAGGTGGAGACAGACAGGTGGAGACAGACAGGTGGAGGCAGACAGGTGGAGACAGACAGGTGGAGGCAGACAGGTGGAGACAGACAGGTGGAGACAGACAGGTGGAGACAGACAGGTGGAGAGACAGACAGGTGAGGAGACAGACAGGTGGAGACAGACAGGTGGTCGGACTGGTTGGGCGGCTCGGCTGCCGGGCGGAAAACAAGCGGAGGTGGATTTGAATGAAGCCGCTGATCGGAGATTTAACATCAGGTTCAGAAAAATCTGCTCAAAGGTCTGAGATCCACTTTCTGTCTCTCCTCCAGGCAAGAAGATGACGCGAGTCGTGAAACATCTGGTAGATGTGAGTATCTTCCATACAAACTACTCACTAGAGTAGATCTACACTCTAAAAGGAAAACGTTGAACCAACTTAATTGAATTGCTTCTATGCACTCTAAAGTGTTTTTAGGCTTAGGTTTATCTTATGGACTTATTTACATTAATTTAACTAAATTCTTTTGCTTTTGTTATGCCAACTTACTTTTTTGTGTTCATTTAACTCAAAATTTACACTAAATAGTTGAACCAACTTAATTGAATTGCTTCCATAGGTAACAAGCTATTCAATTAAGTTTATCCAACTTAATTTGTTAAGTTTAACCAATTCAATATATTCTAATCATCCAATTTATCATTCATAAACCTAATTGAGTTGCTTGTTACCCATAGAAGCAACTCAATTAAGTTGGTTCAACCTTTTCGTTTTAGAGTGTGGGTAACAAGCAATTCAATTAAGTTTATGGATGATAAGTTGGATGATTAGAATATATTGAATTGGTTAAACTTAACAAATTAAGTTGGATAAACTTAATAAATTAAGTTGGATAAACTTAATAAATTAAGTTGGATAAACTTAATAAATTAAGTTGGGTAAACTTAATTGAATTGGAAGCTATTCAATTAAGTTGGTTCAACTATTTAGTGTATGTTTTAAGTTAAATGAACACAAAAAAGTAAGTTGGCATAACAAAAGCAAAAGTATTAAGTTAAATTAATGTAAATAAATCCATAAGATAAACCTAAGCCCAAAAAATGCTTCTTAGAGTGTACTGCGAGTAAAAGTATAAAGTAGCCAAGAAAATACTCGAGAGTAAAGAAGTATTTGGTAAAAAGTAACTGATCAAATTATCAATCACTTAATTTTAAAAATTACATCATCCGACAGACCAAAATATAAAGTTAAGTGGAAATTTTGGTATTTTAAGGACGAAAAGGACAAAAATTAAAATAAATAACAAAAAATAATAAAATCAGGCAAAAGAAAAATATTTCCAAATCAGTTTCTTTCAAAATAAAACTCATGAAACTGTAACAGAAACTGCAGTTGTGAGTCTGAGTCTGGTGGTTAAAACATGTTTTTCATTCATAATCCAGAAATTTTACTCAAGTAAGCAGAAAAACTTCAGAATAAAATTAATCAAGTAAAAGTAAAAAGCACAGTGAGGTGAAAATACTTGTAAAAGTACAAAACAAGTTACCCAAGTTAATGTAACAGAGTAAATGTGCTGGGAGAAATGATGTGAGATGAATTTCTGCCTCCCTCTGTTGTTCTTTTGCAGCACCTGCTGACGTTCTCGCTGCAGGACGGGACTGTCCAGGGCGTGGAGGAGGCGCAGAGCCGCCTCTCCTTCCTGGCCGACAACAACAAACTGTGGAGCCAGAAGATGCTGCTGCACATCGGGACAAACTCGCTTCGTTTCCGAGACGCCAGCACTCAGGTGAGGCACGAGCCGCGTCTCAAACCTGCGCAAATCTGTGTCCATATTCTGCTGGCGTGGAAAAAAACTGTTTTAGAATTACGATGTTTCCACTAAAGGAGCAGCGTCGTGTTTTCCAGGCACATGGGGCCATTTTATAGCACAATTGTGTTTACAAGTTTCCTTCAGTTGATATAAAAATACTATAAATATCAAATATGACTCAAAAGAAATTTTACTTCCTGATTTAACTCCTTGAAATTGGGCGTCTGTCTCTTTAAAAACTTCTCCTTCTTTCTGAAGCTCCACCTAACATAATGAGCTCACCAGCTGTTTGCTAATTGCTGCTGGCTAGTCTGGAGGAGCTGCGCCTCGAAGGCGGGGCTAAGCCCACCCAGGCGTTTTAACAGCTGAATGAAAACTGTCTGTGATTGGCTGGTTGTTTGGTTTATTTACATACAACTGCAGTGTGTGAAAGACACGTGAGATTTTGCTATGTTTTTGGTTCTTTTGGTGTTCCATATGTGAGGAACACGATCCTCAGAGTGGATCTGTGTCAGACATGAATTCAGCAGCTGAGAGGGAGATTTAAACGTCGTTTCCACATCATTTTCGCTGCACAAACTGGCAGCAGAAACTCCACAGAAATGAAGTTTGAAGCTAAACTGAATGAAATGTGAGGGAGTTAAAACACCAGCAGCCACTCAGGTGTGAATTTAGCTGAATTTTTAATCAGTTTGTTTAAAAATCTTGGTTAGTGGCGAAGAGTCAACTTTTAACAAATGACATGAATTTTATTATTTTTATTCAGATGCGTTTGGGACCATCGTCCTGTTGGATCATCCAGTTATATCCGAGTTCCGACCATCTGACTCAGACTTGCATGTTTGTCTTTCAGGCCTAAATCTCGTCACTAACTGTGCAGCAAAGTGGTGGTGGCGTCATGCTGTGGCGTAGTTTCACAGAAAGAGTTATAGTTTGGAAAAATGAGGAAGCAGAAGGACTAAATACTAGTTCTTCAACTTTACATCAAATCATCAGCCAAATGGATGGAAATGTTTCATTCAAAATGTTTCCTAATTCTCCAAGCAGGGCTGCCCAAAGTCTTTCTGGGGCCCAAACCGATTTTCATTGGGGCCCCCGTACCAGGATGTCAACACCAGATGCTTTATCATTCCTCAGTTACTCTATGTGTAACATACTTACATTAAATTTACAGTAAATAAGTTAACAGGTTTCACACCTTATATTTCACAAACAGGTTCTGCGTTTTTGTTATAAATGTGTGCAAAAGTTTGTCGATATCCCACCAATGAAAAATGAAAAACACAATTTCAGCATTGCGGTGTTTCCATTAAGTAAGAAATGCAATTAAAATCACACCTTAATTCTTTTGTTCATGCGATAAGTAACTAAAAACATGCTGCACCGTCATCTTCCCATTACTTCCAGTCGTCTTCTTTGTCGTTTCTGGCAGTAGTAACATCCAGCTGCTGATAATGTGACTCAAGTGATGTGAAAAATGTGTTTCCATTGCAGCTTTGCAAAATACACCAATACAGCAGAAAAAAACCACTTCATAAACTTTCTACTGAAAATCGTGAGTTTTTTTCTAAATTGTTGTGTTTCCAATTAGAAAATTTATTTTCGTAATTTTAATTTGCTCAATTTTATGGCCAATAGGAACAGCAGCAAGAGATTAATCTATTATTTGTGTACCAAATACAAAAATATAGAGAGATAGCATTTTTCCCCTGACTAATAGCATTTAGTTTGTGTTATTCGGTGTTGTGTTGTTGCTCTTGGGAGCCCCCTGGTGGTGTGGAGGCCTGAAGCAGCTGTTGAAGGTTCTCCACCTGAAGTGTGTTTTCGGTGGGGCGTCGTCTTGTGGGTTCCTCCTGCCACGTGTCGATGTGCCCCTGGGCAAGGCACCCAACCCCAAATTCCCTACCGAGCTGCGTATCGGCGTTTGTGAGTGTGAATGAGTGAATGTGGCTCTAGTGTAAAGCGCTTTGAGTGGTCAAAAAAAAGGATTAGATAAAGCGCCATATAAGTTCAGTCCATTTACCATTTCATGCAGGATGAACTGGAGCGTTACTCATTCCGAGACATCTACCGCTGCGACACCATCGACACGGAGAAGCGCTTCCCCTCGCTGCTGCTGCTGATCTGCCAGCGCGCCGACCAGAAGAAGCCGGACATTCACTTCTTCAACTGCGAACCGATGCAGGTAGGAGCGGCGGCGGCTCGGCTCGGCTCGGCTCGGCTCGACTCGACTCGGCTCGGCTCGGCTCGGCTCGGCTCGGCTCGGCTCGACTCGACTCGGCTCGGCTCGGCTCGGCTCGACTCGACTCGGCTCGGCTCGGCTCGGCTCGGCTTCCCTCGCTGACGCTGGTTGTCCTAACAGGCAGAGCTGATCTGTGAAGACATTAAAGGCGCCGTTTCCGAAGTCTCCAGCAGCAGCAAGATGGCTCCCGACGCCGAAAGGTACGAAATATATGGAGGGAAAATCCTGGAAAACATCTGATGTCATAAAAACTCCTAAAAATCTAATCTAGGTTTTGATTTCACCTCCACTGTTGACATGGAGATAAACTCTCTCAAATTACTGCAGAAACATAAACTTTTACCAAATATTTTTGTCTAGTTTATACAATGAAAAAAGAGAATGGAGCTAAAAAGACAAGTTAATTTGTTACATGTAATAACAATAAGTTTGTCAAACTTAATTTATTTCTGTTTCTTTAACATGACAACTGATAAAGAAATACTTACTTAAGTTGATTACTGATAACAAATTCACTCCTTTTTTAAGTTCAATCACTTGTTTGTTTTTTCAGTGTAGTATAAATATCAAAACCAGAAATGGGTTGAATAAAAAAAAAAATTAAATGTATTTGGTATCAAATACTTTCTGATACAAGTTCTGATAAATTGATAAAAACATTAATGATGTTATGTTTCATAATGACATCATTAGACAAATTAAAAATAAACTTATGTGGACATTTTGGTATTTTAAAGACCAAAAAGTGAATAATTAATATAAATAACATAATCACATAACAAAATAAAATATAGAACAATAGTAACAAAACAAAATAACAAAATCAGTCAAAATAAAAAGAGTTTCCAAATGAATTTTTTTTCAACTTGTTTGAAATTTTGGTTAAAGACTAAAAATCTAAATTAAAAGCAACTTTTCAGTTTGAGTCAATAATTCCATAATATTTATTTTAAAAAATTAATCCCACTGACAGATTATTTCAATTATAATATTTGAAATATTCAGCCAGATTTTTAATCAATATTTCCTAAAACAAGTTAAAATAATGACGACAGAGCTGCATATAAACTAGTTACATTTACTTCAGTGAAGTTTGGAACAAAATGTACTTTTAGGAGTATTTTTATTACGTAGTACTTTCTACTCTTACTTGAAACCAGAAACTCAGCAGACTCAGACACTTTATACAAATTATTGTCATTTTCATCCTTGAAATAATAAAAAATTCCACTTAACTTTGTATTTTGGTTCTTCTGATGATGTAAATTTAAGTATTAAATGACTGACTCAGTAGCTGAGTAAACTTTTCACCAAATACTTTTTTACTCTAACTGGAGTTTAGTTTCTGAGTATATTTGTAGTAGAAACCAGACCAGGACCAGCTTAGCTTCAGTGTTTTCTCAGAGCAGAGCGGCGATGGATGCGGGTCGGTTTTGATGTTCTGTCATTTTCCGCCCTTGGCGCTGAAAAGGGCGGCAGAAACGCAGCAGGACAGTGTAAACAGCTGAGACAGAAACAGACCCGTTTTACCGGTTTCTGCATAACTTAAGAAGGTGTGACAGTGAGAGCGAAGCCAGTTTGCTGACAGGATCCCCTGCTCTCACTGGTTTCTCTCTCACCGACGCTGCAAGAGCAAAACCAACACGGTAAGACGGACAGAAACTCACATTTCTATCAAATTCATCCAGAAAAGAGGGAAATATTAGGTAGGATTTATTAAAATGTGAGATTTAAATGTCTAAAAGTTAACTTCAAGCTTCTTTTTTTATTTCACTTTATTTCTTTTATTCGTTTTTTAGCAGTAATTCTGGTAACAAGGTTAAATGGTTTGCATTTAAATCAGGGAGTCAAAACTTTTTAGGCCAAAAATGTCAAGTTGAAATAAAATTTTAAGAGCTTTTTTTATTTTTACCAGTTAGTTAAACAATAAACTAAACACTAAATCCAGATAATGTGGATTTCTGTAAATGTGTAAATTATAAATTTAAAACAAAAAAGCCTCCTTCAGGTTTGACAGATTTAAAAGAAACAAAAGAGAAGTAAACCATATGCTACATTTTTAAATTTCTTCTGAACTTTTTAAAATCTTTTTAACAACAAGAACAGAATATGGCTCAGTCTGGCTTCATTTGGACGAGTTTCTTAAACTAAAACGCTCAGCTCAGAGTTTTAGTTTTTACCATTAAAATAAATTAAATTCAAAGCAGAAACCTGGATAAAATTTTGCTTTGTTTTACCTGATATCAGTGAAAACTTCACTTCAACATTGTTTTAAATCTGCATCAGCTGCATGAGCTGTGATGAAAGGCCGCCAAGAATCATTCTGAGGGTCCTAAACGGCCCCCGACCCACACTTTGGACATCTGATTTAAATATTCACAGAGGAGAATTTGTGTTGCGTGTTTTTGACTTCGTATTTGACTCTTCAGCCCTTGCCGAAGGGTGTTTACACAACAAACAGCAGCTTTGACCTTTAACCCCTGGAGGAGCTCAGCAGGGGCGGTGCTACCCGGTTGGTTCCCGGGGCCGACAAGCATCATTTACATCATCATGTAGCTTCATAGGTTTAATTTATTCTGTTATTTTATAGGAAACATGTATAGCATTACATGTTTATATGCTATACATGTAAACTTTAATACTTTATTATATAAACATATAATAAAGTATTAAACATATAATGTTTAATACTATAAACATATAGTATTATAAACATATAATGTTTATAATACTATAAACACTATATGTTTATAGTATTATAAACATGTTAGTTACATGTTTATAATACTATAAACATGTATCTAAAAGAACACATATAAAATATTTATTCATGTATTCATAAATGCATTTAATAAATTAACTAATATCTCACTAATAGTGATAGTTAAATATTTAGTTTACAAATTAAATATTGTGTTAGCAAGCTAAATATTTAGTTTTGCAAAATAAACATTTAGTTTGGAAAATAAATATATATTTCTCAAAACTGAATATTTTGTTAGCAAGCTAAAGGGTTAGCTCCAAATTAGTATTTAGTAACCAAGCTAATTTAGTTTAGAATATAAACTAAATATTTTATTACTAAGCAAAAATTTTAGTTAAACAAAATATTTTGTTAGCAAGCTAAATATTTAGTTCCAAACTAAATTGAAACTAAACGCAGTTAGGAAGATAAATGTTTAGTTTACAAACCAAAGTCTGGTGGACGGGCCGCCCCACAGCATGCGCCGCCCTGGGCAGCCGCCCACAAACGGCTCCTGAAGCCGAGGATTTAAAAGTCGCCTCTCGCCTCCAGCAGGAATCCTAAGAGCGAAGGGAAGATGTACGACGGGTTCGACATCCCGGACCCGCCGTTCCCGTACGCGCCCAACGCGCCGCCGGTCAACCCGCCGCCGTACCCTGGACTGAAAGGTAAGAGACAAACGCCGGCGTCCGTCTGTGAGTCTGAACCCAATTACAACTGAACCGACTCCACAGCAAACGGGCCAAACGGGCCGGACATCTCCTTCCTGCGAGCCGAGAGAGAAGTGGTACGATCCCGTTTCATCTCCTCTCCTCTACACTGCAAAAACACAAAACCTTAACAAGGATTTACTGGTTTCTCAGGCCAATATGGTTTCATACTTAAAATTAGACTAAACTAACTTATAGTAACTTTTCAACACGATATAGGAGCTTGTTTTAAGTCGACAATTCCTTAATACTTTAAAAAGTTTTAGTTTCACTTACAAGTGTAATAATCTGAGCGAAAACCTTTTCATCAATATTAAGGAATTATTGACTCGAAATACAAAAATGTGTAAATAAATTACACCAACAGGCAAAAATTAAGGAAATCATGTGTTATAAAGTTGCATTTTATCTGTGTAAATGTCAATTCAAAACAAAATATTTAGCTTACATGGTAAATATTTAGTTAAGGAGCTAAAATGTTAGTTTGCAAACAAAACCTTTGGCTCAAAACTAAATATTTTAGCAAGTTTTCAAACTGCTAGAAAGTTCAATATTTAGCTTAGAAAGTATTAGCTATATTTACAAGACATTTTTCCAATGAGAGAAATAATCTTCCTTTGTGACTTTTAGTTTTTCATAGATATTAAGGTCTTATTTCCCAAAACAAGCTGTTCTGTAAATTTGCTTTGTCTTATTTGCAATAAACTAGACCAAAAATCCCTGGTAAGACTTTGTGTTTTTGCAGTGCAGCGTTTGTTCCCCAGCAGCCTGAATAACGTTGTGCCTCCCGTACCTCAGACGATCCTGAACCACTGCTTCGACGACATCGAGGCGTTCATGGGAAGCTGCAGCAGACGGCCGACGCATCCAGCCTCCTGACCCTGAAGAAGAAGAAGAATAAGAAGAAAAGCAAGAAGCAGACTGCTGAAGGTAAACGCTGCCTGATTCTTTTCAAAGTAAAAGCTTCCTCTCAGAGTGGCAATAACTGGCTTGTTTACTGGTTTCCAGATTATGTGCTGGCAGAAAAAGCTCGGCCGCCGTCAGAGGACGAGTTCATCGACATCTTCCAGAAGTTTAAATACAGTTTCTGCCTGCTGGTTCGTGTTTGTACTCGACTCACCGATTGTCAGCTGCCGAGCCTCCAGGTGTAACGACTAGCTGTGGTTTTTCCTCCAGGCTCGGCTGAAATCCACCATCGCCAGTCCGTCGTCTGAGGAGCTGGTGCACCACGTCTTCAAACCTCTGGATATGGTAGGTCTGGGCAGCAAAGCGAAAACAGGAAGGCAGGAAAACAACAGGAAAAAAAGCAGGAAAAAACAGGAAACAGGAAAAACAGAAACAAGAAAAAAGGAAAAAAAACAGTAAGACAGGAAAAAACAGGAAGACAGAAAACAGGAAGACAGGAAAAAAACATGGAAGACAGAAAGGAAAGAAAAACAGGAAGACAGGAAAAAACAGGAAGGAACAGGAAAAAAACGAGGAAAAAAACATAGAAGACAGGAAAAAAACAAAGCAGGGAAAGACAGAAGAAGAAAAAACATGAAGACAGGAAAAAAACAATGAAGAACAGGAAAAAAACAGGAAAGAGCGGAAAAAAAAACAGGAAGCAGGAAAAAAAACAGGAAAAAACACAAAGACAGGAAAAAAACATAAAAGAACAGGAAAAAAACAGGAAGAACAGGAAAAAAACAAGGAAAGAACAGGAAAAAAAAACATGAAGACAGAAAACAGGAAGCGAAAAAACAGGGAAGACAGGAAAAAACACAGGAAAGACGGAGAAAAAAAACAGGAAGAGCAGGAAAAAACAGGAAGACAGGAAAAAAACAGAAGACGACAAGGAAAAACAGGAAACAGGAAAAGAAGACAGAAAAACAGAGACAGGAAAAAAAAGAAAAAAAAGGAGACAGAAAAAACAGGAAGACAGAAAAACAGGAAGACAGGAAAAAAACATGAAGACAGGAAAAAACAGGAAGACAGGGAAAAAACGAGGAAAAAGACAGGAAAAAACAGGAGACAGAGAGAAGAAAAAACATAAAAACAGGAAAAAACAGGAAGACGGAAAAAAACAGGAAGACAGGAAAAAACAGAAGACAGGAAAAAACAGGAAGACAGGAAAAAACAGGAAGACAGCGAGACATTAGAGAAAAAACCTATGAAGAAAGGATGGAAGAAAGAAAATCTGATGATGTCATCATCCTTAATTTTTTTCCCCATTTCCATATTTTTGTTTCCAAAGAAACATGGAGATAAAAATGTTTTCGAAGGAAATATGAAAGTATAAATCAGCAAAATATAGGAAAATTTCTCCTCAGTTCTCAAAACTGTAATATTACTGAAGATGTTTATTTAAATCAACATTTAAATAATACAATATTATTGTAACATTATTAAAATAATATTATTTAAACAATCTCTTGTTATAGTTTCTTATCAGAAGCTGGATTAAAAGACATGCGGCATCAAACAGCTAAATGTGATCGATGGTAAATGTCCTTTACATATTCAGAGTTGATCAAGTCCAGACAACTGGAAGGTTCTTCAGGTTGTCCTCTAAGGAACCAGAGAAGAAGAGCAGGTGGAAAAACACCTGGAAACATGTTTCATCTCTAAATACTGGAAGGTATCAGGAGACCAGCAGCTTTACTGGAAACCAGCAGCTTTACTGTTTACTGTCCCCAGAGGAAGCAGTAAACAGTAAAGCTGCTGGTTCTGGTCCGGTTCTTGAACCGATCCGGTTCTGGTTGGAAGCTCAGATTAGCAGGTTTTACTCAGCAGAAAAAATCTAGACCTGTTGAGTTTTTCTACTTCCTGTTTCCAGCCAGAGTCTGCCTCTGATTGGCTGGTGTTTAATTTGCCTCTGATTGGCTGCCGGACGTTTAACCGATAGTTTGGCTGGTCCTGGTCGGTTCTTGTCCTCAGATGGTGAAAACAACGGGCGGTCCGGCGTTCGGGGCGTCGGTGTCCAGCCCCGCCATGACCAGCTCGGCCGTGTCGCTACTGCAGGAGACGCTGAACGAGGCCGAGGCGGCGCTCTGGGCGGCTCTGGGTCCCAACTGGACGCTCCATCGGTCAGTAGCAGCGGATCAGAACATCAGTCCATCCAGTTCACACTTTTATTTGACACAAGATCGTTAAAACTGTAAGACAGAAAACTGGAGACTAAATACTTACTGGGCAAACTAAACATTTTGTTAGCAAGCTAAATATTTAGCTAAATATTTGGTTTGCTACCTAAAACTTTAGTAATATAACTATTAATAAAGTTTGACTTTTAAACTACATGTTTTGATAGTTTAGAGCTAAATGTTTAGCTTGGAGCTAACTAGTTAGTTAATATTTAAGATTTTAGTCTGTAAACTAAATATTCAACTTGCTAAATAAATGTTTTGCAAATACATCTTGCTAAATATTTTGTTTGTAAACTAAATATTTAGCAAGCTCCAAGCTAGATAATATTAATATTTATAATTTTTTAAATATACATTTATAATTTATATTAATATGTACAATTAATATTATATATATTTATGGAACTAAACCTTTACTTTGCTAGCTAAATATTTAGTTCAGCAAGTTAAATATTTTGTTTCAAACTGTGGCATTTATAAGTGATTGAATGAAATATGATAATATTATGTCTTGTTACAGGTTAATAACCCAAATTATTGCTGTAAAATAGTTGCATTGTTTTTTAAACTTGCTGCTATTCCAGCTGTTTCTGCTTATAGTTCCTGAAACCAAAAGCAGAACCAGTAGGTTAACACTGAACACACCTGAGCTCAGGTGACGACAGCAGTCAGTAACGCAGCGTTCCCTCCCTCCCAGCGCTCAGCTCAGAGGACCTGTGGCTCCGTACAACCCGGCGTTCCTGAGCGGCTGGAAGCCGGAAGCGTGCGGGCGGACGGGCAGGTTTGGGAGGATCCGGTCGAGTCACAGCACAAACATGAGGCCCACCGAGTAAAACAGGAGGTACGGGATACCTGAGCCTGGCTCACCGCGGCGCCTCTGCTGCACCTGAACGCTGCTCTGACTCTGAGGGTTCAAAGGTCAAGCCACCTGAACGGATCAGACCTGGCACCAGAACCAATCACGATAAATGATAATATTGTTGTTCTAAGTTAGATAATGGTTGTGGCATAATAATGCAATAACTCATTTGAAACTAAATATTTAGCACCAAACAAAATATGGTGTTTTTAAAGTAAATATTTAGTTACCAAGCTAAATACGGTAGCTTATTAATTAGCAGTTAGGAAGTTAAACATTTAACTGCAAATTAAATATTTAGTTAGCAAACTAGCAGTTAGTATACTAAATATTTAGCACACAGCTAACTCTGTAGTTTTTTTTTAAGTATTTAGTTAGCAAGTTAAGTCGGTTGTTAAATAGCAGTTAGCAAAATATATATTTAACTCCAAAATAATTTTTTAGGTATCAAGTTAAATATTTAGTGCTAATCTAGATATTTTGTTATTTGGAACTGAGTATTTAGTGTTTGGCGAACAAGATGTTTAATTTGAAGCTAAACATTTAGCTTCATGTTATTCTTGGGCTTCAGATTTCGCTTGAAGCTAAATGTTTAGCTTCAAGCTAAATAGGTACAGATTTCACTCTACAGAAATAACTTAACGGTCAAAATGGTTGGACTCAGATTAAATCTCAAACAGCTGGACTTTATTTACTAATGAGTTGGCGCCTGACGGTTATCAGAAGAACCGGATTTTATGTAAGGTATCAAAGGAAACGAGGTGCTAAATATGAACACAGAAAATGCTTTTTCAGCTTTTCATTTGTTCCAAAAATTAAGAAAACAATGTTTTTTTTTCACTTTTGCTTTGAGTTTTGTTATTTAAAACCCACTGAAACAGACTGAGATGGATGGTTTTAACTCATGACATCATTTCCTGTTCAGCTGCAGCAGCTGCAGCAGCAGGTGCAGCATCCAGCTCCTCCAGAAATCAGAATCCACAGCAAAGAGTAAGTCCTGTCTGGCGGCGGCTCTCTGTCTGCAGGGGAACCTCATGGCTGCCTGTGCTGCTTTCAGGGACGGACCGCCGGAGGCCGAGCGGCTCTACATGTGCAGCTACGACTTCATCGCCAGGAACAACAGCGAGCTGTCGGTGCAGCACGGGGAGACCCTGGAGGTCAGCCTGCAGAAACCCACATCAAATCAACCCAAAGATTAGTAATCAGGCTGTTAGCAGGACGTTGAGCGGATCCACAGATTTCTCATTCATTCATTTTTTATTTTCTTTTTTTAATGTCTTTTAACTCAATAACTGATATTTACCAACACTATATATATTTCATTGCCGACACCTTTGGAAAAAACACAAACGGATACAAATAAATATCGGTTGCCCAGTTTAGTTTATGGGGCTGATATGATACTGATATGTTTTTTTTTTAAAATGACGATATATTGGCACCAACATGCTTCCATAGTTCATTCAAAACCATAAATAAGCAGTTTTTATCTTAAACATAAGTTTCAATATGACGGCCTAATAATGCCACTGCCATAAACAAACTGTTGTTTTTTATAAAATGTTAAACTTTTATGATAATCAAGGCGTTTGCTTGATGAATGTGTGAATTCATAAAGCAAAACATTTATACATATATTAGCTAAAGCTAGCTAGAGGCTTAGTTCTAGTTCAGATTTTCGACTTATGAAACTCTGCAAAATTACATTACCATCTGCAATATTCTAGAAAAACTAAGACATTTCTAAGATTAATCTAAAAAATAATCTCTGAAAACTATTTTTTACATTTTAAATTAATAGCTAAATAACTGGCTAGCTACCTGGCTAGCTTAGTAGGGTCTGTCATCGTAGTTCTGTTGACAACGCATATGATTTATTTATTTCCGATTTTCCTTTTGTACATTTCTAATGTTTATGACGTGTTTTACATCATCTCCGTCTTCAATCAGGTGCTGGAGTCGTCCAAGCGCTGGTGGAAATGTCGCAATCGGTTCGGCCAGACGGGCTTCGTGCCCTTCACACCGTCCTGGAGCCGGTGGATCACATAGAGAGTCCCACAAGCAGCAGGCCTCCCAGCGTAGGACACACACACACACACACACACACACACACACACACACACACACACACACACACACAGCGAGCTCCAGCTTTGTTTCCCTCCCCGTCGTTGCAGCTTCCTCCGCCGGCTCCGCTCATGAAGTCGACCAGTCCGGTCCCGCCGAGCCCGCCGACCCTGATGTTGACCCCGTCCCACTCACTGCAGCGGCACGGCAGCGCCACCCACAGCCCACACGGCCCGGTGGCAGACGAGACCGATAAAGGTGAGAGTCTCTTTGTTCCATCTCTGAAATATTCAACAGGTTTCCCTGAGGGGCTCGGTGCTGATTTTTAGGGGATTTGGCCCAGAAACGATGAAGTTTAAGTAAAAATATAAAGTGTAAACAAATGGCCTTTGCATGTTTAATGCTTCGCTTTTTCCTCAGTAATCACAACTACAAACATATTGTTTATCCTGGAATATGAAATATTTACGACAACGTGTTAGAAGGGAAAAAAGAGGAATACATTTCTGCCAAAAAAGAGAGAAACTTTGAGTTAATCTAAGACATTTTCGGGGGGAAACCTAAAAAGGTTTAAACATTTCGATTTTTTTTCTGGAAAGATTTCTGAATTTTTTCAAGAAAATTTTTGATCATTGGATATCAGAAATTTCTAACTTTTTCTTAGAAAATTTCTACAAACTATTCAACTTTTTTAGCACATTTTTGACTTTTTGAACTCAGAAATTTCCAGGTTTTGTGTTTCTCAAAATTTTCTGACATTACTCTAAAAGCCTTTGTTCTAGCAAACTTTAAACTTTTCAAACAGAAATTTCTTCTTTTTTTTTAAATTCCTGAGCTATTTTGGTATAAATCTTTTCTCTCTACCGTGGCCGTAACACGCCATCATGTGTTGGTTTTAACACTGAAAAGGGAATAACAAATTACATTTTGGTAGATTGGGCTGCACAGTGGCGCAGCTGGTAGAGCTGTTGCCTTGCAGCAAGAAGGTTCTGGGTTCAATTCCCAGCCCCAGCCCCTTCTGCATGGAATTTGCATGTTCTCCCTGTGCATGGTGGGTTTTCTCCAGGTACTCCGGTTTCCTCCCACAGTCCAAAAACATGACTGTTAGGTTAATTGGTCTCTCCAAATTGTCCCTATGTGTGCATGGTTGTTTGTCCTGTGTGTCTCTGTGTTGCCCTGCGACAGACTGGCGACCTGCCCAGGGTGACCCCACCCCCCGCCGTCAGCCGGAGAGGCACCAGCAACCCCCCGACCCCCAATGGGGACAAGGGTGTTAAGAAAATGGATGGATTTTTCATAAAAAACTTTTGCTGCTTTATTCTCCGTCGCTGTTTTCTGTGATTTCGTCTGTCTTGTGATGGAAATCGATGCGTTCAGGCTGTTTTATTGATTGTTTGTGTGGACGTGAAGTGATGCAGGTGAATGACGAGCTGCTCCAGAGGCTGACCAATGGGAAGGCCAGCCTGAGCAAACCGCTGGTCATCCACCGGTCCGCAGAGACCGCCGCCCCGCTGGACCACCACTCCCCCCCGGAGGAGGTGGCCGAGTGGCTGCGGGGGAAAGGCTTCAGCGAGCCGTGAGTGACGCCGCCTGGTTCCCACGCTCTCAGGCAACCTGCGGGTCTCACCTGTGTTGTGTGTGTGTGTGTGTGTGTCAGGACGGTCCAGTGCCTCAGCGTGCTGACGGGAGCGCAGCTCTTCTCGCTGAATAAGGAGGAGCTGCGCGCCGTGCTGCCGGATGAAGGAGTCCGGGTCTACAGCCAGCTCACTGTGCAGAAGGCCCTGCTGGAGGTGAAACCAGGCTTCACTAATTCATTTGTCTCATAATTCATGCAGCTGCCGCTCTTCAACACCGACCTGTTCAGATTAAAGCATCAAACCAAACATCAAACCCATCAGACATGTCAGACTTTACCGAGGCACGTCATGAAAACCTTGACGTTCTTCTCCAACCTTGTAAATAATCCCATTTTTAGAATAATCTGGAAAACAGCAGCACTGGACAGCCTGATGGTCCGACGTCACTAATACCAAATTTCCTTCCAAAATAAATAAATTTAACATTTTGAGATTCATTTCAGAAATTTTCTATTAAACCTTGGAAAGTCAAACATTTGATTTCTTCCAAATGGAAAAAAATTAAGACTTCTGAAATTTAGAAATTCCCACGTTCCAGTTAGCTTAAAGCTAAATATTTAGTTAGCGAGCTAAGCTAATATGTAGCTAATTGAATGCTTAGTTAGCAATATGAATGTTTATCCCACAATTTAAAGTAATTTCAAGCCAAATATCGACCTGAGTGAAGTCGCCCCCCCACCTTCTTCAAATCAGACAAAATTGGTGTCAAACATTTGTGCTACGTTTGTGAAGCAAAAATTTTCGATTGTGCTGCTTTGGCTTTGAAGATATTAATGAAAGTGTAAAGGTCAAAAGGTCAACCAGCCCCCCCAATTTTATGAAATCCAACTTTCTTTATATCTTTAAAATGACAGCGGCACAAACAAAAATTTTTGCTGCACAAACGTAGCCGAGTTGATTGACCCCAATTTTGTCTGATTTGAAGGTGGGGGGTCCAACTTCACTCAGGTCAAATATCGCTAAATATTTAGTTCCAAGCTAAAAGTTTAGCTCACAAATTAAAATATTTACTTTAAAGCTAAACATTTAGTTTGAATCTTTGTTTATGGTGAAAGTATGACTTTTAAAAATGTTTTTCTCAGGCTAAATAAATACTTTGCTGTTGATTTTTGACTAGTTTTGCAAATGGCTCCTTATTGCTTGTCTGGAATAAGTTTCACCAGTTTCAAATTTTCAAACATTTTATTGTTGAAAAAATGCTTTTAATTTTAAAAAAGTAAACCTTTAGGATTGTTGGCGGATGATTCTGAAGCCTTTCTTGCCCCTTGGTTCTGCTAACCGGGTCCAAACCGCCTCTATCTGGTCGTTTTGTGTGCAGGACGCCAAACGGGCCACAGAGCTGGAGGCCGTCATGGAGAAGCAGAAGCAGAAAGTGGACCTGAAGCTGGAGAGCAGCACGCTGTGAGCTGCAGTGTGAAGACGCTCGGCTGGTTCTGATCCGACCCGGGCGGTTACAGTGACTTTTATTCTGCTCGTTTAAAGCTTCCAGCGGTTTCCACGAATGAAACGTTTTTTCTGCTGTACAAAATAAATATTTAAGCTCCTTCTGGTCTTGGTTTCACTGATTCAACTGAAAATCCAAATGAAACAAAAATGAGACAATAAAAGTGTTTTATGTTTTTTTTATTGTGACTTAAGAAAAGGTTTCAGCCAAACCGAACAAATCAGGGGAGCGAAGCATCAGTTCAATCTGTTCTCTACGCTAAACGGGCCGTAATGACTGTCGGATCGTTTCCATGCCAACAGTAGATGCTGTTAAATTAAAGAGAAAAGATGAAACTAACAGAAAACTCTCACCAGAGCTGAACAGAACCGGGTCAAACTCACTACTTTTATTTATTTTTTATTTTAGTTCCAGAATCAGAAAATAAAAGATTTTTTCCTGTTTTTTTTAAAAGTGGAGACGGAGCAAGACTACAAGTTTAAAAACAGTTTGGGTTTGAATTAGAAACGTTTTAAACTGGGAGACATTCAAGAAAAGCAAGTGATGGAAGGAAGGAAGGAAGGAAAGAAGGAAGGAAGGAAAGAAGGAAGGAAGGAAAGAAGGAAGGAGAAGGAAGGAAAGAAGGAAGGAATGAAGGAAAGAAGGAAGGAAGGAAGGAAGGAAAGAATGAAGGAAGGAAGGAAGGAAGAAAGGAAAGAAGGAAGGAAGGAAGGAAAGAAGGAAAGAAGGAAGAGAAGGGAAGGAAGAAGGAAGGAAGGAAAGAAGGAAGGAAAGAAGGAAGGAATGAAGGAAGGAAGCCTCCGAGGGACAAACGGGGCGGGTGGGTCTTCCACACCAACATATTTACAGACCTTTATCAAAAAAACATCAGAAAAAAGGAGTAAAATCAGTTGCATTTTATGATTTTTTTGACTAATTTAATACGCTTGCAGCCATCTGGTCTGATCACGTCGTGGTTCAGCTGGCGGTGACCAAATATGGAACGATGAGACGCAGGAGGGCAACGACTACGTTTAATAAAAACGGACAGTGGAGAGACGGGAGGCGCCGTCTGGTGTTCAGAAATCCCCGGCCGCGTCTCGCTCCTCCCCCCGGCGGGAGTCCGACCGGCCGTTCATGCTGTCCCGCTTGTCCCGGTCCCGAGACGAACGCTCGCGGTCCCTGGACGACCTGAGAGAGACGGCCAATCAGACGGTCGATTAGCTCAATCTGATCAAACCACGACGACAGAGACAAACATTTACGTCTGCGGAGATTCACTGAGGAAGACAGAAAGAAAGAAACGGACAAAGACACAAAGAAAGCAAAACCGAAATGGAGAAATACAGAAAATACCAAGACAAAGAAAGAGAGAGCAGAGGAAGGCAGATCCGTGGTCCTACTTGTGTCTGGAGCTCTGCTCGTGGCTGTGGCGATGCCCTCGGCTGCGGGAGCTGGATCTGCTGCGGTGCCGCCGCTTCCTGTCCCTGGAGCGCGAGCGCGAGCGGCGCCGGTCCCGGGACGAGGAGCGCGAGCGCCTCCGTCTGCGGTCACGGGAACGAGACCTGAAGAGAAACACAGCCATAAATTAACTCAACCAATCGCTTCAGATCCAGAACTTACCCTAAAGCTTCCCAGGAATCTCACCTTCTATGCTCTCTGCTGCGCGACCGAGTCCTGAGAAACAAACGGGCTGAAGTTACCAGGACCACCAGGACCACCAGGACCACCAGGACCACCAGGACCCCCCAACGCCGCCTTTCTTACCTTCTCCGCATCCGCTCCTCTTTTTCTCTCTCCTCTCTCCTCTTTAGACGCTCCTGGTTCCTCTTCTCCTGCTTCTCAACCACCGTTTTCTGGTAAAACACAAAATATTTCAGGAGGAAGAAAATCTACTTGAAGCAACATTTCTACTCTGGCTCCATTAGTTCTTCATATTCACTCCAAGTTCAGTCAAAATGGCTGAAACACATGAAGGCGACTCAGTTTGCTTCCACCAACAGGTGAGGGTTGGTCTGCGGTCCATTTACTGAACAGAACTATTCTAAAATAATTAGGCTTTCTTTCAGAATGAGCCGTTTTAAGGCTTTAAATACAAATAAGCTGCTATTATCCATCAACAATTACACTCGCATGAAAATGGCTGCAAAATAGATGTGCAATGATACAACCATACATTGTTGCTAGGAAACGGGCAGAGCTCCACTGGGTTGCTAGGTTACGGGCAGAGCTCCACGGGG
The DNA here is from genome assembly GCA_033032245.1 of Poecilia picta. NCBI lineage: Eukaryota > Metazoa > Chordata > Actinopteri > Cyprinodontiformes > Poeciliidae > Poecilia > Poecilia picta. The sequence goes on from CM065371.1 coordinate 25,595,328, forward strand.
TTGCTAGGTAACTCCCTGTTACTCAACCCCAGTGTAGCTCTGCCCATTGACGTTTTAATGGCATAATGGAAAACATTTTACGTTTTGCTAGGTAACTCCCTGTTGCCTAGCAACCTTACCTACCTACCTAGCAACCCCAGTGGAGCTCTGCCCGTTACCTAGCAACCACAGCTGTAATGTCACCTTTTGTGACGTTACATTCCAAAAGTTTTTGAAACAGTTAATTTTCCTGACACTAAAGGAAAATGAACCTATTGCAAAATAACAGCTGGGTGTTTTGTTTAATTGCTTACTGTCTTCTTTGTTTTGGTTAGAACCAGTAGAAACTTGAATCAAATTAGAAAAACGTGTAAAATGTGAACTTTGCGTACTAGGCCACCTTTGAAAACCGTTTCTGAAGGGGAAGCTCGGCGCGTACCTTTAGTTGGTCCAGTTTCTCCCTGATCTGGATGAAGCCCAGGTGAAGCTTCCCACCAAAATGGTCGGCCAGGCGGCGGTCGTTGTCATGGAGACCCAAGTAGGCGGAGCAAACCTCACAGACGCGGAGTTTCTGTTGCTGGAAGCTGGAGGCCGGCATGGAGTTTCTGTATTCCTCCTGCCAGACGAAGACGAGGGCAAAGGAAAACCCGCGGCGTTACCTTCGGGAAGAGGAAGCACTTCCTGTTCCTGGCGGCTCTGCTGACTCACCTCGGCATCCTTTTTCCTGGTGCGGACCTTCTCCACCTCCTGCAGAACCTTCTGGGCTTCGTCCACGTTGCCCTCGGCGCCGAGCTGCTCCGCCTTCGCCAGCAGCTTCCCGATCTCCTCGTTCAGCTCGTGGACCTTCTCAGCCTGAAACGCAGCAAAGCATGATGGGTTTAGCTGCGAGGCCAACACACTCACACACCTCAACACACTCACACACACACACACACACACTCACTCACTCACTCACACACACACACACTCACACACACTCTCACTCACACACACACACTCACTCACATCACTCACACACACTCACACACTCATCACACACACACTCTCACTACACACACCACACACCCCTCACTCACAACACACCACATCACACTCACTCACACACACACCACACACACCACTCACTCACCACTACACCACACACCACTCCACCTCACTCACCACACACACCACACTACACACACTCACTCACACTCACACCACACACACACTCACTTCACTCACACACACTCACACACCTCACTCACACACACACTCACACATCACATCAACACTCACCAACTACACACACACTCACACTCACTCACTCACTCACACACACCACCACACTCACATCACTCACTCACACAACACTCACTCACTCACACACACTCACACACACTCACACACTCCACTCACACACAACACACTCACACTCACTCTCAACACACACACCACACACTCACCACACACACACTCACTCACACACACACACTCAACCTCCACACACACACTCACACACACTCACCACACACACACACACACTCTCACACACACATCCACCTCACAACACACTCACTCACACACATCACACCTCACACTCACACCTCACCACTCACACACACAACACACACTCAACACACTCTCACACACAACCTCTCACCACACACACCACCAACACACTCACACATCACACACACTACACACACACACACACACACACACACACTCACACACACACACACATCACACACACACTCCACACACACACACATCTCACACACACACACTCACACACACACACCACACACACACACTCACACACTCACACCACCACACACACACTCTCACACACACACTCACACACACACACACTCACACAACACCTCACCACACACCACACCACACACACCACCACCCAACACACACACACACACCACACACCTCACACACACACACCACACACCACACACACACTCACACACCACACACACTCCACACCACACACACACTCACACCACACACCACACCCACACCACACACACTACACTCACACACCACACCACCACACACACACACACACACACCTCACACACACACCACCCACACACACACACACACCTCACCTCACACACCACACACACCACCACACTCCACACCCACACACACTCATCACACACACACCACCTCACACTCCACACACACACACACTCTCACTCACACACACACACACACACACACACACACACCACACACACACCACTACCACACACACACCACACACACACACACACACTCCACACACACACACACACACCACCCACACCACACACACACACACACACACACTCACACACAACACACACACACCACACACACCACCCACACCACAACACACACCACACACACACAAACATCACACACTCCACACAACCACACACACACTCACACACACACACACACACATTCACAACCCACCACACCACACTCCACACACACAAACAACCACACACAAACCACACAACACACCCACAACACACACAACCAACCACACACACACACTCCACCACACACACCTCACACACACACACACACACCACACCACACAAACACACACCACACCAACACACCACTCAACATACTCAACACCACACACACCCATCACCACACCACACACACCACTCCACACCACTCACACACACCCACACACCCACACACACCACACACACACACACCACACACCACACCCACTACACACCACACACACACACCACACACCACCACACACACACTCACACACAACACACACACACACCACAACACACCACACACACAACACAACACACACACACCACACACACACACACACACCACCACACACACACCACACACACACACAACACCACACCACCACCCAACACACACACAACACCACTCACACCACCAACCACACACACACACACCAACCTCACACACACCACACACCACTCACCACACACACACACACACACACACACCACAACCAACACACCAATCACACACCACACCCCACACCACACACACCACACACAACACACCAACCACACACACACCACACCACACACACACACACACACACACACTCACCACACACACACTCACACACCACACCACCTCACACACACACACACACCACACCACACACACAACACTCACCACACACCAACACACCACCACACACTCACCACACCACACCCCACACACCACACCCACTCACCACACACACCACTCACAACACACACCACACACAACACACACTCCACCCACACACACTCACACCACACACACCACACACACACACCACACACACACCACACACACACACACACCACACTCACACACCACCACACACCACACACACCTACCCACACACAACACACCCACACCACACACACCACACACACCACACACACACTCCACCACACACCCACACACAACCTACACCCACACACACCCACCCAACACACACCACACACAACCACCACTCACCACACACACACCACTCAACACCACTCCACACACCACACCACAACACCACACCCACTCACACACACACCACTCAACACTCACACACACACCACACACACACACACACCACCACCCACCACACACACCACACACACCACACACACACCTCACATCACCACACACACACCACACACACCACACAACACACTCACACACACACCACACACCCACACACACACCACACACACACACCACCATCACACACACACCTCACACACACACTCCACAACCACACACACACCACTCCACCACACACCCACACACACACCACACACACACCACACACACACACTCTCCAACACACATTCTCACACACACACACACACACACACACACCACACACTCTCACACCACACACACACACTCACACACACACACACACTCACACACACACACACTCTCTCACACACACCACTCACACACCACCACTCTCACACACACCCACACACTCTCACACACACACACACACACACACCACCCTACACAACTCTCACACACACACTACACACACACTCTCACCCACACTCACCCACACACACATCTCACACACACACACACACACACACACACACACTCACACACACACCACACACACACACTCACACACACTCCTCACTCACACACACACACACTCTCACACCACACACACCACACATCCACACACAACTCACACACTCACCACACACACAGAGGTGAGTGAAGCTCCACCTTTGCAGCCACTTCTGCGCTGATCTCCTCCTGCGTCTCCGCCAGCCGTTTCTTGGCCAACTCTGTCCGCCGGTCGCAGTCGGCGATGAACGTCTCCAGATGATCTACGGCCTTCAGGGGAAGACAAACATTTATCTGATCACTAAGGCTGATTATCAATAACCAATAATCGTTCTCGGAAGGTCGTCACTCACATCAAGCTCGAAGAACAGGTCTCTCTCCTTGGAGGCGATTTCGTAGTCGGCTCGCAGCGCCAAGTCGTGGATCTTTGTGCATTCGCCCAGATCCATACGCTGCAAAACAACAGAAAGTATTCAACACGACTGAAAGCAAATAAACTCGTTTATGCATCTGAATATGTACAAAATGCTTAAAGATGCAGGTTTTAATATATATTGAATGTAATTTCCCTCTTTCTATCCAGAAAAAGACAAACGTTCATAGATTTTACGTCATAAATTAGGGCTGAAATGTTTCTACAGTATTACAAACATGCAAAACTTTGTTGATATTAAACTAATGTCAAAAAAAAACTATTTCGCAATTAAGTTGTTTCCAGTAAATAAGAAACACAACTAAAGTCATGTGAATACATTTGTTCATCATGCTAAAACTACTTCCTGTCGTCTTCTTCATGGTTTCTGACAGTAGTAACATCTTGTTGATGATCACATGACTTGTGTGACGCAAAACAAAGAGCATTTCCATTGCAGTTTTGCAAAATAGACTGACCAAAACAAACCCAACTCAAAATTCCCATGTTTCCATTGAGCTAATTAATTTTCAAAAAGCCTAATTGTGATGAATAGAAACGCAGCTTGAGACCAAAAGTCCTCGAGCCTCATTATCAGCTTCGAAGCCTCGTTAAATATTCTGTCAAGTCTTTTATTGCTCCCACCAAAGCACAGCGTACAGAACTGTTTGTGTTTCACCATCGATGTGTGTATGCTAAGCTAAGCGGTACCTTTAGTGGAAGAATTAAATCAAAAGTGTGGAAACACTTTAAAATTAAGACGTCAAACAGAATTAGCATAAACAGCACGAACAGAAAACAGCCTCTGCAGACATCAGACTCTTTTTGTTTGTTTATATTCACGTTGCAGAAAACGTGGTAATCTGTGGTAATCTCAGATTTACAAAGAGGAACATTTTGGCTAACGTTGAATAAACACTGACCACAGCAGCGTTTAGCTAACAGTGTGTGAAAAACAGACGACTAAGCAGCTCTAACAGCTCAGCATCAGATTAACCACTTGAGGTTTACTAGCTGTTAGCTGCAGCTAGTTTCCAGTAGCTAACTCTTCCTCCTCTTCAGTAGCTAGCTGCTCAACCTAGCATGTTGCTATGCTGCATAAAATCTGAATAAAACCTAAAGAAAATATATTGTGCTTGCAAAATGTGACAAAAAAAATGTAGGGTAAATATTTGTACCAATATTTCCTGTATTTTAGTAAGAAAAAATGAATAAAGAAATAAAATAAAAAACCGAGATACAAAGATTTTTACAATAAAGGTTGAATTGAATTTACACTAGCTTGGTGTAATCACTAACGCACCAACTCGTTGGTTGCCTAGCAACAACCAGCTACTACTAAAACATATTTAGTTTGGAGAGACTTCATAATTAATTTTATTTGTTGTTTATTTATTTTGGACATGTAAAATGTTAAAACATCAACATTATTGTTCTTAGCAGTAGCTTCTGGGCCGGTTTGCCGCCCGGTACCGGTTGCCATGGTTACGCGACCCACCGTTCCAGACAGGATGTCGTGCGGGCAGCAGTTGAGCAGGTGACTCTTGCAGACTCGCTCGTCGGTGAACTTGACCCTCTGCCGCGTCTCGTCGCCTGAAACAAGAGAAGAAGAGTGAGGAAGAGGAGGAAGAGTTGGGCTACGCTAACGTTAGCTGCAGCTGTCACAGGTACAAACCTTCCCTTTAAGGGAACTGGACTCAAATCTAGAGTAGACATAGATGTTGAACATGTAGATCTGACTGCTGTATATCTGGTTCTTACCTTCCACAGAATCAATAAATCACGTTAAAGGCCCAAACTGCTGCTGGAGGCAGGCACACCGATCCACTATCAAATATCTGTATTGGTGCCGATATCGGAAAAATATCTATTCAGTCTACTTCTACTCACTTTACATTATACTAATAGCTCCTAAACAAACTTTCTGGACTTTTCTGACAGTTTGCTGCCGTTTATATTTAATCTCTTGTTTTTGGCTATTTGAATCTTAACTTTACTGGGTGAACAGATTAGAGTGGTTTTATTTTGACATGTTTAAGTGCAGAGTTAGTAAATCCATGTGTAATTCAGTATATTTATGTCTGTTTAAATAAATCCAGCTGTTTTTCTGTATCAGATCGATACCAAACCTCAAACATCGGCCCTGAAAGTGAAAACGTGGATCGGTGCGTCTCCAGCTGGGAGCAGTGAAACGAGATTTACTTCTAACTAAAAGCATAAATTATGTTTTTAAAACTTTCCTGGATAGAAAAAATAAGAACTAGTGCACAAAAAAATAAATAAAAATCTCCAGCCAAGCCTTTCATAATAATAAAACACTTAAAAAAAAGAATCCAAGGGAAAGAAATGCGGTTATACACACTGCGATCTGCACCACATACTGTACCCTTCTGCATCTTCAACACCTCAGCTGCAGAATTTTAAACCCGCTGCAGAAAGTTTAAAACCTGCAGTAAGAAGTTGGGAGTCATAACAAGTCAGATTGTAATGAACGAGTGGATTACTAAACTCTAATCTGCCGTGTAAAGCCGCTGCAGCCAGTCGGCTCGTATGGAAACAACGCAACTAGACGTGTTAGCTGAAGGTAGCTGATGTGCCACTGAGGAATTATACGATTATTTAAATAAAAAGCTACAGAAATTGTTTGGATATTGATCATAACAGCTTTAAAAATCATGTGTGACTCACGGCTCGATGAACATGAGGCTTTTCTGCAACTCCCTTGCAGATTGATGTAGGCTGGCAATGATACACTGAACCTTAATGAATAAAATAAAGGGGCCACAATTGTTCAGTTTGTATGCAACACATGTATGGGAAGAAATAAATGTGATCACACACAAGCACACAACACAGACCCGCTGTGACTGAACGGATGGAGCCGCAGCGCTTCACAGGCCACAAAACGCAGCAAGACCAACCTGGACACGGCGAGAAAGTCAGACAATAACTAAGATAAACAATCATTTCTGCCAAAAACTGGATGATAAAAGTCCTCAGCCTGGTGTTTTGGGCTCTTATTTTGAAGGATAAATTCATTTCATTTGTTGTTTATTTTAGATATTCAAAATGTCTTCCAGTTCCAGAGTTAAATGTTTGCTACAATTTAGAGTTTGAAAATGTGTTCATGCATTATTACATTACTGGAAAATGGTCTCAAACAATATTATCGTTTATTGCAATAAATTCTGGGTGTTTAACATTAGCTACAGTGACAGGGCTGATAAATGATTAAATGCTTTCAGTGCCTCCAAAAGTATTGAATCTTTTCAAATTTGTAATTTATAACCACAAGTTTTAATGTGATCTAAGCCAGGGATGTACAAAGTGCGGCACAGGGGCCATCTGAGGCCCCTGAGCTGAGTTTGTTTGGCCCCTGACTGCAGTTTGAGAGTCAAGGTTCAAGTCAGGTCAAGGTCGGCCATCTCAGCGTCAAATTAAATTCTCCATGAAAAGAACATTTTTAGGTGCAAACCAGAGATTTTCTCCCTGTTAAATGAGCACAAATTTCCCTTTGACTTTAGTTGAGATGGAGAGAAAATCAAACATTCAGAGATTCAAAGGAAAATCAGACTTTTATGAAACTGGGCTGAAGAAACAGACACATGTCCAACTCAGACCTTTAGATCTGAACAACCATTACCAAGTTTAGCCAACGGTGCATCTCTGTATGAACTATGACCCACGTGTGATTTCAACATCCAGTATCTGCAACAGAAACTTTTATTTCATTCATTTAAATATTGGAGGTTTAGTTTATTCAACAGAAAAAAACTATTACAAAGTAAAAAAATAAATAAAAAATACAAAAACTTTTTTTGCTGCCAGTCCAGATAAATGAGACAAATGAGTTTTAATTAAAAAACTAAATAATAACCTACTTTTAGTAAACTTGTCATTTTTGAAGAACTCCAACTTATTTCTGTTTTCAGGTTTTAATACAGAACTGAAACATTAGTTGAAAATTAAAATACACCATTTCCAACTTAACCACAAAAAATAGATCCAAAACAGCATCACTGGTATTTTGAGTATCAATATGTAATGGAAATTCAATTTATTACATTAAGAAACTACTTGAATCAGCAGTTATTATTAACATTAAACAATTATTAGACTCGTTATCAGTCAAACCAGCTGCAGGTTGTAAGCCAGAACCAGAACATCTGCAGTTGGGCTAAATGTGGACCCGTCATGATTTATGGGAATTAGGTCCCATATTAAAAATACACGCCATACTTTCAGATTTGTGTTTTTTAACTTTCCGTTTGTCCAGTTAAATATCTGGTTGTTTGTGGTCATAATGTCAAAAACTTCCAATACTTATGCGAGGCACCTTAAACACGTCATCAGCTGATATTAGCGCAGTCAATGTTATGATAATAAATATTAATTTGATGAACTACTGCATCGATTAAAACTCGTATGTTTTGAAAATTATTTATATTTCACAGAAGCTACATCTAATTAGAATTTAAAGCCAATGTGTGGCAGAGATTTAACCACGTATAAAAGCTTAATAAACGGTTAGTTATTCCGTTATAAACCGGTCCAGCGCGTGGCGGTATGATGGCGCCGGCCGCGAACTAACCAACTCCACAATAAACACCAGCCGAGCTGGAGCTAACTTGAACAAAATTCACATATTTTTATACATTTAAACTAAACACGGCGGATGGATACGGTAAGCGCTAAATTTAGAAGTCATTTTAAGGCCTGGAAGCGGTTTTCCTGTGTTAAGAAGCGGCGCTCTGTGGTACATCCATTCAAGCAGGTCTGTCCACCACTCGCCAACACAAGCCAGCCTCAGCAGAGCCTCCATCTTGGCTAGCTCCGTTAGCTCCCGCAGCTACTCACCATCCCTGGCCGTTCCCATCAGCTGGTCGAGCAGCGCTCTCATCTGAGCCTGGGCCGACATGGTCTACGGTGACTCCCGTCGACAACCGAACAACTGGACCAGCTCTTCTATTTGTTTACCGGGTTCAACCGTATTTTTTTCCAACCATCACCGCTAACTGCTTTTCCTTACGTCGCGAACTGACCCGTTTCCGTTTAAAATTACGGAAATGACGCGATAACTTCTATGGGCGCTACAGATCTAAGATCAACCAATCACAACGCTCTAACACCAGTGCCTCGGCAATTATTAGTCCCTGAATTAAGACTGCCAGGTTGCTGCTATTTACAACCGGTCACACTCCGACAGATTTTATTTTAAAAGGCTACATTTAATTTTAGATGAGATTGTCGGGGGAAAACGGTATTATAATTGTTTTATGCCTTTATTATTGGTATAAAGTATAGATATTTCAAATTGTAACACCTGTCAGACAAAGTAAAGGTAAAAATAGACATTCACGTATCTCTGATTAGTTTGCGCAGATCTGGGCAGCTGCAGAACAGAACCAGTGACCGAAGAAGATCGGTTGAAAGTTAACGTAAGAAAAAAATTCTCCTTTTAATTCCTATATTTTAAAATTGTTTTAACTGAAATAATACGTGTTTGTAGCAAAGATGTCGTTGCTGTGTGGATTTAGCGTTTGCTGAACAACTTGTGATAGTAAAGTACATTCACCTGTTGTTGAACTAATGTCGCTAACTTATATGGCCAGTAAATGCTAAATGTTTAATTTTATTTAAACAGCTCTGAGTCGGGACTTGTCTGTGTTTGATTTCCTTATTATGAGGCTGTAACTGGCAGTAAACAACCTGAGGCCACCGGGACCAACTGGGCTCGTTTTTCCGGTTCTGGACGGTCGGTTCTGTTTGGGTGTTTAGTTTTTGGGCACAGATGTTTCCGGAACCGGTTCTGGCACATCTGAATGGGCTCAGAACCACAAAGGTCGATGCAGATAAGAGAACCGGACCGGACAGGCCGAACATTTTCCACACTCTGTCTCTTTAAAACAACAAACTGTGATAAAAATGAGGAAAATTACAATATTTACAATGAATAATTTGTGGTTGGTACTCAGCCTCACAGAAACAAACATTTTCACCAAATCTTTGCAAAGCAGCTCATTGGTGATCCTCACCACAGGTTCTCAATTAGGTTTATGTCCGGACTTTAACTAGGCCATTCTAACTGATGGCTGTGGGCTGGAAAGAAGCTCCAGTAGCAGTATGTATTACAGAGAACCCAAAGAAGCCTCTGACTGAAGATACTGTATGAAGACGGTCCTGTGAAGATGATGTTCATCATTTTCTCCATTATGAACCAGAACCAGCTCCTTTAAGCAATCTATGAGAAGTAAAAAATGCTAGCTTTAGCAGTTTTTATTACTTTAAAATAATGTAATATATTTATAATATTCTCACAAATGAATATAATTTTTTTTTCCTGGGTACATTTTTTTGTATATAAAATAATCTGAAAGAGTCGTGTTGCTGTAGCTGTTCAGAAATAACAGGTTTAGTTAAACTGAAGGTTAGGGTTGTAAAGGTTTGGTGACCTTTGACCTAATCCATCCCATAATAGCCTCTAGCATCCATCTTCCCCTAACATGATGCTGCTGTAAAAGCCCTGAAGAAGGGGAGAATTTTAATAAAAGAGCCGGACACGATGCTTCTGCCGCAGCAATTATTAATATCTGAGCAACTTACAAACATACATGACAATATTAATGTTGACACTCAGTATGTTAGCAACGGTGCTAACAGTGGAGCTAATTCCGGTGCTCTTCACTAATGCCAGCGCTAGACTCCCCCTGCTGGTTGAATCTGACCACTGCTTCAGCCAAATCAAACTACTCAGCCTCTGAAATAACATTTCAATCCGTCACACTGCCGCCGCCACCATGTTTTTAAAAAGTTTTCCGTTTCCTCCTGGTTTTCCGCTTCCTGCCTCAGCTCTGCAGGCCGGTGATGCTGTGAGGGCGATGGAGACCCCAGACCAGGCCACTGAGGGCTCCCCTCTGAAGCCGGCAGGCGACGGGTCGGAGGCGGCGCCGGCGGAGGCGGAGCTGCAGAAGAAGAGCTGCAAGGCGGGATTCTCCAGGATGAGCCACTGGAGGACGGCGGTGTTCTTCCTCTCCCTCTTCCTCTGCCTCACCGCCGTCTTTGCCTTCTCCTTCATCATCCCCTGCCCTGAGCGGCCGCAGTACAAACTCAACTGGAGCCGCAGCTTCTCGGACGCAGGCGAGTAGCGGCGCTGCAGGCAGGCAGACCCTGACGAGTCTCAGCTAGTGATTATTATAGTCAGTTATTATGATTAATTAATCTGAGTATTCTGGTGATTAATTGATTATTCTGAACCTCAATTGACTGTTCTGACGGTTAATTCATGTAACAATTAATTGATTATCCTGACAATCAATTATCCAGAAAATTAATCAATTTATCAGATTTAAAAATGGCCAAATTCTATTTTCTCTACTTTATATCACGTGTTTTTCAGGAAGGTTTGATGGTTGGCAGCAGCTCAGTGGGATCATTTCATGGATTAACTGAGTTATAATTGGATAAAATTGAATCTTTTTAGCTAAAACTGAGAAGTTCACATTATTATTAATCTTAAATGCAAAATGTTTATATGTTTGTGCAGCTGTGGCTCCTTTACTGATCTGAATGTCTACGACCTTTACTCCAGTGACAGATTAATCGATTACTAAATCAGTTGACGATTCAATGATCGATTAATGGTTTGAGCCCTAGACTAACCGCCGTCTCTCCTCTCACAGTGACCTACGACTTCCTGGCTCTGGACCACGCCAACAGCGACCAGGTGATGGACGTCCTGATCGTCATCAGGAGCCCAGAAAGTTCTCCAAACACGTCGTGTTCTGACGAAGGTGGAGTCGCGTTCGGTCCGGTTCGGTCGGCGTTTCGCTGCAGCTCCGGTTTGATTCTCGGCGTCTGTCCTCCAGGCCTGACGTCGCCGTGTCTCTTCCTGCTGGCGCTGGACGGGACCAAAGGCCAGACGCTGTGGCAGCGGCCGCTGGGGGGCGAGCTGGACTGGGCCCAGTGTGGCCTGCGGGCTTCATCCTGGCACTGCCTGCTGGCCCATTCTGACAACCTGACCGCCGTCGACAAACAAACCGGTTTGAATTATCCATCAAACAGAAACATCTCCTCTGTTGGAGCCTTTGTGTAAACACCAAGGAGAAAACCTGGACCTTGATTTAGGCTTAAAAGATTAATCGATTATTAGAATAACAATCAATTAATGTTGTAGTGACCATTTGTCCCAAACTTAAATTCAAAAATCAAAAAACTCAAAACTCAAAGGTGATCAAAACAAAAGGTGAATCAAACTCAAATAGTCACCTGATACACCATGTATTCTGGTTTACGCAGCAAAAAGAATCAAAAGTCAAAATATAATTGTGTGGTTTTATTTTCAGTTCAGACAATAAAAGGTTACAGGCTTATGGTCTAATTCCTGTACCTGTTCACTGACTGACAAAAAACCGATGTGACTATCAGGCTGGTAAAAAACCTTGTGACCACCCATCTACATAATAAGCTGCCTAAGACCCACATACTTATACCTTGAAATACCCACATCCCAACCTGAAATCAATTAACTTATTATGTGAATTACTAACCAAAAAATTATTCAAAATAACAAAAATAAAAAATTCTAATGATAAATCAACTAGGAAAACAAACAAATGCTAAGAATAAACTAAACAATTTAAATTCTAAGATTTAACCAAACAATGGGAAAATAGCATGTACAAATGTAGTAATCGATTAATCGTTTCCTGAAGTATTCAGACTGAAAGGCAAGTCATTTTACTGAAAGAACATCACAGTCAGCAGCAATGAAGCTGAAACTGAAGACAAAATCTAAATATTTTTCATTTTTTAAGCCGTTTTAATGAGGAACCACAATGTGTCGACTTTTCTCAGATTCCAGAATAAATTCAAAGTCCTGATGTGTTAAAAGATGAAATATTTCCTTATCTAGAAGTTGTATCAAAGTGTAACTCAACAATCTTCACGTTAACCCCTTCATGCCTAGTGGTCACTACAGTGGACAGCTGTCTAAAAGCCATGAGCTTCCTGTGGATCTTTATGTCATAAAGTGGACACAGACCACTGGAGTGGACACTAAGGAATCATAAAATACACTGTAACTACTGGCCAGCAGCTGCAAATGCAAGAAATGAGTTTAGTCAAATCCAATATGGCCGACCCGATCCCTCCTTCTAGGTAAAAAAATATGGTGACATCAGAACAATACTTCTGATGTATTTTTCAAATAACTTTGTTTTTGGAAAAAAATTACAATTGATCACCAAAATAAAATAAAACAAAATAAAATCATATTTTTTCCTAACTTTTTTTATGCCTTAAGAAAAAAATAAAAAAATCCTGACACCAAGGATATTAATTCTTTCATGAAAGGGTTAAGTTTTGGTATTTTTTTTCTACTTTATTTTTTGTAAAACTACGACTTTATTCTGGAGATATGAATCCGACCCGACGCCGTGAAGCCGACTGTCTTCATTTAAGGATGAAAAGGACAATGATTCATATAAATAGCCAAAAATAACTAAATTCAGCAGAATAGCATTTTTCCTGATCAGTTTCTTTAAATTAAAAATGTATGAAACTTTAGCCGAAGCTGCAGGTTTGAGTCAGTCTGGAGGTTAAAACATGTTTGTGTTTCATTCAGTGGGAAGAAAATCCAGAAATTTTCTAAAGTAAGAGAAGAAATGATGAAATTATTCAAGTAAAAGTGAAAGTATAGGCAGTAAAAATACTTCTAAAAGTACTTTTGAATTGTTTTAAGTTACTCTGGTTACGACCCGGTTCTGGTTCCAGGTGCAGTGATATGGCAGCGGCCTCGGCCCTCGGTCCTGTCCGTCTCGCTGCCCGTCCTCAGTGTCCCGGATCAGGACGGGGATCAGGTCCAAGACGTGGTTCTGGTCCTGCTGAATGACACACAGGTAGAGCGGTTGCTGCGTCGCGGCGGTTCTGATCCGACCCATCAGATTTAACCGCTTCCTGTCCAAACCTGCAGACGCAGCTGGTGCTGCTGTCCGGGCGGACGGGGGATCGGGTCGGGTCGGAGGTCGTCATCGGCGGCGGCGCCACGCAGAGCCACCTGCTGCACCGAACCAAAGATGGATTGTACTTCCTGCTGCAGAGAGGTTGGTAGCTCAGATCCGGACCGACCCGGATCACAGTTAATGTAGCGACTAAAACTGACGGAGACAGAAACCCAGAAAACATTTTCACTAAAAAGAAAAAGTAATAAAATCTGTAAAACTATTGTGTGGCCCTTCTAGATATTTCAAAAGTGATAAATAGTTTTTACAAACAGCTGAAGAGGCAAATTTCACCAGGAGCTTCAGGTTATTCTCTAGTTTTCTAAATTCAAATTCAGCAAAACTTTATTCATCAAATTAAATGTTGTCATATTTCATATCATTCAAATATCTTCAGTCATTGTGGTGATGATGATGTGAGCAGGAAGGATCTCCAGTAGCAGTCAGTCATGCAGCTGACTTAAGAAGCCTCTGACTGAAGACTGTTGCTGTATGACTGAGGACGACATGCTGACAGCTAACAGGCCCTGGATGGAACCAGGTCGTTTTAGCTTCATCTGCTAATCCTCCACCTTGTTTACTTTTGAAACGCAGAAAATGTAAAAAAAAAAAAAAAAATCGAAAATTTGTCATAAATTTTTATTTTACTTAAAAATTTCTGATATTAATCTGTAAATGATTTTAGGGTCATAGTTCAGGTGCTGTTTGATGCTAATCAGATGCTCCCAGCTACAAAAACAACATCTTGTTGCCATGGTTACGCCAAGCAAAAAGATGCTGCTCCGCATCCAGAAACGGAACAATATGGCGAAACGTTCGTTTCTATGCGGATGATGTGACGATGATGTCGTCGGCCCAAAGAGCTGCAGCGTTGTGTCTGGCTCTCGCTCAGCGTGTCGTAGCGTCGCCGTTGGGGGTGGAGCTAACCTGAGCTCGTCCCTGCAGCCTCCGGCGTCTTCAGCCTGCCGCTCAGCGAGGTCGCAGCCAGAGCCAAACCGGGTCAGGGCCCAGATCTGAAGCGGGACAAACGCCTGGAGAAAACGGCCAGCGGCACATTGGGCCTGGTGCCCGTCTACCAGTAAGAGCCGTCCTGCGTTACCCAGCATGCATCAGGTGTTCTGGGGTCTCATGTGTCCATGCGCAGATCGGAGGCCAGACGTTTGCTGAGGACCAAAGGCGGCGATGATTCCTCTGACCTGCTGGTTCTGTCTAGAAGAGAGGTGGCGCTGGTGGACGGACCTTCCCTGAAGCGACGATGGGGATTCAACACCAGCTGCACCGGGGGGTCCGGCTGCCTGTCTATGTCTATATATCTATGTTTATCGCTGTCTAGCTCTGTCCTGATGCTTGTCTCTGTCCTCCTCCAGTTCTCCGTCCTTCGGTCACTTCAACAGAGACGGCGTTCTGGATCCGGTGCTTGAAGTTGAAGATGATGATGTCCGAAACTCCACTAAGGTGAGTTCATCTTCATCATCAGACCTTCCTCCCTCCCCCATGTCGACCCGTTTCGACCCCCCCGTCCTGCAGGTCGCCATCTTGGACGGACGGACCGGGGTCTGCTGTGGGAGGAGCAGCTGCGGCCCGGTGCCGGCCCCCTCCGACCCGACGTCGTCCACACCACCAACTCGCTGTCCGTCTTCATGTTCTGGGGCCTGATTCGGTCCGGGTCCAACTCATCGGTAGGTGCGGCTCCGGTCGGCCGGCGTCCGGCCCGGAGCCGCCGCTCAGCCGGTTCTGCTCTCTGCAGGAGTCGTCTGGCGGTTCTCCGTGCTCCTACATGCTGCACCCGCTGTACCCCGACGTCCTGCTGGAGCTGAGCCACGGCCTGGAGAACATCGTCGCTTCAGAGGTAGAACCAGGGGGCGACGACACGCCGGGGGCGGCGGGCGGCGGCGGCGTCACGCCGGGGGCGGCGGGGCGCGCGGCACACACGCCGGGGGCGGCGGCGCGGCGACACGCCGGGGGCGGCGGGGCGGCACGACACGCCGGGGGCGGCGGCGGGGCGCGCGACACGCCGGGGGCGGCGGGCGGCGGCGCACGCCGGGGGCGCGGCGGGGCGGGGGCGACACGCCGGGGCGGGCGCCGGGGCGGCCGGCGCACGCGGGGGCGGGGGGCGGCGGCGTCACGCCGGGGGCGGCGGGGCGGCGACACGCCGGGGGCGGGCGACGACACGCCGGGGGCGGCGGGGCGACGACACGCCGGGGGCGGCGGGGCGGCGGGCGACACGCCGGGGGCGGCGGGGGGCGGCGTCACGCCGGGGCGCGGGGCGGCGTCACGCCGACGGACACGCCGGGGGCGGCGGGGCGCACGCGGGGGCGGGGCGGCGGCGACACGCCGGGGGCGGCGGGGGCGGCGTCACGCCGGGGCGGCGGGGGGCGGACGACACGCCGGGGGCGGCGGGGCGGCGGCGACACGCCGGGGGGCGGCGGGGCGGCGGCGGCGACACGCCGGGGCGGCGGGGGGGCGGCGTCACGCCGGGCGGCGGCGGCGCGACACGCCGGGGGCGGCGGCGGCGACGACACGCCGGGGGCGGGGCGGGGCGACAACGCCGGGGGCGGCGGGGCGGCGTCACGCCGGGGGCGGCGGGGGCGGCGCGACACGCCGGGGGCGGCGGGGCGACGGCACGCCGGGGGCGCGGGGGCGGCGCGACACGCCGGGGGCGGCGGGGCGGCGGCGACACGCCGGGGGCGGCGGGGGCGGCGGCGCACGCCGGGGGGCGGCGGGGGGCGGCGACACGCCGGGGGCGGGGCGACGACACGCCGGGGGCGGCGGGGCGACGACACGCCGGGGGCGGCGGCGGGGCGGCGGCGACACGCCGGGGGCGGCGGGGGCGGCGGCGTCACGCCGGGGGGCGGGGCGGCGACACGCCGGGGGGCGGCGGGGCGACGACACGCCGGGGGCGGCGGGGGCGGCGGCGACGACACGCCGGGGGGCGGCGGGGGCGGCGACACGCCGGGGGCGGCGGGGCGGCGCGACACGCCGGGGGCGGCGGGGCGACGACACGCCGGGGGCGGGGGGGCGCGAACGCCGGGGGCGGCGGGGGCGGCGACACGCCGGGGGCGGGGGGGCGGACGACACGCGGGCGGCGGGGCGCGCACGCCGGGGGCGCGCGGCGACGAGCGGGGCGGGCCGCGGGGGCGGCGGCGGCACGGGGCGGCGGGGGCGACACGCCGGGGGCGGCGGGGGGCGGCGGCGTCACGCCGGGGGCGGCGGGGCGGCGACACGCCGGGGGCGGGGGCGACGACACGCCGGGGGCGGCGGGGCGGCGGACGACACGCCGGGGGCGGCGGGGGGCGGCGGCGCACGCCGGGGGCGGGGGGCGGCGGCGTCACGCCGGGGGCGGCGGGGGGCGGCGTCACGCCGGGGGCGGCGGCGGCGACACGCGGGCGGCGGGGCGACGACACGCCGGGGGCGGCGGGGGCGGCGGACACGCCGGGGGCGGCGGGGCGGCGGCGTCACGCCGGGGGCGGCGGGCGCGGACGACACGCCGGGGGCGGGGGCGGCGGCGGCGACACGCCGGGGGGGCGGGGCGGCGCACGCGGGGGCGGCGGGGCGGCGGCGTCACGCCGGGGGGGCGGCGGGGGCGGCGGCGGACACGCCGGGGGCGGGGGCGCGCGACACGCGCGGGGGCGGCGATCACGCGGGTGGTCAAGCTCCGGAAACCCAGCCACATTTTGGGATGGACTAATCAGCGCAGATTCAACACAGAGGTCATGATTAATCACTTTTTTAATTTAAAAATGTGATTAATGACATAGAAAAAAAAGGAGCAAATTTCTGCCAATAAAAACAGGAAATTTCTGAGTTTCAAGTAAAAACATTTTGACTTTTGAAACTGAGAAAATTTCCAAAGGTAAAAAAACCTGATTTTTTTCAAAAAATTCTCTAAAAATATCTAATAAAAATTTTCTTGAAAAACAAACATGAAAGTTTGAAGTCAAAAAATTGACTTTTGAAACTCAGGAAATATCCGTGTTTTTTTTTCTATGCAAATGGGACTCAGAGCGACTGAATACAAACACTCCACACTTTTCAGATTGTAGCTGTAAAATATTTTCGGAAACTGAGAATCATTTTAGAACTTCCTGTCGGTCTGTCCTAAAGTCCAGATGAAATACTCTGAGGACGTTGAGCAGCATTTTATGGAACCGTTCTCCCGTCTTTTCCAGCCACTCTGATGGAGCGCAGTCGCCACGCCGCCTACTTCCTGCTGACGGGGCCGGAGGCGGGCGAGGCGGGCGGCACCGTGGTTCTCACCAAGCGGAAGCTGAAGCAGGACGTCCCACTGTGCAGCGTCCGCCACATCAGGACCGGCCAGCAGCACAGCGACGCCGAAGTCCGGGAAGCGTTCTACCGACTGCGCTTCAGGAGCGACTAGCGAAACATGGCCGCCGACCGGCGAAACATGGCCGCCATGCTGTGACTGTACCTCATTACAAAGCCAAAGCTCTTACTTTATCACGAGCCAAAGAAAGTTCTTCCTACTTTACTTTAACTGGAAAGATTCTTCCCGACACCTGGACAGGTGAAGGTGACGTTACCATGACGACGTATTACGGCAATTAGAGATAGAAAAACAATGATTACATTTCATAAATTTTGAAGAAAGTACTTGGAAATTTCAGAGTTTGAAGAGTTAAAAATATGCTAGAAAAAAAATTATTTTGAGATTAACCTTAGAAATTTTCTAGAAAGAAAGTGAAGTGGGAAATGTGTGAATTGGAAAACGTTTCTGGAGAAAGCTCAAATTCTGTAGAAAAAACCTGGAAATTTCTGAGTTTCAAAAGTGAAATTAGTTTTCACTTTTGAAATTCATAAATGTCCACCTTTTTTTCTACAAAATTTCTGAAATTAAACTTTTTTTTAGAAAATTTTATTTTTTTAAGCTAAAATTTTCTCTTTTTTTCTAGAAAATTTCTGAGATTAATCTAGAAGTTTGATGTTTTTTTCTAGAGATTTCCTCACTTATTTTCTATCCATAGTGTCTCTGATGCGGCCGAACGACGGCGTCCAATCAGAGCTGTTGAAAAGCTGCTGCTGCGTACAGAAACTCGTATTAACTGAACCAGGCCCGACCGAATCTGGACCATTTTCACCTCTATGCATGAAAATGTGCATATGTCGCTTTTTTGCTTTTAGCCGCAGAGGCCTTAAAGGAAACCTGCCAGCCTTTAAACTCTTTAATTTGACTGGTTCTGATTCAGACCAGAACAAAACCGACACTAACAAACACTTCAATGCTGTTAATTTGCTGTCAGTTTAGACATAAATGTTATGCGTTGAATCCAAGATGCTGGAAGTTTTACGATCTTCAGGACTAGAGCTAAAACTTTATGAAACGTTACACTGTGGTTCATTACTTCTGCTGTCTAGTTTCAGAAGTTTTCCTCCTCATAACGAGAGAAAACAGAAACACTTGGCTGTAGATTTTCTTGCTTTGAACGTTTGGAGTTGATTTATTTGATAAAATGTTTGGATTGAATGAATTACTTTTTTAAATAAAGACTTCAGTTTAAAATGTGGAACTGTGTTTTTGTTTCTTTAACAAGAAGAGACAACTGAACCAACAATCCAGATCAGCTGAAATGTCGCTATCAGAGCAACCTGGACTGTGTAAAAAAGAAAAAATAAAGTTTGAAAGAGGTACAAATAAAAACCAAATACAGAATTACTTAATGTTTCTGTATTAAATATCTTCTTGCTGGTTAGTGTAGCTCCTTTGCCTTCCTGTTTATATCAAGCAGGCTGTGGATGTGTTGGGGAAGGAAATTCCCAAACATTATCCCACCGGACCGAACCGCAGCAATTAAGGAGAAAAAACGTCCACAGGAAACAGAAAGTAGACCAGAAGAGGCTTTTTTATTACAACTGGTTCCATTACAGCTCAGAAATGATCGGATGTTTCCTTTTTTGTGTGTTTTTTAGCAGTTTCTGTTTTCTTTATTGACCTGTCTGCAATAAAGATTTACTTAAACTCTGAGGTTTGAGATATTTAAAGTGTTTTTACTTTTAATTTTTACCTTTAATGTTTCTATCTTTTTCTAATCATTTTCAAAATCTCTTGTCTATTTCTGTTTTCATTTTTATTTTATTTTAAATTGTGTAAAGTACTTTGAAATGCCTTGCTGCTGAAATGTACTATACAAATAAAATTTGATTGATTGAAAAGCTTTTTTATCTCGATCTTTTTAAGATTCTTCTAAAAATTTCAGATTATTTTACAGCAATTTTTTACCTAATTTTTCAAATTAGAAAAAAAATTCTAGAAAATTTTAGATGAATTTCAAAATTTGAACTTTTTATTTTTGCAGAAATGTGTTCCTTCTTTTCTACCTATAATGGGACTATATAACTATAATAAGCTTCAGACAAGAAACTTCAGAGAATTTCTGAATTGCTCCCATAGAATCTAGTTTTTGTGATTTAAGTTTAAGAAATGAGACTCATCTACCAGTTGAGACATCTTAACTTCATCAAAAGTTGTTAAAACTGTAAATATTCGGGTAATATGATATATTTAAAAATATCAGTTCAGCGATGATCAAAAATAGAAAGCAAGAAACTGGGCAGTTCTGTCGTTCACATCTTAACATGGGAAACTTTCCAGACACGACACAGAAAACTCCAGTCCTGGTTCCGAAGACAACGCGCCTGCGCAGAGGGGCGTGTCACCACGCAGAGACTGACGTACAGACGTAGACGCGATCTCTCGGCGAGCTGTTGGACGCGCTCCGTCGCTATGGTGAGAAGAACAAACAACCAACACGACGTCACACGCTCAGTATCAGCGGCGTTACTCCAGTTTTAGTTTCTGCTTTATTGTGGAAAATATCCCGGAAGTCTGCTCATCCCAACCAGCGCGTGTAAATTACACCAGTGATTTCACTCAGGCCGCGCGCAAAATGCCATAAAGATCCAGTAAAACACGCGAGTTTTCTTCACTTCCGCAAAGCTACGTTTGTTCCCCACAACGAGTATCTGTAGGGTGAAAGCCAGACGAAACACGTTTTCGCCTAAAAAACTCAACTGTTCAGTTCTCTTAATAAGTAGCTAATTGTATGAGAATGTACTTCCGCTTTATTCCCCTTGATTTTTTTTTCTGTTACCAATTTAAACAGAATAAAAACTCCCTCCTGCTCCCTGATGGTGGGTTTAGGCTCCCGGTTCTCCTCTCAGTCCTCCGACCTGCGTACAGGAAGTCTAAACTTCAGACTCGCTCAGTTTGTCGTTTCAATGTGACCTGAGCGGTCCGCCATATTATCATAACAGGTCTGCACGGATGCATTTCTCCGAACCGGAGCGCACGCGCTTCGCGCTCTTTGCCCGTCAGAGAGGAAGCACGCGCCCCGAACCGTCCGCTGGAAAGACTCTGAGCTCTCGCCGCATCTAGAAAGGTAATGTTCACCTTCATGGCGTCTCTAAGAGTTTAAACGGGCTTCCCAAAGGAGAGCTGGGTGCGTTTCAGGCGGGGAACCACCTGAGCTGTAGGTGTTGAACATTGTTTAGTCTCCAGGCTGTTTACAGCGAGGTTCAATGAAGGCCAACAGTAAAAAACAATGCGGAAAAGAAGCTCCTTTAATGGAGAGGAAAACCTCTGCGGAGTTGGGCAGAAATGTCGTTTAAGTCACAGTATATGGAGGCGAAGCAACCAGCTGGTTTCGGT
The DNA here is from genome assembly GCA_033032245.1 of Poecilia picta. NCBI lineage: Eukaryota > Metazoa > Chordata > Actinopteri > Cyprinodontiformes > Poeciliidae > Poecilia > Poecilia picta. The sequence continues at coordinate 25,617,475 of CM065371.1, forward strand.
TGTTCAGTGTTTTTTTTTTTTTTTCCGGAAAGGAGGAACCGGAGCTCAGCGCAGCTCCGGGTGCCGCATGCGACACCCCGAAAATAAGCCCCTGCGGTACCGGAACCGGGCTTTCAGTGCGAACATTCACGAACAGAACCGAGGCAATTCAATAAAACAGAACCGAGGCAATTCAATAAAACAGAACCGAGGCAATTCAATAAAACAGAACCGAGGCAATTCAATAAAACAGAACCGAGGCAATTTATCCTTTACTACATGACGTGGCTACGTCACTGCCGGTGGCTAAATGAAGGTACAACAGTCAGTCTGTTTTCATTGATATTGTTTTATTGATGATTATTAAAGATGGCTGAGGACATTAAGGCCAAACTGGACCAGTACCGAACCGCTCCCTTTGATGCCCGATTCCCGAACCAGAACCAGACCAGGAACTGCTGGTCCAACTACCTGGGTAAGGATAGTCCTCAAGGTCACAGCACAACAGGCTGTTGTACCTGACGAAGCAATAAGTCCAGATTTAAAGTCGGTTTATTTTCTGTCAAGGTGATTTTAAAATGTGTAAATTTGGATTTTTATTCCCCCCCCCCTTTTCTCTGATTCCAGACTTTCACCGCTGCCAGAAAGCTCTGACTGCTAAAGGAGTGGACACCACCCCCTGCGAGTGGTACAGGAGGGTCTACAAGTCCCTCTGCCCCATGGCCTGGGTAAATACATTCAGCACTTTCACTAATAACTCTACTTTTGAAAAATAAAAACAATATTTTAGTCCTGAAGATGGTCTGTCTGGTTTGGTCAGATGTGCTGAATTTCGCCTGAAATGTCAGTAAATATCAGAGTGGATGAAAATCCTTCTAATCGTTTTCCTGTGAACTTTGACCCCTCAGGTTGAGAAATGGGACGGGCAGAGAGACGACGGGACGTTTCCAGGGAAGATCTGAGGATGTAACTCTGAATGTTTGTAAAAGCGACGCCTGGTCGTCACTTTGCCTCTGCAGCTGCTCTGCCCAGCAGCAAACTGAAACTGAATGGTCATTCCTTCCAAAACCATTAAATGTACAGCAGATTCTGCATTAAAATGTCTCAGGATATATTTATGGAGTTCCAGTGTCTACTCAGTGTTTTCCCTCCGATAACGGCAACGACGGCTCTTAGTAAATTACTAAAAATGAGGAAAAAAAACTCTCTGAACATGCATATTATGAATAAATGCAGATTTTAATCATTTTTCAGGGAATAAATCCATTGAATTTTCACAACAAAACACTAAAATGGAATTTACACAGTCCAGTCACATTAATGTGACCATCTGTCAAAAGCCAGAATAACCACCTTTCGCAGAGCGAACTGCTACGAGACGTGCAGGAAGAGAGTCACTTAGGTCCCTGAAGGTCTTCTCTGGGATGTTGAGCCATGCCGACTCTAATGCCGTGGCCAGCTGCGCTAGATTACGCGGTTGAGGATCCATGGCGCGAACAACTCGATCGAGATGGTCCCACAGATGCTCGATTGGGTTTAAGTCAGGTGAGTTTGCTGGCCAGGGGAGGACGGTAAACTCATCCTGGTGCTCTTCGAACCACGCACGTACACTGGCAGCTGTATGGCACCTCGCATTGTCCTGCTGGAAGATGCCATCATCCTGAGGAAAAACAATGCGCATGTAGGGGTGGACATGGTCCGCAAGGACAGATGCGTACTTGTATTGATCCATCGTGCCTTCCACAATAATCAGTGAACCCAGAGAATGCCAGGAAAACATTCCCCAGACCATAATGCTCCCGCCTCCAGCTTGGACCGTTCCTGCAATGGTTGCAGGGTGGTTCCTTTCAGAGGTTTCACGCCTTATACGCCAACGTCCATCTGTCCGATGGAGCATAAAACGCGATTCATCTGAAAACGCTACCTGTCGCCACTCAGTGGACGTCCAGCTGCTGTACTGGCGTGCAAATTCTAGCCTTCGTCGTCGATGAACACCAGTCAGCATAGGTGCATGAACCAGGCGTCCGCTTCGGAGGCCCAGACGCAGCAATGTTCGCTGAATAGTGGTTTGGGAGACACTTGTGGTAGCCCCTTGGTTCATTTTAGTGGTCAGTTGCTCAACGGTAGCCCGTCTATCTGCCCGAACGCATCTCCGCAACCGTCGTTCGCCTCTGTCATCTATGGCCCGTGGTGCACCACATTTGCCACGTCGTTGATTTTGGACAGTCCCATTTTGCCATGCACGGTACACTTTTACCACGGCGGCACGCGAACAGTTCACAAACTCAGCCGTTTCGGAAATGCTTCCACCCTTGGCCCGAAAGCCAATGATCATGCCCTTTTGGACGTCGGATAAATCGCTTCGTTTCTGCATTACGCCAACGATTGAAATGTTTTCCGAAGCCCACACACACCCTTTATATACGCTCAACTGCACTGTGCTGCCACCTGCCTTCTGTGATTGGTTATTTAACTCTGAAGTGGAAAGTACGTGGTGGTCACATTAATGTGACTGGACTGTGTAATTTCCCTTTTGAGATCAACAAAATACTTTTGAATGTAAATTAAAATACCAGAAATAATTTTTAGATCAAATTTGCTTGTCACCTGTTTGGAAAGTGTTTTTTCTTTTTGCATTATTTTCACTGCATTTATTTAACATTTCATGGATGTTTTGCTAAAAATTTATTCTTTAAAAATGATGACATACATTTCAGGTCAGGTGACATTAATAATGGATCTAGATCAGTTTTATTAGCTGGACTGAAAGGGAAAATTGTTCTGAACTGGCTGAAAATTAGAGCAAAACATGTTTTTAAATATGTTGAATAAATACAGGTTTTAGTCATTTTCAGGGAATAAATAGATTTAATTTCCACAACAGCATGAAACTAAAAATGACCAGGAATAGTTTTTAGGTCTCATTTTCTTGTCAGGTTGGAAAATGCTTTTTTTTTTCTTCTTTTTTTTAAATTTGTTTTTACAAAAACGGCTCCTTGGATGAAAAAGTTGTTTGTAATGTAGAAATAAATCATAACTCATCAGAAAATAATTTTAATATTTTATTCATTTAAATAAACCTACACCGAATACACAATAATAAAGATTAGAAAAATAAATATTTAAAAACACTAAGTCAAATATACAACCATAACCCAATTAATATACAGAGAGAGATTAATGTTGATGTCGGACATTTAAAACCATAAAACTGCATTTCCTCCACAGTGAGTCTCAGACGGAAGGAGAATATTTAGGAACAGTTTTCAGCTCACACCGTCGGCCATTTTTAAACACGAGTCGGATACAAACATCTGAATTTAATCCACAGGGTCACACATACAGACACATTTCTCTTAAACGCAAAACGGCTGAAATCTTAACTTGTTTTTTTACTGGTTTCCCTCTGAATCTCAGCCGATGTTGAACTGGTTTCCCTCTGGATCTTCCAGTTAACCCAGCAATTTCCAAACTTTTGCCCCGGGGGCAAAACTGGCAAATTTTAACAACTAGAGAGCCACAAAATTCATTAAATAAAAAAATGCAAAAAGGACTTTAGTGTTACTTTTTGTTTTGTTTTACCTGCTCAAAAAACAAAATGTTTATGAAATCTGTTTATTTCACTGCAAAAACACAAAACTGTACCAAGTGTATTTGGTTTCTAGCACAAATCTTAGTTTTGTCTTATTTCAAGTGTATTTACTTACAAGTAGATCAGCTTGTTTTAAGTAAATAATTCATTAGTACTGATTAAAAAGAGTTCTAGATCCACTGCAGATTTAACTTACTACAAGACAACAATACTTGGTAAAGTTTTGTGTTTTTACAGTGCATTGAAGATCTGAAACATAAAATAGGCTTCGGACTGTTTTATTAAAAGCAGACAATTTCCAATTTTTTTTGGTTTTCCAATTGTTTTTTTATTTTATAGGCTGTTTTTGACTTGACATCAGCGGCCGAACAAAATCATATGAAGGGCCAAAAACGGCCCCTAGGCCACACTTTGGACACCCCTGATTTAATCAGAAGAGTTGAGCCGTAGTCATTTCTGGTTTGTTCCTGAATTATCTCAATATTTAAGGACTCTGCTCAAATATCCAACCAGTAACTGAACCAGAACGTTGCCGATGGCAACAAAACTTGGGCAAATATTTCAGCAATCATGTGTTTTAAAGAAAATTAAAACTCCAAACTGTGAATCTACATCTTGTTTTCACGATGAGCTGAAGTCAAGTTTTCATGAAACCAAACTCCTGCCTTGTATGTAAACTTCTGGCTGCTTTCAGCAGATTCTGGCAGAGGGAATACACTGCAAAAACACTAAATCTTACCAAGATTTTCATCTACTGTCTGGTGAAAATACTTTAGTGCACTTAAAATAAGCCAAAAATAACTTACAACTAACATATAGGAGCTTGTTTAGAGTCAATAATATTTAAATATTTATGGAATAATCTTGATGGATAAAACAATTAAATCTGTATTTAAAATAAAGTTGAAAACTATTCTGATGAAGCTGTGGTGTGTGAATAAGAGGATGCATTGTTCAATAGTTAATTTTATTTTATAAATTATTTATGAATTTTTTTGGCAAAAATTATAAGTTTATGCTTCTTCTTGGTCCTTCATGATTTGTCTAAGTTGTTGCATGAAATATTCATATTTATGAGTGAATGAAATAAAAATGTAATAAAATGAATTTTAGTCTGAAATCTGCAACAGACAGATTTTATTACTTGAACATTAGTTTTATCTTATTCAAATGAACCAAAATATTTCCCCTAGAAACTGAACGATACTCTGTAACATTTCGTGTTTTTTCAGTGTATTTAATGAAGAAGTACAGGTTTTAGCTGTGATGAATCCATATTTGTGACGTTTTTAACGGTGTATGTTTTGATTTGAGGTAAGTCCATAATATTTGCATATCTGGTTACTTATTTAGAGAAAAACGCTGAAGCTGCACCGAATCCACACAGAGCTACTGTTAGAAAGGTCACTTATAATCAAGGTCTGATGCTAAGCAGACAAATATAGATTTTATTTCATTAATCAGTCGATGTTCGCTGTGCACACACACTTTGCATAATTTCAGCTTTTCCTATGAATTAGTGACAAATTTAGAAGGTTTTAATTATTCAAGCCACAGTTATAAATCAAAATGTTTTTCCTAAACTAGCATCCTAACTGGTACTTTCATGCTAATGGCGCTTTAAGCTAATGGTTTGGCTCACAGGGAGTTATTTACATGCCTGAAGTTGCATTAAAATATGCAGCAGCAACAGCCGGGTTCAGTAATAGGCACTGTAAACGGAGTGAGGCGCCCCCTGCTGGAGGGTTAACGTGAGTCTTCACAACCGAACACGGAGGAGAAATCCAACCAGAAAGCACAAATCTGAGTCCAGTGTCCGAGCGTCGCAGTTTGTTCAGTTGCTCACCAGACTGTGGAGGAGAGGCGTCGTCTCCACGTCGTCTCCATGTCGTCTCCACGTCGTCTCGGCTCAGAGCCTGAGATAAAACTCCACGTTTGTGGTCAGAATCGCCTCTTTCCGTGTTTAACGCTGTCAGTCATACAGGTTTTGGGCCGGAGAGCTAAAAGGAAGAAGAACGAAGAAGATCAGATTGATCTTTTAACATTACTGGTAATGGTACTGGTAATAATTTGATGCTGATGTGTTAAAAGATTAAATATTTTATTATTCTTATAACAAATTCCCAAGTAAATTTCACAAGATGCTCAGTATTCCTCATTTTAGTTTTTAATTACTATTCATGGAGGAATTCTCATTACATTTCTCTCATTCTACTAATTTTATGACTTTTTGTACTATTACAACTTTATTATAATAGTATTATAACTTTATTCTCGTATAACAACTTGTTTCTCTTATTTGAGTTTATTCTCATATTTTTAAAATTGACTTTACTGTGTGACTTTATTATTATGTTAATTTAACTATTTTTGTATTATTTCAACTTTATTGTGATATGGCATTTTTTTTAATAACATTACAACTTTGCTTTGGTAACATAGTACACTTTATTCTTGCATTAATAACTTTATTCTCGTCTTACTACATAATTTCTTCAAATATTCTGACTTTTTCCTTGTAATTATAAAATAATAAAATCTTAGCCTGGTCCTAATATTCTGTGGTAAACTTGACCAGAATCCAAATTCAAAAAAGATAGCCGCCCTGATTGCACTGAGTTATAAAAACCAAGAGAGTTTATTGGTAGAAAAATATCCTTATGTTCCAAAAATTAAATCTTCAAAAACCAAAAATTCAATGAATCGCCCAGAGTAAGTTCATTAACTATTAATTTATCGGTTTTTGTGAATCACCAGGATCGGCTGCCTGTTTCTTCTTGTTGTGATGAACGATCTGGTTCTCATTGGTCATCTTCACATCCTGGTCCTCCACATGGTTGCTGCAACACACAAGTGAACACATTTATTCAGCGGGACCAGTGGAGAGGAGCAGCAGAGACTGGGAGTCACCACTAGGGGCGCTGCAGTACAGGGAGTCACCACTGGGGGCGCTGCAGTACAGGGAGTCACCACTGGGGGCGCTGCAGTACAGGGAATCACCACTGCAGTACAGGGAATCACCACTGGGGGCGCTGCAGTACAGGGAGTCACCACTGGGGCGCTGCAATACAGGGAGTCACCACTGGGGGCGCTGCAATACAGGGAGTCACCACTGCAGTACAGGGAGTCACCACTGGGGGCGCTGCAGTACAGGGAATCACCACTGGGGGCGCTGCAGTACAGGGAATCACCACTGGGGGCGCTGCAGTACAGGGAGTCACCACTGGGGGCGATGCAGTACAGGGAATCACCACTGCAGTACAGGGAATCACCACTGCAGTACAGGGAGTCACCACTGCAGTACAGGGAGTCACCACTGGGGGCGCTGCAGTACAGGGAATCACCACTGGGGCGCTGCAATACAGGGAGTCACCACTGGGGGCGCTGCAATACAGGGAGTCACCACTGCAGTACAGGGAGTCACCACTGGGGGCGCTGCAGTACAGGGAATCACCACTGGGGGCGCTGCAGTACAGGGAATCACCACTGGGGGCGCTGCAGTACAGGGAATCACCACTGGGGGCGCTGCAGTACAGGGAGTCACCACTGGGGGCGATGCAGTACAGGGAATCACCACTGGGGGCGCTGCAGTACAGGGAATCACCACTGCAGTACAGGGAGTCACCACTGCAGTACAGGGAGTCACCACTGGGGGCGCTGCAGTACAGGGAATCACCACTGGGGGCGCTGCAGTTACAGGGAGTCACCACTGGGGGCGATGCAGTACAGGGAATCACCACTGCAGTACAGGCGATCACCACTGCAGTACAGGGAGTCACCACTGGGGGCGATGCAGTACAGGGAATCACACACTGCAGTACAGGGAGTCACCACTGCAGTACAGGGAGTCACCACTGGGGCGCTGCAGTACAGGGAATCACCACTGGGGGCGCTGCAGTACAGGGAATCACCACTGGGGGCGCTGCAGTACAGGGAGTCACCACTGGGGGCGCTGCAGTACAGGGAGTCACCACTGGGGGCGATGCAGTACAGGGAATCACCACTGCAGTACAGGGAATCACCACTGCAGTACAGGGAGTCACCACTGGGGGCGCTGCAGTACAGGGAATCACCACTGGGGGCGCTGCAGTACAGGGAATCACCACTGGGGGCGCTGCAGTACAGGGAATCACCACTGGGGGCGCTGCAGTACAGGGAGTCACCACTGGGGGCGCTGCAGTACAGGGAGTCACCACTGCAGTACAGGGAGTCACCACTGGGGGCGTTGCAGTACAGGGAGTCACCACTGGGGGCGCTCACAAAGCCTTCAGGGCTATAATCCTTACCGTTTTTGTCTCTGCTGCTTCGGGGGCTGAAGGAGAGAAGAATTATCTATCAATCTTTTATGAAAATCGTCTTTTCTGGTGTGAAGCCGAAGATTTGTGCTCTGAAAATCTTAAACTATACGTGAATTATTTTGATAAAATAACGCATAAAGCAGCCATTTTTTTTTATCAAACATTGTTATTTCTAGGTTTGGCTTTTTAAAAGAATTCATGCAGTTAATTCATTTCAGAGAGAGTGAACATTTTAATTTTTTTTCAATTAAAAAACAAAAAAACATTTATTCTCAGCAAAAGGATTTAGAGCCCAGCTGACTAAATTAACTTTAGTTAAGTTTAATAAAGCAGTTAAAAGCAGATTTGATCTATTGTTGCAGTACATGAATAATATAAGTGTGACAACACACAGAGCAGTAATTAGTCCAAAACTGTACAAAAAATATAAACATCTTACATTTAAAATAAAAACCTGTGGCAGTTTTAGCTTCACCTGCTTCAAATTCTGTAAAAATTTTTCCTGTCCATTTAATATTAATTAATAATTAGTAGATAATTAGCTATAAATGTTCTAGCATTCACTGCTGTTCATTATTTTTTTACTCCAAAAGTAATATAATTATTGGCTTATTTGCAACTTTCAATTCATTTAGAATATTGTGGGAAAACAGTTTAATAAAAACTCTGCAGAAGATTATCTAATTAATCACTTAATCATGAAAAAAAAACTGTTAGAAAATAATCTAGATAATCCGTTATTAGAAACATTATCAGTTGCAGCTCCAGATCTTTTATTTCAAAAGCTAAAATTCTAGTCGTACAATTTTTTAAAAAAAAATCAATTTTGCTTCAAAGGCTGCGTTCACACTGCAGCCTGAAGTGACTCAATTCCGATTTTTCTGCCAGGCCGTTCACACTGCCAGTAAATGGACCTGTATGTGTTCTGCAGTCTGAACGGGCAAACGACCTGAAAGTGTCCCGCATTCGCAGTAGAGGGCGCTATAGCGTCACCGTTCTCAGTGTTCTGCCAACCGCCATAAAAGAAGAAGAGCTCAGTGTTTGAGGAAGTAAACATGGAGGCTAACGGTGGAGCTTAGCTACACATTTGAAGTTGTTGTCCAACCAGAGCAACATATTAACAACTTAATGCTCATATAGGATTAAAACAACAACATGGTTGTTTTTCTTCCCACTTGCGCCTATCAGGACTCAGAATAGTAAGATTTGTTGAGAATCAGTGACGTTCAGTTGGGATGAATGAGACCTGGACGTTATGGTTGCATTTGATACGTATCGATATGGGTCACATTCTAAAAGAATCCGACCTGAGCTGTTCACACTGCCATGAAAAGACCGGATACAGGTCACATTACGTCAGAAACATAGGGATTGTTAATTGGGTCACTTCAAGGTGCGTTCACACTGCACCCTGAAGTGACCCAATTAACAACACATTAGCAACATATTAACAACTTAATACTCATATAGTCCACTTGCATATCAGGACTCAGAATAGTGAGATTTGTTGAGAATCAGTGACGTTCAGTTGGGATGAATAAGACCTGGACGTTATGGTCCATTTGAGTCGGATACGTATCGGATATGAGTCACATTCTAAAAGAATCCGACCTGAGCTGTTCACACTGCCATGAAAAGATCGGATACAGGTCGCATTACGTCAGAAACATCAGAACTGGGTCACTGGGTCATATTTGAGCTTGTGGAAGCTCCTGCGTGTGGATCAGCCACCTGATGACGGTGCTCCTCTCGCGCTGCGCCACGTAGGCGTCGTCGGTGAACAGGACGGTGTGGTACGGCACCGCGGGGTCACAGGTCGGCAGGATGCCTCTGGCGGCCTGGCTCACACAGTCCAGGACGCCGTTATACACCAGGAGGTCGTCCACCAGCAGCTACACACACACACACACACACACACACACACACACACACAACCGTCACAGAGCTGTGAGCAGGAAACCAAACACTCCCTGCAGCAGATGCAGAGCTACTGACCCCGAACTCCTTGACGCCCCTCTGAGGCGTCTTGGAGTAGTTCCACAGCTTGATCATGGACACGGTCACCGGCTGATCGAAGATCACGTAAACACGGTTCACCTGCAGGGAAAACACGCAGACCAGAAGTTTACATACAATCAGTCCGGTCCGTTTTTATAGCACGTTTCAGCTCAAAGTGATTTCCACTACAAAAACAGAATGTGCCTTTTTAGCCATTAATCCACGATGTGAGGATAACAGGTGTATGTAAACTTGTGGTCTCTCCTGTATGTCTCGGTTTATCTGGTCTGAATGGATTTCCTCGGTAAACCGGGCCCCTCACCGTTCCTGGGAGAACCGGGGCCAACCACATGTGCCTGCCGTCCTGCGTGTCGTTGACGCCGTCGATCAGCTTATCGGGAGTCCGGACGTCGCCGCTCACGTTGTCCAGGATGTTCACGCTGTCGGGAAAAGCTGCGATGTCTGGCGCAAACACAACGTCAGGGATCGATGAGACAAGTTCAGCAGGGAAGTGAAACCTCAACTACATCGCCACGCTGCTTTGAGCTGGTCTGTCAGAGAAACATCAGGGTGGAAATCCATTCATATGTGTGGGTGGAAAATGTCCCGTTTACGTCCGGACATTCCACGTTGCATGCGCACAACGCTGGAGGGCAACAAGATGGTTCTTTTACGAGTTACCATCGGCAGCCGCACTGGAACCGAGATGAATGGACCTTAACACAGGGGCTGCGTTTCATTGACTAATGCCTATTTTACCACAGCGCAGCTACCACGTGCTTGACCGTCTCACAAACACAAGCTACACTAGTAAATACATGCTAATGTACATTGTGGACTAGCAGACCGACAGAAAGTTTTAGCATCAGGACTCTAAAACAATGGTTCTCCACCGTCAGTGAGGAATCTGTAAAGGTGATGTCAGGTATCCTGATCGTGTTTGTGGAACTAAAATTCACAGATTTCCAAAGTCTGAAACGGATTTTGGAAAAGCTTTTGGAAAGCTTTGATCCAAGCTTGGATCAAAGCTTGTTCACGAAGCGTTTGCAGCTCAACCGTCGTAGGATCAATCAGAACAAAGGATTGTCTGCTGGTGTAAGTATTATTGCTTTGCTTTCTTTGTGTTTAGTGAATTAAAAAAATAGTCAATAATAATCGCATCCATTATGAAAACCTTTTAGCCAAGTACAGCTTATGCCTCTTTTCCACCGGCCCGCCCGGCTCGGCTCCGCTCGGCTCGGCTCGGCTCTGTTTCGGAGTGACCGCATTTCCACCGGCTCTTCTCGGCTCTGTAGCAGGTACCGCCTCCTGGTGGCGGGGGAGGGGAGGGGGGGTGTAGCGCCCCGCCTCCAGGAGCTTCGTGCTGAGCTTCGTTACATGCGACCTAACGCCAGTTGTTGTTTTTCTGATACAAAAGAAGAAGAGAGAGCTGAGCTATTTTTTACAGCCTGATTGCGATTTTTCTGAGACTTCAAGAAAATGTGACAGTGGGAGGAAAAGCTGGATGTGGTGAGGAGGAGCTGATCTCCGCCCTGCTGGAGGAAAGCAGGAGGTTCAGACGGTTCAGGTGAGATAACGATGATTTTAAACTACGATAAAACTTGTAATCGTGCCGAATATACATGAGCTAATGTTAGTCACGGTGTTGCAAATAACTTAAAAATGTCAGAATAAATTCCTAATATGTTCCAATGTGTTTTCATGTTGGCAAACTGCCGCCGCAGACCATCGTGGTTCTTCCTGCTCCTTTGGGTTGGAGGATCTCATCAGTGTCCGTCTTCCTGCTGGTCGTATTGACCTTCAGGAAGAAGGTCAATACGACCTTCAGAGACCTTCACCTTTCTGGAGCAGAAATCACATGACCCCAATATGCTGATGAAATATTTCTGATTTAAAAAAACGTGTCTGATATTCTGACGGAGTTGAAGTGCATTAACAGTCTGTTGTTTTTAACCTTTCAATACGTTTATGTTTCACCTGATGTCCAAGTTATACTGAGAACAAATAAAGCTTTATTCCCTCTAATCTGACTGGTTCCTCTTCTATGTTTTCACATTTTGGACACTAAGAATTAAAAGTTTAAACTCAGTCTTAATTATCACTAATTAAGTTTACCGGTTGGACACATTTTCTCACTTTCTTACATTGAAGATTCTGCAGGAAGACAGATAAACAGTGAGTGAATAGAATGATTTTGTATAAACTAGAAACTAACAAACATGATTTGTATTTAGGGCTCTTGTTAATAGCTGCCCTGATAATAATGTCAAAATGTTTGGTTTGTTGAATAATGTTTTCAGTTTTGAATGGCTTCATTGATAATCTACAATGTTAAGTTCAATGAAATATGTATATAATATAATATTTTCACTCTGGCTTAAGCTCTTCACATTTTGGGAGGATTGTATTAGGACCTTGATCTACAGTAAGTACAATAATGTGTGGAGTGAGCAGAAATAAAGAGACTTTGGTCACTGAGACACAACAACTTTTATTTTTATTTTTTGTCTCAACTCTCCTTGTTGCTCTGCCGTCTCAGCTGGTAGCTGCTTCCTGCTGAAGGAGATCCAGGTGTTCAGATGGTCCATCATGTCAGCCATGTTGCTCCTTCTGCTCCCTGGTAATAAGATGTTATAGTTTATAGCACATAAATGTAGATAAATAACAGAGTCACTAATGTGGATGTTACATAGACATAAGGAATTATTTAAAACAGGCATGTTACTATATGTACACACACACACACGTATATATTTACACACACACACACACAACACTTTTACCATCCAGCCATACAGATTATAAATAACTGGAATAGTTGTCTAAATTAAAGACAAAATCTAATTACTTGTAGGTTTTAGACCTATGCAGGTTTACAGCCATGGATATAATACCACTATCGTTTTCTTCAGGTTTATTGCTCATTCTACAATTAATAATTCATAACAATTTGATTAGAGAACTGATATCTAGCTATTTTACAATAGAATGTCATATAACATGTTTTATTATCTCACAATGGGGGAAACTCGGATGAAACAGCAAAATGAGAAACAATGGAAGCTCATAGATTCACACAAAGATAAACAAATGACGGTAAAATGCTGAACAATATTGAGTTATTTATAATGTACAACGTGTCTTCAGAAAATGCGCATGTTGTGTTTGAGCAATAAAAATACAGCAGGCTGTGTTTTAAATGTCTCCACCATAAATGTAGTAAAAACTAGACAGATATATCTACAAACTGCTCACCTGGCTGGAGCAGCAGCGGCGTCAGCGGCGTCTGGTCGGTTTCCACCGTGAGGCTCCATCGGCTCCAAAGCGGCTAACGAGGCTTTTCATTCTCTCCACTATAGTGACAAAAACGCCTCATTCCTCACGGCTCCATCAGCTTCTGCTGAATATTGAAATCCGAAGCAAAGAAAAAAAGCTGCATTTTTTAGTTCAGGGCTTGTTTGTATCTTCCATCACTTCCGTGTTGCGGCGAGTTTCAAACGTTGCGCCTTCATTTTTCTTCTCTCTTGCCTCGCTGTTCTGTCCCCGCCCTCGGCCAATCAGTGAACAGCAGCGAAGCTTACGTCACCAGTGCTGGCCGGGGCTCTGCTGGCCCTGCTCTGAAGCAGGACCTAAAAAAGCAGCGCCAGCCCGGTTTAAAAGGTCGGTGGAAAAGCAAGCAAAGCGAGCGGAGCCGGGCCGGCCGGGTCGGTGGAAAAGGGGCATTAATGGCAGCACCGATACAACTTCTACACCTTTGAAGCCTGTCTGTTACAGCCTTACGTTAGCTGAACAGATCAATATGCAATGTGTACCGTATCTGACATACATTAAAGATTTTATTTCACCTGAAAAGGCTTTTTACTAAACTGTAATCGCGTTAGCCACGATAATCGTGTTAGCCACCGTGTACCGTGCATCAGGCCTAGGCACATTCAAACCCTCTGAACCAGGGATGTCAAACTCCAGTCCTCAAGGGCTGCTGTCCTGCAGTTTTTAGATGTGCCACAGGTACAAAACACTGGAATGAACTGGCTTAATTACCTCCTCCTTGTGTAGATATGTTCTCCAGAACCTTGCTAATGACCTAATTATTCTATTCAGGTGTGGTGCAGCAGAGGCACATCTAAAAGTGGCAGGACAGCAGCCCTTGAGGACTGGAGATTGACATCCCTGCTCTAAACCTTGAATGTCCGACTTACCCAGCCTTGCAAGAACAATAGGCGTCAGTGATCTTGTCTATATTTATGCTGAGGATCTGCTGTTTTCCTCATCGACCGCTAGCATTTAGCTGTGACGCCACAATGTTGGAGGCATCGTGGCTCAAACACCTTGATGTCGTCCAGAAAAGATGACATGAACTTGTTGGTTCCATGTCGTGGCTGACATTTTGTGAAAATCCAGAAATGCTAAACTAATTGACTCAGAAATACTCTGTAGAGAGTCAGTCGAAATGAAAAATGTCATGTTTAGACATAGGAGCTAAGCCGTTAATGTGAGACATGCAGTCAGTGGGACTTTCGAGGCGTTTCTGGGCGGAGCTTGGTAAGGTCCTTGAGTGTGGTGCGCCACAGCAAAGGAAAAACAACACAGAAACCCATGAAGAGCAACTCAAAACGCTTTCTGCGCAGAACCGTTGCCATAGCAACCGACCGTATCAAAATTAACAACCATCCTTCCTCTCCCTCGCTATTTTATAAAGTAAAAGTTTTTCTGAACTTGTTACCAAGCTGTCGTTGTCTTGACAATTAGTAGTAAAGCACTGCGTCACTTTTTGTTGTAAAAATCAGGCGTACAGTTAATATACAACTTGACAGCTAAAAGCAACGCTGTTCGTCGTGTTCATGTCTTTGGTCGGAGAGCGGTTTGCGGCCGTGACGTCACAGGAAAGGATACTGTTGTCCGTGAGGCGGATCTTCTGGTGGTTCTGGTTGTAGAAGTCCAGTCCGTTCAGGCCGATGTAGTACGGGTCGCCCCAGGTGGTCAGCAGCTGCAGCTGGAAGATGACTGGATGCCGACGGGTCAAAGGAAATACAACATGGTGGAACCAAAAAAACATGTTAAGAAAATATATTTAAAATAAGTTAGTTTTAAATTTTAACATGACTTGATTGAAATAGCCTAATTATAGTTTTAAAATGTATAACCTATTCTGGCATATTGATCTTTATTTTACCTGTAGGTAAAGTAAATTGCTTGCTAAGATCTCTGATCTGCCCTTTGTCTCTCTGGGAAACAATCAGTAGGAAGTTCCAGCTTTTCACGCTGATCTGTGAAAGCCATGAAAAGCAGAAGTTTGGAGAAGCTCTGCTTAGACAATGGAGAAACTGGTGTTTGATCTTGTGAACAAATTGCAGGGAGTTTCTAACTTTAAAAAGGGTCAGAGACAGCTCCTGGTTGGATGAGCAAAGATACGACTTATTTGAATAAATTAAAGAAAAGAAGATAAAACTGTCCACACAGAATAACAAATTAGATTTTGCTCTTTGCAAATTCTCCAAGGACGTTCTTGCTTTCTGTTTGTCGTTTCCATCTTTTATCCTTTTTCTTTTCTCAGGTAAATTCATCTGTTGTTTGTGCTCTGAGGTTTCTGATGTTTGTGCTTTTCTGGTGATAGTTTGCATCTGTCTTGAATAAATGCTGATTATTGTGACGCTGTTGTCTCTGTGTGATCTCAGTCTTTGCAGTTTCTGGATCCGGGGATAGAGAGGATATAACGAGTCAAAAGGTTTTTAACGTTTTAGAATTTTTCCTCTCTTAAAACATACAATTGGTTATAAAGCCGATGTAAACAAAACTGCCCTTTAATATACATTAATCATGGCTCTGATTATTATTTTAAATTAACATCCGATTGATTGATTATTGTGACATGTTGTCTGCAGAATGTTTTGTACATGTTTATTGGTTTTAGGTCTTTGCTTTGGTTTTTTGTGGTTGCAGCTTCTCTTGTTTTTCTTGTGTTTGTCTCTGCAGCAAATTTTGCAGCTGCCAGCCACCGTGTCACCGTTTCTTTAAATTCTCCTACTCAGCTGTTCTTTCTTTAGTCCGAGTCAGCTATTTTTAATAACTGCATAACATTGTTTTTCTTCTGTTGCAAACTTGCTCTGACCGTACAGAATGTGAAAACTGAAGACCTTCCAGAATAACCTCCAGCTCTGCTGACGTTTAAAGCCAAACATCAGCGATAAATAAAGCGATCGTTGAATGTTTCCGGCCGGCTGAAGCTGCTGGTTCTGGATCAGCTGGGATTGACTGAATGGTGTCATTCCACTTACTGAGTATTGATCAGTTAAAGTCCAGCGGGTCCAATCAATCTGGTCCAGAGAGCCTCGCTGCCTCCAGTTTCCTTCCAGAAACCAGTTTTCTTTCACAGCAGATCTTCAATCAAACCATTAAACATGCATTTTTGTAACTATAAACACATTAATATCACAAACTATTTTTATTTTTTCATCTTTACCCGGTCAACATTAAACCGAAACACAATATTTTATTTAAATGAGCAAAAACAGCCAGATTAGAAACCAGATCTGACCAGTTAAAAAAATGCTATCCTAAAGTTCTCGGGTCGATTTTTTTTCTTTTTATCGTTTGTTTTTTTATGAGTTTTAATTAAACTAAATGCAAAAACGTGGCTGTTAAAGATGAATTCCATTGTTGCACGTTACATTTATCTTTAGCGAGGTTTTGTTTCATCTGAATGTTTTTAAACTCAGAGTGAACATAAAGGATCTTCCATGGATGAACTGGAGCTAGCTGCTTTTGTGATTAGCATAGGATACTAACGTTAAAAAGTGAAGTTTGTGTTTTAAATTATGAGTGAAATCCTGTTTGTCAGGAAGGATACAGCCGCAAGGCATGATGGGAGCCTCGTAGTCCATGCTGGGCTGCTCTGGCCTCTTCGAACTTCCTCTGAAAATGACCAAAACCAGAAATGAGTCGATGGCGTCTTAGTTTGGCGGTCTTTGGCGAGCGCTGTGCCGCGTGCCTCTGGGCGTCGTCGTGGCGCCAGGTGTCGGCGGGCGGCTGCAGGTAATCCACGAACAGAATCTCCTGGGCGAAGTCGAAGTGGCAGTTACCCGGCCCTTTCCGGACCAGGAACCCGTCCGGCGGGGAGATGGCCACCTCGTCCAAGAACAGATGAAGGACTTTCACCTGAATCAGAAACAGACAGACGCACCAGGTTACCAGATCCATCAGAGATCCGATTGGTCCAGACAGAACCACTCGGTACCAGACTGCAGGTTTACTGACACCCGTCTGCTTTAAGCTTGAAACTTTAATTTGTGAAGCTGATAGTTACATACGTAATAAATAAGGTGTGAACTATTTTTAATTAAACGAATATTCAGTTTTTCTTTTCTGAAGAAAAGAGGTTTTAAATCACAGCAGATCCAAAACGTAGAGAGTTTTTCATATTTTTAAAAGAAAGAAACACCACAAATGGTTCCCGGGCCGCACTGTGAACACCACTGGTGTCCATCAGCGCAGCAGAAAGCGCCTCTCACCCCTCTGTAGGAGTCCTCAGACGACTTGTTGTAGTTCCAGACGCGCAGCCCAGCGACGGCCTGCTGGCTGCTGAAGGCGACGCTCAGGGTGTGAGAAACTCCAGCAGAGAACGGAATCAGCCACATGTGGACGTCGTCAGTGGTGATGTTATGGCCGTCGATGAGCCTGGAGGGAGAGGACACAATGACACCATGACGCCTGGACACAATGACACCATGACGCCATGACGCCTGGACGCCATGACGCCTGGACACCATGACGCCATGACGCCTGGACGCCATGACGCCTGGACGCCTGGACACCATGACGCCATGACGCCTGGACGCCATGACGCCTGGACGCCTGGACACCATGACGCCATGACGCCTGGACGCCATGATGACTGGACACCATGACGCCTGGACGCCATGACGCCTAGACTCCATGACGCCATGACGCCTGGACACCATGACGCCATGACGCCCTGCGTGGACACCATGACGCCATGACGCCTGGACACCATGACGCCATGACGCCTGGACGCCATGACGCCTGGACACCATGACGCCATGACGCCTGGACGCCATGATGACTGGACACCATGACGCCTAGTGACTCCATGACGCCATGATGACTGGACGCCATGACGCCATGATGCCTAGACGCCATGACGCCATGATGACTGGACACCATGACGACTGGACACCATGACACCATGACGCCTGGACGTCATGACGCCTGGACGCCATGACGCCTGGACGCCATGACACCATGATGACTGGACGCCATGACGCCTGGACGCCATGACGCCTGGACGCCATGACACCATGACACCTGGACGCCATGACACCATGACACCATGACGCCTGGACGCCATGACACCAGAGCTGGACCCAACACATACACCATGATGACTGGACGCCATGACGCCATGACGCTATGATGACTGGACGCCATGACGCCTGGACGCCATGACGCTATGATGACTGGACGCCATGACGCCTGGACGCCATGACGCCATGATGACTGGACACCATGACGCCTGGTCGCCATGACGCCATGATGACTGGACGCCATGACGCCATGATGACTGGACGCCATGACACCATGACGCCTGGACGCCATGACGCCATGACGCCATGACGCCATGATGACTGGACGCCATGACACCATGACACCATGACGCCTGGACGCCATGACACCATGACACCATGATGACTGGACGCCATGACGCTATGATGACTGGACGCCTGGACGCCATGACGCCTATGACCTGGACACCATGACGCCTGGTCGCCATGACGCCATGATGACTGGGCGCCATGACGCCATGAGACTGGACCCATGACACCATGACGCCTGGACGCCATGACGCCTGGACGCCATGACGCCATGATGGATCTGGACGCCATGACGCCTGGACATCATGACGCCTGGACGCCATGACGCCTGGACGCCATGACGACTTGGACGCCATGACGACGATGGCAGCCATGACGCCATGATGACTGGAGCCTGACGCCCCTGGACACCATGACGCCTGGACGCATGACGACTGGACGCCATGACGCCATGATGACTGGAATGCCATGACGCCTGGACGCCATGACGCCTGGACGTCATGATGGATGACTGGACGCCATGACGCCTGGACCCATGATGGACGCAGCTTGACGCCATGAGCTGGACACATGACGCCTGACGCCATGAGATGACGCTGGAACGCCATGATGACTGGACGCCATGACGCCATGATGACTGGACGCCATGACGCCTGGACACCATGACGCACTGGACGCCATGACGACTGGACGCCATGACGCCATGATGACTGGACGCCATGACGCCTTGGACACCATGACGCCTGGACGCATGACGCCTGGACGCCTGACGCCATGATGACTGGACGCCATGACGACTGGACGCCATGAGCTGGACGCCATGGATGCATGGACGCCATGGACGCCATGACGCACTGGGACGCTCATGATGACTGGACGCCATGACTGCACTGGACGCCATGACGCCATGGACGCCTGGACTGGACGCACATGACTGACCATGAGACTGGACGCCATGACGCCATGATGACTGGACGCCATGACGCCTGGACACCATGACGCCTGGACGCATGACGACTGGACGCCATGACGCTAGTGACCATATGACGCCTGAGACGCCCATGACGCCATGGAGCGCCATGACGCCATGATGACTGGACGCCATGACGCCATGATGACGCTGGACGCCATGAGCCTGGACGCACCATGACGCCTGACGCCATGACGCTGACGCCATGGACTGGACCATGACGCCTGGACGCCATGGACGACTGACGCCATGACGATGGACGCCATGACGCCATGACGCCATGAGACTGGACGCCATGACGCCTGGACGCCATGACGCTGGACGCCATGACGAGCTGGACGCCATGACGAGCCATGATGACTGGACGTCCATGACATGACCTGGACGCCATGACGCACTGGACGATACCATGACGACTGGACGCCATGACGACACTGGACGCCATGACGACTGGACGCCATGACGACCTGGACAGCCATGACGCACTGGACGCCATGACGACTGGACGCCATGAGACTGGACGCCATGACGCCATGGATGACTGGACGCCATGACGCCTGGACACCAATTGACGCCTGGACGCCCTGACGACTGGACGCCATGACGACGACATCATGACTGGACGCCATGACGCCTGGACGCCATGACGACTGGACGCCATGACGACTGGACGCCATGACGACTGGACGCCATGATGACTGGACGCCATGACGCCATGATGACTGGACGCCATGATGACTGGACGCCATGACGCCTGGACGCCATGACGACTGGACGCCATGATGACTGGACGCCATGACGCCATGATGACTGGACGCCATGATGACTGGACGCCATGACGCCTGGACACCATGACGACTGGACGCCATGACGACTGGACGCCATGACGCCTGAACGCCATGACGCCTGGACGCCATGACGACTGGACGCCATGACGACTGGACGCCATGACGCCTGAACGCCATGACGACTGGACGCCATGACGACTGGACGCCATGACGACTGGACGCCATGACGCCTGGACGCCATGACGACTGGACACCATGACACCATGATACCTGGACGCCACCAAGCGGATGGGTACCGATCCAAATGGTACTGGCCCGACGGCACCGACCCGACGGAACCGACCCAACGGCACTGACCCAAATGGTACCGATCTAATTGTCTCACTTCTGTCACAAGAGAGTCGGTTTCCATCCGACTCTCTTGTGAATTTTGAGCAAACTTTTAAAATGTTCCAAAACAGAAAAAGTGAATTTATCGTTTATTTCCATCAGCTGACTCTCTCGCTCGTCGGTTGCCTAGCAACAACCTGCTGGGTGGTTTCACCACTTTGTCTCATAACTGCTAAAAAATACAAAACAAAATGGAGAAAAAAAAGTGCAGAAAACAGGAAAGGTCACACCAGCAGTTTGGCTGTATGTCAGATATTTAAAACAAAAAACTAATCACTATTTATCGATATCAACAGACATGAGACCCTCATATCAGGATGTTTCCGTCATGTTGTCCACCTGAGCTCAGAACCTCGGCTGGAGGGCAAAGTCTCTCTCTCCTTTATTGCATAATATCTTGGTGAAACTGAGGAAGTTATTTTGAATTTTGCCTTTTCTAAATCGATTCTTCATAAAAAGAAGTAAACAGAAACGCGTCTGTCGCTCCAGATCTGGTCGGCGTACTTATCAAGCGTGCGCGAGTCGTGTTGGTACTCCGGCAGGTCGTTGAGGTCTCGCGGTGACGCCGCCATCATGGAGAGGTCCAGAGGTAAACTCTCCCCGTCCTTCCCCACCACCTCCAGCCCCGTCAGGCCCATGTAGTGGGAATCGCCCAAGTCGCCGTCATCTCCAGTCTGAGGCCTGGAGCAGCAGGAAGCAGAAACATCACAGCAGGAAGTAGCAACATCACAACAGGAAGCAGAAACATCACAGCAGGAAGCAGAAACATCACAGCAGGAAGCAGAAACATCACAACAGGAAGCAGAAACATCATAACAGGAAGTGAAACACCACAACAGGAAGCAGAAACATCACAGCAGGAAGCAGAAACATCACAGCAGGAAGCAGAAACATCACAACAGGAAGCACTCACTCAGGTCAGAGCATGAAGTAATCCCAGCGGCATAGCAGAGGCCATCACAAACAGGAAGCAGAAACATCACAACAGGAAGTGAACATCACAACAGGAAGCGAAACACCCCAAGCAGGAAGCAGAAACATCACAGCAGGAAGCAGAAACATCACAACAGGAGCAGAAACATCAAACAGGAAAGTGAAACACCACAACAGGAAGTCGAAACATCACACAGGAAGCAGAAACATCACAGCAGGAAGCAGAAACATCACACAGGAAGCAGAAACATCACAACAGGAAGCAGAAACATCACAGCAGGAACAGAATCAGGGTCAACATCACAACAGGAAGCGAAACATCACAGCAGGAAGTGAAACATCACAGCAGGAAGCAGAAACATCACAAGCAGGAAGCAGAAACATCACAACAGGATCAGAAACATCACAACAGGAAGTGAAACACCACAGCAGGAAGCAGAAACATCACAACAGGAAGCAGAAACATCACAACAGGAAGCAGAAACATCACAGAAGGAAGCAGAAACATCACAACAGGAAGCAGAAACATCACAGCAGGAAGCAGAAACATCACAACAGGAAGCAGAAACATCACACAGGAAGCAGAAACATCACACAGGAAGCAGAAACATCACAGCAGGAAGCAGAAACATCCCAACAGGAAGCAGAAACATCACAGCAGGAAGCAGAAACATCACAGCAGGAAGCAGAAACATCACAGCAGGAAGCAGAAACATCACAACAGGAAGCAGAAACACATCCTGAGGGTTAGTTTCTACATGCAGGTCAAAGTTCAACACTGGGCTTCACTTCCATGGCGCTGAGGCTTCACCTGTTCTAGCAAAAGCTCTGAAACATTCATGCTAGAATATAGAAACCCAAAGGTGCCATGAATCACCAGTTTGCATTCTGGGAGACGTTTTTCAGAGGAAGTGATGCGAGGACTCACACTTCCCAGTGAAGATCCCCGGAACGTTCTGCATGTTTTCCTCTGGCTGGTTTAGCGCAGCGCCGAGCTGAAGCTGCAGCTAACGAAACATCAAAACACGTGAATGAAGCAGAGCGGAGGGGAAGCGGGTCTGTCTGGTGATGAAGGCCGTTACGCACTGCCAGGTCTTCCTCTCTGAAGCCGGCCTGGGTGAAAGGTCGCTCGTCGCCCTCTCCGTCGGCGGTGCGCGGCCGCTGCAGCTCTTCCTCACACGTCGACCCGTCGGGCCGCTCGTCTTCGCCCCCGAACGTCTCGTCGTAGCGAGACATGGCCTCCAAGATGGCGTCGTCCGTGGTGAAGAGGATGGTGTCCCCGAACTGGTCCAGGTCTGGAACGGCAGCAGCAGAGAGGAGGGACCGGGGCGGTCCCGACCCGACCCGGTTAGCGTGTGAGCAGGCGGCCCTGGCGGCGCGCGGCTCCCGTACCTCCGGACAGCGTTCCCGACGCCTTGGCGATCTCGCCCCTGAAGATGCAGCGGCCGTCCAGCAGCATCTCCACCTCCCTGGCGCCGCGGAACGAGTGGATGCGCGACTTGTTGTAGTTCCAGACCCGGATCATGGCGATCTGGTGCGGCGCGGCGAAGTCCAGGAAGACGGAGTGGCGGCGGCCCGGCGTGAACGGCGCCAGCCACAGGTGCATGTCGTCCTGCGTGCGGTTCACGCCGTCCACCAGGTTGGCCGCCACGCGCGGGTCCTTCCCGTACGCCGGGAGCACATTGATGTCCGGCGGGTCGGCGCCGATGGCGGCGGGGCGCAGCGGCTCGCCGCTGGCGCTGAACACCTCCAGGCCGTTGAGGCCCACGTAATGGCGGTCGCCCCAGGTGGACCGGATGTTGATAACCAGCCGCCGGCCCTGGGGCAGAACCGGGATCTCAAAGTCGTCGTCTCGCTCCGCGGCCGGGTCGTCGTCCGGGCCGTCGCTGTGCGGCGCCGCGCTGACGGAGGACGGCGGCGTCCTGGGGGTCGTGGCGGGGAGCGAGGGCGGGCCGCGACCCCGGCGCTGGAGGAACTCGTCGAAGACGTCGCCTTCGAAGGCCATGTTGGAGATGCGGCCGCGCTGGCACTGGTTGAACTTGGTGAGGGAATCCCAGGACTCCATCAGGGAGTCGTCCTGCTGGCTGTGGCGACGGGACCGGCCGGCGCCGGCGCCGCTGGCCCGCCGGGCGGCGCCACCCAGAGACACAGGCTCATCTGAGGAGCAGATAAAACATCACAGACTGAGGTGGAGCGTCTGGAGACGTCCTTCTTGTTTTAAAGCTCCACCTGTTACCTTCAGTCATTATAAAGCGCTAAATGTGACTTAAAAGTAGGGCTGTAGTGATACAATAATCTCACGATACGATAAACGATACACGATATTCTGCCCACGAATATCAGAGGAGGAGGTCAGATCTGCCCACTGCCTGGATCATTTTAAATCGCTTCTTAAAACTTATTTTTACTCTTTGGCATTTAATTGATGTATTGTTTTGTGCTCTGTTTGTTATGTGTGTTGTTGTTCTTGTGCAGCACTTTGGTGCAGTTATGCTGCTGTAAAGTGCTATATAAATAAATTTGACATTGACACGATACAGTATATATTGCGATTTTCAGCAAACTATACAATTCAATACAGATTCAATAATTGCTATTTTCTGAAAGGTTTCAGAGGGACAGAGTGATTTTGGTGACATTTAGTGACTGTTATAAAGTTGGACTGAATTAATTTAACTGAAAACTGATTAAAAGCACCAACTACACAATACCTGGTTCTGGTTGGACACAGACTTAAAGTGGACAGCTGGACAAAATGAACCAAAGAAGTGGAGAGAAAACATGTTTCTTTTAGTTGAAACAGTCCAAACTGTAGCTGACATGCATTAGTAAAGTAAATAAAGTGAACCAAGTTCCTGCTCTGAATAGTTTGATACCTTTTTAACCTGAACATCTGAAGGAATCACTCTAAGCCTGATGACCTGGTGAAGCCAGCAGTGAGTGAACAAGGTGACAGTTGGACGTTACGATACTTAAGGATGAATATCGATTTGTTTCTAGAAAAGAAAATATCGATATATATCATGATATCGATATTATTATACAGCCCTACTTAAAAGACGTTAAGTTTCTGATTTAACTCCTTGAAACCACCCAGGTTGAGTGGTTGCCATGGAGATGAATCAAGGCTGCGCTGCCGTTTGTTTCTGATGAGGACAAACATTAAGACGTGATGGAAAGATCAGCCTTCAGTCTGTACGCAGGACTTCCTACCGGCCGCCAGGTGGCGCTGCTCCTCCGTCTGCCTGGAGGAGCTGCGGCGCCCGCTGATGGGCGGCTCCGCCTCCAGCAGGTCGTAGGTCGGGTGCGGGGCGCGCTGCCCGCCGTGCGTCGGCCCGTCCGCCCCTCTGCACACGCGGCCCGGGTTACAGGGCAGCTCTGGCAGCATGGAGGACGAGGGGGGAGGCTTGGTTTCCGTGGAGACCTGCGGTACCAGCCAGCGGGGCCGCTCCCTGCCGGCCTCGCAGCCCTCCGGAGCGGCCCGGTTCGGCGGCTGCAGCCACTGGGGGGCGACCCGGCAGGCGGAGGGCTGGGTGGTGACCGTCAGCTGCATGGGCGCCGCCTGATCCGCCGAGGCGGACCGGTCCAACGCGCTCCGCTGGGCGGACGGACGGCGAGCGGCGATGGGCGGCAGCGGAGCGTCTACCGCTGCCGTGTCCGTCGGGTCGGGCGGAGCCGCACGGTGCCGCTGTGCGCCGCCGCCGCCGGCCTCCCCGGCCTGCAGGGGGCGCCCCGCGGGGCCGGCGCCGGACAACAGGAAGGCCTTCAGGTCGACGGTGGCGCCGTAGTCGAAGACCTGGTTCCCGCAGCCCTTGTCCAGCTCGCCGTCAAACACCAGGCAGCTGTTCAGGTACAGACGGATGTGACGCGCGCCGACGTCCAGGTCCTGCAGGACAGACGGCGCAGGCTGAGAGAAACCAACAGCTCAGCTAGCGATTAATCGGTTAATTGTGGTTCTTGATTATTGGAATAGTGGCAGTTCATCAAGTGTTCACTGAACGACAACTGTTGTTGCATCTCATGGAATAAAATGCTAGTTTTCTTATTTAAAAGGAACTGCATTTTTTGCTTAGCATCGTGTAAATAAAATTAACAAAGAATCTGCTATTTTCTTATCTGATTGATAATCGATTCTGACAATCGATCAATTGGCTGAGCGAAGCTGCAGCTGCAGCCAGAGGAGGATCAAAGCGAAGTTAAAATTTGACACTTTTGGGGCAAAAAGTTTGAACAGCTTTTTATTACCGCGGTCAGGACTGGGGGGGGGAGGGGGTCGTGATCGGTGAGCGAGTTTCCAAAGGCATCTGATCTGTTTCTTGCTCATTTTGCTGCTCGACTGCGAGCGTCCGGTTAAAGGATTTTCAGAATAAAAGATCCTTCAGACTTAAATGACACATAAAACTGAAATATTTAATTATTTATTGCGCGGCCCGGTACCAACTGGTCCGTTGGACCGGTACCGGGGGTTGGGGACCACTGATCTAAAGTATCGACAAGTAGGTTGTGGGTCAATAGAAGATACACGCCACACTTTTCAGATTTGCTAATGAACAATTTGATGGGTTTCTGCTCCACTTGGTGTTTATCCAGATTAAATCCCTTCAGGTTTGAGGCGGCAGGCGGATCTGCAGTACTTCCCAGCTAACTGTTGCTAGCTGCAGGTCTGCAGCAGCAGTCGGAGCGACCCCAGATGACCCCAGATGACCCCAGAGCCCGATCTGCCCTCTAGGAACCCCCTTCAGCCCGAACGGTCTTACCTCTCATGGTGGTTCTGGGGCATCTGAGAAGAAGCTCCGGCAACGTAATTTTAACGGTTCTGAGAACAGCAGAGAGAGACTCTGAGGAGCAGAACCAAACGCTAAGCTAATCCTCTGAGCTAATCCCGCTCTGCCCCACATCCAGGCTGACTGGCAGCTCCGCCAGCCACGGCTGGGGCTGAGCTGACGCTACGCAGCGGAACCGGGTTCGGCGGGACGCCTGTGGCCCGGGTCGGGGTTCTGGTGGAGTACTCGGTGTTTTCGTACGGTCAGGCTTCTGTTGTAGTTCCAGATCTTGATGGAGGAGATGCCGAAGTCCGGAGCGCGCTCCGTGTTCCTGATGATGAAGTAGAGCTGGATGGGCGGGTGGAAGGGACACGTCCACATGTGTCGCCCCCTGGTGGTCTGACCAACCAGCAACAGGAGAACAAAACATGAAGAAGAAAAAACCTTTTACACAACAATCCGTTCAGATACAACTATTAGAATAACCGCTAAATACAACAATATTTTAATCATTTCAATTTTTTAAATGCAATAAACAATGATTTAATAATAAGAATACATAATAAAATTATTATTATAATTAAATGTAATAAAAAATAATTTTCACATTTAATAATTATCAATACCATCATATTTATTATGTTCAAGTGAATCTAAATTATTTTTATATCATATAATAATAAAGTACTTAATATTATTATTACATTTATTATAATAAAGTTTAATCTAAATAACTATTATTCTTAATGATAATACATTCTTTATTTTGTTATATTTAGTATAGTTTAATGTAATTGTTAAATTTAATAATCGTATTTTAACATTATAAAACTACTATTAATATTAATTAGAATAAATGTAATCTAAATATTGGTCATATTTAAGAAGAGATATTATTATTGTTATTATAATAGTTATGTATAATAAAATGAAACTGAAGCTGCTCTTTTCACAATAATAAAACTACATTAACTTTATTAACATTAAATAAAGGTTAAATAATCCTCTCTGTGTCTCAGTGTGAACTAAAACCACCTCAGCAGTGAAAGTGAAGATCTGACTCACAGCTCTATAGATCTTAGCAACCAGAACGGACCCACCTTGACCTTCCCGTTGACCAGCGCCGCCAGGTTCCCCGGGTGGTCGGCGTTCCTGATGTCGATGTCGTGCGGCGACACGAACAGCTTCCTGTTTCTGCGGCAGAAGAACTGCGTCTCCGTCAGGCCGACCTGCAGCGCGTTGCCCCAGTTGGACAGGATCTCCATGGTAACGTACAGCGCGGGGGGGACGTCTGCCGGCGGCGGCGGCGGCGGCGGCTCTCTCTGCAACGCCGACAGAGCCGGTCACATCAGGCAGAGCGGGTCGGTTCCGGCCCGGCAGCGCGTGCCGCTGACTCACCGGCTGCTTGGAGGCGTCTGGGTTCTGGCCGGGTTCTGCTTCCAGCTGCTCCAGGGCCTTTAGGAGCCTCTGCTGCTGCCTGCACAGAATCACAGAGGTGAGGCTGGGCTCGGCGCCGCGCGGGGAGCCGGCGCCGTGAGACGGACCTGGGCGCCAGCAGGGTGATCCTCTGCATCGCCATGGAGACGCCGCTCTCATCCGTCCCATGACCACCAGGCGGCTTCACGCCGTTGACCTCCTGGTGACCCTGAGCCTGGAGGAGAGGAGAGAGTCAGCAGGACGCCACCTCCTATGCAACGTGATGATAAATCACTGGATTGGTGGACGATTAATTATCGATTAACAGTTTATTAGCTTAAAATTAGCTCCATCTGCTAGCAGGGCGTCAAACTCGTCTTCGGTGGTTGGAAGCTGATCCAGCCCAGCGCTGGGAACTATCCATCCATCCATCCATTTTCTTCCTCTTATCCTGGTCGGGTCTTGGGGGTAGCAGCTTCAGAAGGGAGGCCCAGACTTCCCTCCCCAGCCACGTCTTCCAGCTCCTCCAGGAACCCCAAGGCGTCCCAGGCCAGCAGAGAGACATAGTCCCTCCAGCGTGTCCTGGTCTCCCCTCCTCCCGGTGGGACCTGAACTCCTCACCAGGGAGGCGTCCAGGAGGCATCCTGACCAGATGCCCGAGCCTCAACTGGCTCCTCTCGACGTGGAGGAGCAGCGGCTCTACTTTGAGTCCCTCCCGGATGACCGAGCTTCTCACCCTGTCTCTAAGGGAACTAACCAGTTCCCTCTAAGCGCTGGGAACTAACCAGATTAATTTACTTCAGTATTTTCTTGTAAATCACTTTTCCATAACTCTTGACCTTATTGTGTTTGTATTTTTGGTTGCATATCTTATGCTGTTAGGCGACAGCAGTTACTTGTTTAGTGGGTAGATTTTATTTATTTCATTTTTCCTTTTCTTTGTAGGAATTGTGTATTTTATATATTTTTTGTATATAATGAGAAATCACTAAATTTAGCTCCAAACAATAAACTACAGAAACGACTGCTTAGACCAGAGGTTCCCAAACTGTGGGGGGCGCCGCCTGGGGGGGGCGCCGTACCGTTGCAGGGGGGGCGCGGGAAGCCGACTGGATGAAAAAAAAACCCCTGAACGCTGTAAGCTCTGGGTTTTTACCTCAGAATGACCAAGAGTCTCTGTTATTCCTCTGCCGGTCTGATTTAGTAGAGCTTCACTCCCATATACTGGTCTCTGTCACTTTTATCAGCAGTTAAACTGTTTCATCCGTTGTTAACATGGTAACTGTTTTTCCGAGCCGCCATTAACGCACCTGAGGAGACGCCATCGCTCTGAGGCTGGTTCTGCCCTGAAGGAGACCTGATGCTGTCATGTGTGGGTGTGATGTGTGTCTGTGTGTGTGTGTGTGTGTGGTGTGTGTGGTTGTTGTCAGTGTGTGTGTGTGTGTGTCTGTCAGTGTGTGTGTGTCAGTGTGTGTGTGTTGTCGTGTGTGTGTGTCTGTCGTGTGTGTGTGCTGTCAGTGTGTGTGTGTCTGTCGTGTGTGTGTGTGTCAGTGTGTGTGTGTCTGTCAGTGTGTGTGTGTCTGTCAGTGTGTGTGTGTGTCAGTGTGTGTGTGTCTGTGTCAGTGTGTGTGTGCAGTGTGTGTGTGTCTGTCAGTGTGTGTGTGTCTGTCATGTGTGTGTGTGTGTCAGTGTGTGTGTGTCTGTCAGTGTGTGTGTGTCTGTCAGTGTGTGTGTGTGTCAGTGTGTGTGTGTCTGTGTGCAGTGTGTGTCAGTGTGTGTGTGTCTGTCAGTGTGTGTGTGTCTGTCAGTGTGTGTTGTGTCAGTGTGTGTGTGTCTGTCAGTGTGTGTGTGTCTGTCAGTGTGTGTGTGTCTGTCAGTGTGTGTGTGTCTGTCAGTGTGTGTGTGTC
Organism: Poecilia picta; assembly: GCA_033032245.1. Taxonomy (NCBI): domain Eukaryota; kingdom Metazoa; phylum Chordata; class Actinopteri; order Cyprinodontiformes; family Poeciliidae; genus Poecilia; species Poecilia picta. Next base: position 25,647,118 of record CM065371.1, read on the forward strand.
TGTGTGTCAGTGTGTGTGTGTGTGTTAGTCTCAGACCGTGCTGCGGCTGCAGGCTCCGGCTCTCTGCCCAGGGCTGCAGTTCTCTCTCTGCATGGCGTCCCGGACGCTGCAGAAAACCCGGGTCGGGTCTCGATCCTCGGCTGACGCCTTCCTGGCTGCTGACAGCGGCCGCTCAGCACGGCTCCTCGGCCCTGACACACACACACACACACACACACACACACACACACACACACACACACACACACACACGATATTAATGCAAATTCATCTAAACTTTACCTCCACATCTCATACTGGAACAAAACATCAACAACTTCACACAAAAGGTTAATAAAATCATAATCAACAACAGAGTTTAAATGTCGGCTCATATTCAGACTCTCACTCTGTCCACCCCAGCCTGAAGGCGGCCGGTCCAACGTTCTGCTCTTCACCAACAGAGGCCTGCTGGGGACAAACGAGTCGCTGCTCTCTCTCCTCCTCGCAGACAGAGATCGTTCAATCTTACGCCCTAAGAAAGAGGAAACATTTCAGAATAAAAGCAGAAGCTTCATTTATTTCCACCTACAAATAACTGATCCCACAGCTGAAACGTGTCATTATGGTCATGAATGTTCACAGTTTAAATCATTTATCTGCTCAGTGTTTCCCCAAGGAGCAAATAGTTCCAATAATCTGAGGAGCATCAGTGTGTGTGTGTGTGTGTATGTGTATGGCGGCTTTTATTTCCTGTTATTACAGCTTTATTATCGCATTGCTACAACCTTTTTCTCTTATATGATTATGATATATGATATCTTATATATGACTTTTTGTATTATATTTGATTTTTACTTCACATTATTTTGACTTTTGTCCCTGTAATATTCATTTATTCTCATAATTTAAATCCCCTAGCCTGGCTCTAGTTCTCCGTCATACCGTGACTTGGTCGGTTCTCCATGTTCCTGCTGATCACCTCTAAAGCCTCATTAGAGTCCAAACTGGACCTGGTCGGGTTCCTCTCAGCTGCAGGTACCTTTATGCGAGGGTCCAAAGTCCAGCACAATGAGGTCCGCGGGGTCGAAGGCGCCGCTGCGTTGGCTCTTCCTGGAGCCGCTGCAGGATTTGGGTCGCGGCAGGCCGAGCTCATCCAGGCTCTCGGTGCTCCTCTCTATCTGCTCCTCGATCAACTCCTCGTCCGACTCCTCCCCCTCCGACCCGCGGCTGCTGCGCCGCACGCTGACCTCCAGGCTCCGGCGCAGAACCTGCGTCGCCGCCGCAGACGATGGGCTGAACATCGAGCCCTCAAACACACAGCGCTGCAGCTGAGCTGCCTGAAAACACGAACCACATTCAGGCGGTTCCTCACCTTCACCTCCTCCAGGCTGAGCAGAACCTTCTCGCTGCGCTCCGGGTCGGCCGGGCCGCCCTGGACCTCCGGCCTGCAGCTGAAGGAGCGCTGAAGCTTGGAGGCGTCTCCACATGGCGAGCGCCGGCTGCAGCTCTGCAGGCGGCGCCAGGGATGGAGGGAAGACGGGAAAACGGAGGAGATGGAGATGAGGACAGACGTCGGAGGCGCGGCCTCCTCTACATACAGCCGCCGCCACCAGGAATCTCCATCTACCTCCATGTCCACACTTTCATACGGCTCGAAATCCTCAGAGTAGCGAAGATCAGGGCATAGTTTGACTCTGGGTCCGTCCTCCGTCCGGATCTCAACAGATTCCTGCATGAAGAGGAGATGAACGTCTGAACCAGAGACACTGAAACTCCCACACTCTGCTTCTAGTTTTACTGAAGTCATTCTACTGTATGATGAAGTGCTGCTGCTTTTACTTCAGGAAAACTTCTGTCATTTCGTCACTGAGTGAAGGAAAAAGCTTCGTTTTAATAAAATATTCAAACCAGCAGTATTTATTAAAGTTTCATTAATTTGTTATTGAAAGAAACTGATTTGGAAATAAGTTTCTTCTGCCTGATTTTTGTTATTTTGTAATATTTTTCACTTTTTGTCAGTGTGATGGACAAATCCGTGGCCAAACTCTGCAGTCGGCAACTTTTATGCACAATTTATTTTTAATTCAAACACAACACTTAGTTTCAGTAAAACATTTATTAGTTGATTTGATACATTTGTTCTTTATGTTAGCGCGCACATTTAGTCAACATGTGTATTTATATCAACGTTAAAGTTTAATTTGCTTCCATAATATTAACTTTGTTTTCTGTTGCCGGTTCTTACCTTCTTTGGAGTGTCAGACTAAAGATGGAGGCCTCAGCAGCTGATTGGACTGAACCACTAGTTCCTGCTGGCAGGGAAATTTTGTAGTTTCTTTGTTTAGATAAATTTTGTGTTTAAGTAAATATTAGTATTTAAACTTTAATATTTTTTGATTTTCATTTTTGTGAGTCTTAGCCAAACTTGGCTGTACTGTTATTGTGTTTGTAATTGTATTCTGTTTATTTACCCCTGTTGTGTCTTAATTGGTCTGATCAGCCGGTTTATAAACCTTGTGTGTCATTTCTCTGTTAGGTCAGTTATGTTCGTTTGTGCAGCCAGTTTGTTTACATTTTTGCCTGAGTTCAGTTTTGTTTCTTTGGCCTCTTTTCTGAGCTCAGTTTATCTTTTTGTCATTTTATAATCTGTGGGTTAAAATAAAAAAAATCTATTTTTCTGATTAATATCCTGTTTTTAACTCGGTCCATAACAGTCATTAAAACACTAAAGTTTCCACATAATTTTATACTTTTTAATTATTTCACACTAAACGCCTGATGTTTTGATCAGTCACCCGTTTGTCTCTGAGTTTTGGATTTTGCACCAGGTTTAAAATAGTTTTAACTTTTTCATACTTTGGTTCGTTTTCAGGCGCAGAATTTTAAAAATCCAAAGTCTTGTGTTGTGATTAAACTGGATTAAGTAACGAACTCTGAACAGAAGACACTATTTTCAAAAAAATGTTGAACAACCAGCTGACTGGAGTTGTACTACGGCCGTAATCTGCCAACAAATGACGTTTTTTCACATCAGTTTGAAAGGCTAATCAATAGATCCATAAACTAAAACCAACATCTACATTTTCAGTTTGTTTTAGTTTCATAAACATACATTATGGTTCCGGTAAGTCATAGTTTCTCCTCATTATTTACTATTTCTATTTATTCCAGTTGAAACGCTCTCTCTCTCTCTCAGGTCTGGTTAGTTTTAGTGACCTGCAGTAACCTCAGGTTGTACCTGCACCCATTCCTTCCTGCGGATGCGCTCCGGCGCCGTCTGACTCCTCTTCCGGCTCGTCTCGGATCCCAGAATCCCGCTGCGCTCGGCTAGCTGGTGGGCGCTGCTGCACACGTCTGCAGATGGCAGAGAGGCAGGAGTGTGAACAGGAAACACTAACGCAGACGGCCGCCAGCGCAGAAGGAAATGAAAAGCTGTTGCCATCGTTGATCCGCCGTCCGGCGCTCGGAGCCGGACGGCCATCAGATCCTGGACCGTCAGATCCTGGACTGTTAGATGCTGCAGGCGGCAGCAACACGACGTTTACACGCCTCGTTCTCACCAAGAACCAACTTTAGTTATCGATTCATCAATTATTCTGGTGATTAATCAGGTAAAAATTGTCCCAATCTGCAGATTTTTCGTTTAATATTTTTTATACATTAGAACAGGGGTCACCAACTCCAGTCCTCGAGGGCCACCCACCATCCTGCAGCCTTTATTTTCACCTCTACTCCAAAAGATCTGAATTCCCTCACCAGCATTCATTCCTCTCTGCAATAGGCTGGAAACGAGCCGTTTATTTGATCCAGGTGTGTTTGAGCAGAGACACATCTAAAGGTTGAAGGATGGTGACCCTGGAGGACTGGAGTTGGTGACCCCTGCATTAGAAACTAACATATTGATAATTATATAATAATAACAGGTTAACCTTCTCAAAGACCAATAAACTTTAACTTTGTTTAAAAAAAAAAAAAACTCCACTGGACCTGGAAGATATTTTAAATATGCAAAATAAAACTGACCCAGTTCTCCTGGTCCTGTCAGAAAGATTGGACCAGAACTCCAGAAAACTAGAGAGAAGCTTCTGGAAGGAAACCCAGAACGTTTGACCCCAGCAGCTGTGAGCAAACGTCACAAACTAGGAATGATTTGGGTTAATCTACCCAAAACATGCCGGTGAGGAAAAGGACAGCAGTCTGTTTAGAAATCTATTTCTAGCGGATAGAAAACGTAAACGACCTTTGACCCTCCGGTTAAAGCAGCGGTACCTGCGGCCCGCTGGTCCGGCAGAGAGCAGGCGGTTCTGGAAGCCTTGCTGTTCCTCCGACTCGCCTCGGCGTTCGCTCCATTAAAGTAAATGGAAAAGCCTTCCTCCAGCCGCTCCAGCTCCACCTCCCGCCGACCTTTGACCCTGAGGCGCCTCAGAGCTCTGGTCAGGAAAACAACTTCAACTTCAGGTAATTGCAGGGAAAGATATAAAGACGTTTCCAGTTTTAAATCTGTTCTCCAGGTTGATTATTCTAACAGCAAAAGTTCCAGATTTGAAACAAAAAAGGCGACTAAATGAGTTAAAATTTACATGGAATTAAGAGCCACATAATTAACTAAAGTAAATTCTGGCTCTAAAAATAATCCAACATGATTCTGCAGCAGAACCTTGCAGAAACATTCATGCATAGTAATAAAAAAAATCTAAATAATTAATAAAAATAAAACATAAATCTAAATTAGATTTATAAATAATTTCTCGTTATGCGTGTTAAAAATATTTTAGATTTATATTTTATAAAGAAAATTCATTACATATTTTATACACATTTTTTCTGGAGGGATTATTTTCCCAGCTGCTGTATTTTCATACGTTCACATTCATGCGTCGATCCTAAGACAGGAAACAACCAGGCGCCACCATCAGTCACCAAGTCTGTGTGGAATCCGACCTTCAGTCAAACTTCACCTGTTCTTCTGCTGGAGGCCGATTAAATATTCATCCAGAGTTTCATCTGCAGCCGACTCCTCCTCTCGGCTCGCTTTCCTCCCCTTTAAACACAACCAGGGAAACGAGTCACCCTAATTCACTCATTCATATTCACCATACAGGTCAGATCAGGTTATCTGCAGACTCAGGCTGAATGACTGGATGATGCTACAGGAAGAGCAGAAATAATGTGTTTTATGGCTTTAATTTGGTTAATTTAATGCACTAAGTGTTTATAAACATTCATGCATGCAGACGAGTCAGCAACGTCAAAACAGAAGCATTAATTTAAGGTAAAAGAAATGAAATGAAAGTACTAATGAAGCAGAAGCAGGAAGTGCTGAATCACACCAAAACACAAACATCAGTCATGAGTGGCGGTCAAAGCTGCTTCCTGTGGCAAACCCAGAATAAAACTAAACCGTTTTATCACATTACAACCAAACGGTTTTGTTCACATTTAATGCATTTAAAGTACAGCCCTGAAGATGAAGGAAAATTATACTCAGTTCATAATTTTTCATACAAATTAAAACCAGAAAGTGTGGCAGGTAATTATTTTCTGTCAGGGCTGGTCCAAGCCCAAAACCCAGCATGTCAGCATCAGATGCTTTATCATTTCTAACCTCCTCTATGTGTGAAACATACCTGCTATCATTAGCATCATCTGTATTTAGCTTACATCATCTCAGAGCTATTATGGAATTTAATTTTAACCTTACAGGAGTAGCAGAATTAAAACACAATTATCTGAATTTTGAAATGCAGAGTGGTATATTTGAAAGTAACATCAGCCCATAAAGTCTAAGTTTACAGAAATCGTATATTTCCCCAGCAGGCAGCTGCATCAACAGGGAGAAATTAACCTTTATTTCTGGAGCAACTATAAGAACAATGTGGAAATTGTTCCTCCATGTATAATCGCACTTAGTTTGTATGATACAATGTTATTTTAAACATGTCTACATTTATTTTCTCATGCCCCCAGGTGCTGTTGGGGGCCCCCTGGTGGTGTGGAGGCCCTTAGCAGCCGCTTAACCTGCATATGAATTGGGCCGGCCCTGCTGCAACATGTTAAAGGTGTATTAATACTTTTTTTGCTAAATCTCTGACATCACAACAGTCACCTGAAAGCCAGGCTATGTGATTCTTACAACCACAATGCATGACAATGGAAATAAATCAAAGGTCTTACTCAGTTTCTATTGGGCTAATAGTTACAGCATCTGAAGCAGAGCAGAGAGTAGAAGAAAGAAACCAGGTGTTAGAGCAGAAACCATCAGTGCATTGATGGTTTAGATCATTACTCCTCACAGATGAGGAGTAATGATCTAAAATCAGGCCAACCTGGTTATCCATGTCGTCCTGCAGCCGCCGGAGGATCCCGCATCCTGCCAGCCGGAGATCATGGAGGTTCCTGCAGTAACCGGAGCTCAGTCTGGTTCTCCCTGCAGGATGAACCTGGATTCAGCCTGAATGTGACGGTTTACTGAGTTTAATCGATGCTGCTGCTCCGTTAGCATCAACACATCTGTCCAGTCCGACCCTGAACCAGCTGGCGGCTCCTGGCACGTTTTCACCAGCAATAAAACACCATTTATTTACCAATACAACTGCGCTTTTTTCCTTTTGTTCACCGCGTTTCATTCATTACACGTTAAATCTGACAGGCGAGGTTAAAAGCTGTTAGCAACCAGCTAACGCTGCGGCTAATAACACGAACGGCTGAGGAGTTTAACAGCCAACAGCGCTAAATGTTCATGGAAACACCGAATAAACTTTAATGTTCCCGCTCTGATAAACATATTAGTACTTACAGGACACACAAAGCCGGACTTTATCCTTCAGGTAAATACCGAGTCTTATTTTTTTTTTTCGGGTCTCGTGTGTTGGTCAGTTACCAGGAGAGATTTCAGCCAATCAGAGGAGCCGCATCAGCGTTGGACACGCCCACCGGCCATCCCGGCGTCAGCTGTAACCGGGTTCACATCTATTTAGGCTGCGTTCACACTGCAGCCTGAAGTGAACCAGTTCCGAATTTTTGGCAATTCTGACGTTTTTTAGCTGGCCGTTCACACTGCCAGTAAATGGACCTGCATGTGTTCTGCAGTGTGAACGACCTGAAAGTGTCCCGCATGCGCAGTAGAGGGCGCCATAGCGTCAGCGTTCTGCCAACCGCCATAGAAGAAGAAGAGCTCAGTGGAAGTAAACATGGAGGCTAACGGTGGAGCTTAGCTTACATATTTGAAGTTGTTGTCCAACCAGAGCAACATATTAGCAACTGATGCGGGCGCGGAGCTAGGGGGGGCTATGGGGGGCCGCTGCCCCCGGGGCCGGGCCGGATGGGGGTCCGGGTCTGGAGGTGCCAGGGGGGGGGGGAATGGTTTCAAGTTGCTTAAATGTCTGATTATAGACGGAGAAAGTCGCCCTCGCCTGGTGAGAAAAGGTGTATTTAATGTTAAAGTTTCCTTCCCCAATGGAATATATACCAGTCAGTCCCAATGACTGTTTCACTCACGGTTTAGCCGAAATGCTTCCTGGGTAAAAATCAGGACAAACGCAGCACTACCCCCCCCCCCCCCACTCAATAGTTTCAGTTTCATCCAGTTTCCAGTAGCGCAGTCGATGCAAGTAAGGGGCCCAGTGATTTGTTAGGGTCCAGTAATTGGCCCGCTAGTGACTTAATCCTCATATAGTCGTCATGGTTGTTGTTTTTCTTCCGTATCAGGACTCAGAATAGTGAGATTTGTTGAGAATATGTAACGTTCAGTTGGGATGAATGAGACCTGGACGTTATGGTCGCATTTGAATCGGATCCGTATCGATATGAGTCACATTCTAAAAGAATCTGACCTGAGCTGTTCACACTGCCATGAAAAGATCGGATACAGGTCACATTACGACAGAAACATCAGAACTGGGTCACTGCAGGTGTGAACGCAGCCTATGAATGAATGAAACTGAAACGGATGGATGGATGGATGGATGGATGGATGGATGCTGCACACCTCTTATCCATCCATGCAGTATAAACTCGCTGAGGCCTTTAAGGTCAGAAATTTAACACTGTTTTTATTTATTATAAATCAGTACATTTCATATAAAAAAGTGGGCTTGAAATAAAACCATATTAGATGTAAACCAAACAGATCAGGAAGTGGCCACCATCTTTATGACGTCACATCCTCTCCACCACCCAGCAGGTCTAATTCAGCTCAGTCTGAACAGTAATCATGTGGTTTAGCATCGATCTGTGCAAAGCATTCAAGTACAGCAAATCAGCGCGCTGGTTCCGAGCCGCCAGCGCCAGCAGCATTAGTATTCGCATTATTCATCTTTTATTTTGAAACTCCTGCATGAGTTTCTGCATAAATTACCCACAAATCCTAGCTTTCAGTTCCTGCAGAAGAAGGACACCGATGTCTCTCTGCTGTCTTTGAAAGATGGTAGACATCAACGCCAGGAGGAAAAAAAATAAAAACAAAAACGGGATGAGGCTGGTACCATGGAAACGACCTCGATTTGAAACCAATAAAAATGAAATCCTCCCGTCTTCTAATTAAACATTTGAGCAGCAAACATTTTTTGTCATTTCACTGCAAAAACAAATTACCAAATGATTTTTGGTGTAAATCTATTATCACACCTGAAATGAGACAAAACTAATTAAAAAACCTTTCAGCCATTTAGAGGAGCCCGTTTTCTGTCAATAATTCTTTAATATTTATGAAAAGGTCCTAGTTCTACTGGTAAGTTATTTCACCTGTAACACAAGAAAATGTCTCGCTAAAAGTGAAATGATCTACTAGAATCAGTGGAAAGATTTTATTTCTGCAGTGAAACCAGAAAATGTCTATTTTTAAGGTTTAGTTTTTGATTAGAGGAACATATCACCATCTGATGTTTTATTGCTTCAATTACAAACGTTGCACTGCAAAAACAGAATCTTACCAAATGATTCTGGTTTAGTTTCTAGTGCAAATATCTTATGGCTTTTGAAACAAGCAAAACTAACTTATTAGAAACTTTTCAGCAACATATAAAGGTTTGTTTAAAGATAATTATTATTTCTCTTAAAACTTGTCTTATAAGCTAAAAATCTTCAACATTTCATCAACATCAAGGCTTTATTAACGTAAAACAAGTTCTTACTTCTTGCTGAAAAGTTACTTTGGTTATTTTTTATAGTGTACTAAGAAATTTGCACCAGAAACGAGACAAAAATAACTTGGTAAGATTTAGTGATTTTACAGTGTTTAAAGGTTTTAATAAAAGTTTCCAGAGATCATTACAGGTCAACCAGCTGATCCACATTAAGGAAATCAAACAAAATAGAAATACAGTGTCAATCAACTCTGCAGCAAATTTTTGTTATAATTTAAAGGTTTTCCAATGTGTCCACAAACAAAACCAAAAGTAATTAGTATAAATTCATTTTGCCCAGTTTGTGCAGGTAAAATATTCCCTGCATGCAAAATCTGTTTGATTTTGTAAATGTTGTTGATTGACCTTTGATGACCTCTGGAAACATTTATTAACGTCTTTAAATCATAGCGGCACAAACGTTTGACGCCAACTTAGTGATATTTGAAGGAAGTGGGGAGAGAAAAACCAAAGTGATGCTTCAGCGTCGAAACGGCAGAACTAAATCCAGAACCGATCGGCCCGTCAGACACAGCAGCGCCAACCTGGACATGTGAGCAGATTTCAGCCCAAACCTTCACTGAGCGACACAACAAACTGTTTCATGACTGAAACATGAGGATAAAACAATAACTTAAACAGAAGAAGTGCTTAAAAGAACCTCAGAGCCCTTTGAAGAGGAGGAAACTGGAGCTCACTGCAAAAAACATCACCGATTAATGTCGGTTTCTACTGCAAATACACCGACAAATAAAAAGCAAGATAGAGGAGCTTGTTTTAAGTAAATAATTCATTGACATTGATAACAATGTGCTGGATTATTTCACTTATAACATGGGAAAAAGTGAAATAATGTTTCCATCTATAGGAATGAAGAAATGATTAAAAACAAGCTCTTAAAATTTCAGGAAAAGTTGTTTTTGTCCCATTTCAGGTTCATTTGACTAGAAACCAGACAAAATACTTGGTAAGAAAGAAAATAAAACCAAATGATTAATTTGATTAATCATGATTAATTGATAACAATTTAATAATCATAACTAATCATTTCAGCAATATTTCAAATAAAACAAAACCAATTTAAGTAAAATTTCAGGATGATTTGAGCTTGTTTTTAGTAAAAAAATATCAATGAAAAGGTACTAGATTATTTCAAAATGTCTTAATTATGTGTCAAAGATTTTTCATCAATATTAACGATGTAAAACAAGCTCAGTTCGTCTTGGTTCAGGTGAACTGAAGTATTTGCTGATTCTTTTTGTCTGGTAAAACTACAAAAATACTCAAACAAATAAGAAAAATAACTTCAATTAATCAGGTTAATTGTGATCAATTATTACAAATAATTGATCACGATTAATCGTTTCAGCCCTACTTAGGAAAAGTTTCACCAGGATATGAGTTTGTTTTCAGTTAGTAATTCATTAATACTGATGGTAAGATGTAGAAGATTATTTCTTTTATTTCTCTCATAAAATGTGGAAAATGTCATTAAAAGTGAAATAATCTGCCAATGGAACATTTTCATTAATATTAATGAATTATATTGAGCTACACAGTTGGGCATATGTTAGTTTCCTCTTGTTTCAGGCGCATTAAGACATTTGCAGTAGAAACTGGACCAAAATCAACGGGTGAGGTTTTATATTTTTGCAGTACAGGAACCGAACAGGAGCGAAACCAAAAGCTGAAATGGTAAAACTAATAATTCCCAGAAGTCTGCTTCACTTATAAATCATACTCTTCCCTCTGATAGAAATATGTGTGGTTTTGAGGTCAGTGGCCCCCCAACGTCTGTGCGCCGCGGCTTCCCTGGGCGTCCGGCCCGTCCGAGGCGCTGCAGTCCGTCTCCTGGTCCTTCGCCGGCGCCGCCTCCTCCGCCTCCTGCTCTCGTTTCCGGCGCTCCAGCTCCCACTCCACGAAGGTGTCGAAGAGGCTGGGCCAGGCCTCGTCCTCGCTGTAGTTGCTCAGGTCCGGCCCGATGGCCTGCGTGAAGTTCAGGAACATGTTCCAGGTGTCTCTGGAGATGCCGCGGACGCCCGACGGGTTCTCGGCCAGGAAGTCCAGCCAGCGCTCCAGGACGGGCGGCGTGCCCTGCGTGAAGACGAGGCGCCACAGGGCGATGGCGATGTCGCGCTGCAGCGAGCGCTGGCCCTCGTCGGCGTCCAGGCCGAACTGGAAGGTGAAGCGGTACAGGTCCTTGAAGCTCTCCTCGTCCTGCGCCTCCAGCAGCAGGAAGGGGAAGCGGGAGCAGATGCCCTCGATGCTGTCGGCCCGGATGGACCTGCAGCCCTCCACAAACTCCTTCCTGATGGGGAGAAACCAGAGCAGAGGATGAGAGCAGGACACCAACCAGCTGCAGCCATCAGCTGGGAAAACAGACCACAAAATATTACAGCCAAAAACGACTAAACTTTACAGGGTGAAGTCAGGCAAGAATTAAATTATAATATTAAGTTGTGCAACAGTAAAGCTGCAAAACTATGAGAATAAAGTTGTAGAATTACATTAATAAAATTATAAAATTACAAATAAAGACAAGAAGTCGGAGCTGTTGCCTTGCAGCAAGAAGGTTCTGGGTTCGATTCCCAGTCTTTCTACATGGAGTCTCCATGTTCTCCCTGTGCATGGTGGGTTTTCTCCAGGTACTCCGGTTTCCTCCCACAGTCCAAAAACATGACTGTCAGTCACTGGTGGGAAGTAACGAAGTACAAGTACTTCGTTACTCTACTCAAGTACAATTTTCACGTATCAGCACTTTACTTAAGTATATTTAATAATGGATACTTTCTACTTTTACTCCACTACATTTTACAGTAAGTATATGTACTTTCTACTTCACTACATTTCTACTAAACTGTCGCGTTACTCGTTACATCCAAGTCACGTTGCTCTTTTTTTCCATTAAAATGTGAAGCTCAGGGACTTAAGGTAGCGCCGAAAAATCCGAGCAATAACGTGACTTAGTGTCTGTTGTCACCCATCTCTCCACCTTTACTCGCACACGGAGCTCCAGACATGCGCAGTGGTTTCCTCTGAGTGGGAGAAGATGTCTGTCTAATCGATAATAGCTGCATAAATCAATATGCGACATGTAAAATCAGCAGCGCTTTCACAGACGGTGGGGACTAAGTCCAACTTTTAGCGTCACTTGGAAGGAAACCTTAAAGAAAGATAAGATCTGTGGACATCAGTTCTGAGTTTGAATAGTTCTGGGTTTAATCAGTTCTGGTTTAATCAGTTCTGAGTTTATATCAGTTCTGAGTTAATCAGTTCTGAGTTTGTAATAGTTCTGGGTTTAATCAGTTCTGGGTTTTAATCAGTTCTGTTTAATCAGTTCTGAGTTTAATCATTTTTGGGTTTAATCAGTTTCTGGTTTAATCAGTTCTGAGTTTATCAGTTCTGAGTTTAATCATTCTGGGTTTAATCATTCTGAGTTTAATCAGTTCTGGGTTTTAATCGTTCTAGGTTTAATCAGTTCTGAGTTTAAATCAGTTCTGAGTTTAATCAGTTCTTGGTTTAATCAGTTCTGAGTTTAATCAGTTCTGGGTTTAATCAGTTCTGAGTTTAATCAGTTCTGAGTTTGAATAGTTCTGGGTTTTTCATTGCAGTTATTGTCACTTTTTGTTGTCTAATCTGTTAGTTTTATTAGTATTAATGCTGTTTTTAGTTTTATCGGTTTAATTTAGTTTATTAGTTGTTTTTCATACTTTGGTCAATTTTTAGGTGAAAAGGGTGAAAAGTATTGCGATTAAATTTGTTAATGAATACTCAACATTAACAAATGTTTTCTGTTTTTATTATTAAATATTTTAGTAATATATTACATTATTTAACAATCGACTGGTGTTTTCTCCAACCTTTTACTCAATGTAATTTGCCCATAAATGCTCGTTTAGAAAAAAATACAAATAAAAAATCAATTCCCCATCAGTTCAAAAAGCTAAAAAATATATTTATTTTCCCCAAACCAGAGGACATCGTATCGGTAATTTCAGGATGTTTTAGTTTTATAAAAGCACAGCATCCTCAGAGTCAGTTATGGTTTTTATTTATTTCAGTTAAAGAAAATGTTTCCTCAGTTTCCGTTCGTTTTAGTTAATTCTAATAAACTTGTCAACACGTTTACAGTAAATTTAGTGTTTATCAGCTGATGTCACTTTCAAATAGTAAAATATTAGTTCTGTTATTTTTAGTTAACGGTTCAGGGTTTCTCCCAATAAACCAGCTGTGCCTGGCGGTGGAGGCGCCTGGCGGTGGAGCCGCCTGGCGGTGGAGGCGCCTGGCGGTGGAGCCGCCTGGCGGTGGAGGCGCCTGGCGGTGGAGGCGCCTGGCGGTGGAGCTGCCTGGCGGTGGAGCTGCCTGGCGGTGGAGCCGCCTGGCGGTTAAGGCTTCTGGTGTGTTTTAAAGCTAAAAAAATGTTTAAAGTTGAGAGGAAATTGCAAAATATCACCAGGTAATTATGTTGTTGGAATACATTTTCAACAAAACCTAAACGTAACATAAAATAAGCAAACAAGCAGAGGTCAGCCTGGCGGGGTGTAATTAAGGCCTGGGTGCCCACCAGGCTGGTGAAACCCAGGGAAACCTGCTATAACGACCTCGGCGCCGTACCGTGTAAACTTGCACATGGTGGCTGCCTGAAACTTCCAGGCCAGAACCAGAACCCGGAACTCGGCCGGGTCGACGCAGAGGTCGTTGCAGAACCGCTCCATGCCCTCCTCCAAGATGGCGTCCTCCAGCTCGTCCTTGTAGCGCGCGAACAGCTCGTCGATGCGCGCCATGCACAGCCCGTCGCCGTCCTCCCTGCACGGCTCCCTCATGGCGGCGGAGATGACGGGCGTCTCCATGGTAACCTCTAAGGCCTTGGTGCCATTCAGCAGCTCGCCGGCGGATTTGCCAGAGGGGGCGCTGCAGTCGTCTTTGTGCACGCCGCCGCCGCTGGCGCTGTCCACCCGCTTGTGGGACTTGGACGCGCTGTCCTTGTCTCCGCTCTTGCTGCCCAGAGACGACGTCGGGTTCTTACACTTGGTGACGCACTGGCCCATGTCTCTGGTCTCTGTCCTCCTCGCCCTCAGTCCCCGTCCGAACCGCCCACACGCCTCTTCTCTAGCCGGGCGAGATGCCTCCACATACCCTCAGGCCTGAGAGACAGACAGGTGCATGCTGGGAATCTCTACAGTCAATGTTTTTATTCAATAAGAGTAAAAAACAACAGAACTACCTTTCACAGATCTGCCAAAGCTTCAACAGTCGAACCTAAAAACCCTGAAAGAGAAAAGGAGAAAAACATCAACATCACTGTATGTAGGTCTGCACTTGGACTAGGCCATTCTAACCCTTTGAACTAAACTAACCTATTATTTAATTTCTCTTTGTGATCAATAAAGTATTTTATGAATCTCTCTGCCTGGATGCAAGTTTGGACAATAAATAAATAAATAAATAAATATCACAATAAACATGTGATCAATGTCTGATAGAACCGCACAGCATTCTGGGAGAAGTAGACAGAGGAAAGACTTTAGTCACTGCTTGCTAAGCTAGCTGGTAGCATCAACTCTCTCGCACTTGGGTTTCCTAGCAACAACCTGCTAGGCAACTGGGGCAGAGGCAGATTAATGCTTCAAATTAAACCACTTGGAGTGAAAACTGAATGAAACAGGAAAGGTTTGGTTACATTTCAAATATTTCAAACAAAAAGTCTAAAAATGATCAACAGTCTGACATGAAACTATTTTCTTAAGCCTTATTGTCCAGAACCGGCTGGACGTTTAGAGATTCAACATGGAGGACAAGCAGATCACAGAGCGTCACCACAGCGATTCTACTGGACAAGAAGTCATTAACAAACAGTAATATTGTTTCAACTGTATAAAGATAAGGGAGTAATAATGCAAGTCTCCTGTCTCAAAGAACAATAAACTGTAATTTTGTACAACTTAAACACTGGAGGACATTTTAAATATCCAAAACAAAACAAACAATAAGACAAATAAAAGAAAACATTTACTAAAGTTGATTATGAAATCTATGGACACAAAGTAACTCTTCAGAAAAATATCAGCAGAATGGAAATTATTCAGATTATTTCAATTTATCATGTTCAGAGTAAAACTCAAAGTTGAGTTTGGGAAGTCAAAAATTTAGCTTGGAAAAAGTTTTTCATAGAATTTCTGAAATTTATTAAAAAAAAATCTGAGGTTATTGAAAAATATTGCAATATATTAAATGTGTAGTGATTTAGCAAAAAACTGAATATTAATTTTCTGAGATCAAACCAGAGGAATAAATGCTCTTCTGTTTTTCCTCCTGAAGGAGGAGAATCCGCCACGTTTACGTCCCATAAAAATATTAATATGGAAACTAAAATTTAATCCTCACATCGTCTGTTAATCTGTTTGTCTCTTTGAAAGAATTGGAGGTTTTTAGTTGGATAATTTCTCTGGAATAAACCCAGAAATGTTAGAATCAGGCGTCTGATTCTCACACGCCCAGCAGGTCCTGATTTCTTTACCCAGAAAACAATCAGCTGAAATAAATGATGAGGATTTTTATCTGTGAATCCCAGATTTATGCATCAGATCAGAACACGATGGCTTTCGGTAAACGGACAATAAAACGTAAATAATCCTATCTGTGGGATTATTATGGGATTAAGTCACAACGTTCCCACATTTTGGAGTGTTTTTCACCCGAAGCAGCGACCGGAGACAGTTTCTGTTTAAGTTCATCATCTGGGTCGAGCTTCCTGGAGCCGTCGCCGTTTCGGCTCGTTCACCGAACAGATGACTTGGGTTTTCCTCAGCGGGTTCTGGACGCGCTCCAGACAAACCCAGATAAAGCCTGGACTCATAAAACGTTTCTAATCATTAATGTTGCAACATGATGCTGGGAGTTTCCTGTGTTTAGATGTGGGTTTGCATCAAGGCCGGATTAATCATGTGGTTCCGCTGGTTGGACCTAATCCATGATTCAGAGCCGTTCCTGGGAAATATTCTGCAACGCGGCAATGAAACATCAAGATTGCTCAACTTTGGTTGCAAAAGTTCATCCAGAAAACTTTTGTAAACAAAACTTTTTCATATTTCACCACAAACCTTTCCACTTTGGTCAGATTGGATGAAGGGTCAGAATTTACCGTTCATCTTTAACGTCTTATGACAAGAAATTTATTGTTTCGATAAATATTTTTAGGGATGCACAGACAAAATGTATTAAAATATTAGTATTTTATATTAATTTACCAATACACTGGCTCAGCCATTTTTACCAATATTTTACTTGATTTATCATCATAATAATTAATAGATTCCTTTATTACTAAAATAACCAATCAGTTTGTTTACTTATTCACTGAAAAAAATAAGATGTGAAGTTTGAGGCTGAAAATCTGAACTTATTCTGGGATTAAAGGCAGAAAAGGAGACAAATTTCCATTCAGTCGACTTCAGAAACCTGGTCGTTTTTCCAGGGGATTCATATAAGACAGAACTGATGATAAGTATTTGTTCCTTGTATCTTTTAGGGAATGTTGGGCTGTAATCATAGCCGGCGTGTTTCAGCTGAATGAGACGAAGATGATGATGATGATGATACTTACATAAAGTCTTTCGGACGGCATCGTCTTTCAGATCTGCTCCATCATTGCGACCTTGACATCAGCAACGCTGCAGAGACACATTATCCTGTCGTCATAAGCAGAACGGGACACCTCATCATTCCCAGACCTGCAGGGAATATTTCCCTCTGGATGTCGTTTAGTCACAACTCAAAAAAAAAAACAACATTATTACTGGTTTAAGTCTGACTTGCAGTGCGGCTTTGAGCAATTTTCTATGTCTCAAGTTTGAGGTTTCCTTCCTAACATCTTACACATTTCACAGCTCAAACACATGCTATTAATTACACAGCAAGTTGCTGTTGGAGCTCAGCTCCAGTCTGTTTGGGATTAGCTGTGGTTTGGTCCATTCCTGGTACACAGAGACGGTCCGACACCAAGTTACCAGGGGGCCCAGGAACCGAGTTTATCGCTCAATCAAACTTACAGATTTTAAAAATACTTTTGTTTTCCCCCAATGGGCTTCTGTAGATTAGGATGACCATCTAGTTTTACAGTTTGAATTTACGTCAACTCCCACAAGGAATGATTGAAATAAATATTTGTTGTCAATTTCTTTTGAAGAAAATGAGAAAAATAAAACAAATCGGATTTGGTATGAAAGAAAACAAGACCTTATTTTTAAGGTATATTGCCCAGCTTTCACAGCCATGGGGCCCAGAACAAAATAAATCAAAAGAACAGCATTTAATCACTTAGTATTAAATGAGACAGAGTCACTAATGTGAGCTCTGATCAAGATGAAACTGTGATTCTGTCTCAATACAGCTGAAAAATGCAGCATTAATTGTTAAAGTAAAACTCAGACAGTAAAAAATGAAACGGGGACAAAAAGTAAATTAGAAATGTTTACAAATATATTAATCTAACAATGTCTCCTCAGTAGAGGGGCGCTGGCCCCCCTTTGCCCCCCTTCTAGAATCGCCTATGCATTTAAAGGCATCCAGGATAACCTGCAGTGATCAATGCAGCGGACATGTAGAGACACGTCTGACTCCGTCCCAAACTGGAAAGCCTGGACGTCTGGAGGCCCATTTTCATCCACAACAAACCTGAACCATGCAACTCATCCAGACATCAGTTTAACCGGATTAGCTGGTCTGAAATCTGTCCGAGGCAAAGCATAGTTTCAATAACAACATTTAACATCTGCAACGCCGCTGTCAGCGGTTCACTTTCATCAGAAATCACCTTTAACGTCGTTTTAGGAAGTTAAGCTTGGTTTAAAAAGAAACCAGCCGAGCAAAACCGAGTGAATCTAACAGCAGAAACAGTCCAGAATGAGACGTAAACATCGCCTTTAACCCGATGTAAGCGCGACACTCTTTGCTGTTACGAGCTAAATTAGTTATTACCCACCGAGGAGCTGCTGATCAATAATCCATGATTGTTCAGGAGGACATTTAAACGTCTCCATCTGAAGAGTTTGGCCCAGGCGGCGCTGCAGCGACAGCTTAGCTGCGGCTAAGCTAACGCCTTAGCGTTAGCTAGTCACAGCACTGCGAATATCCGACAGAAAAACACTCACCTTTTCCGAAAATTACGTGTCGAGTGGTTTCAATGTGCATCATTCCGAAAAAGAAGGTTTAAAAAAGGCAACAAAGAAGTTAAATAAGTTGGTCGAAACCCCGAAGTGGAGCAAAAACTCGTAGAGCTTTTGCTAGCTAACTAACTAGCGGGGGCAGCAGGCGAAAGAAAACTTTAGCACCAAAGTTGGTTGTTTTTCTGTTTTAGGGGAAAAATACGTGAAAACGCCGAGAGTCGGAGTTTGTCTTCGAGTCCATTTGGAGTCGAGTTCAGTGTGAGAAAAGAAGAAACTCGGAGTAACGCAGCTGCCTGTTTCTTTGTGCTTCCCCTTACAGTCATTGAGCGCAGTTACATTACAGACATTTTCCTGCATCACTTCCTGCCTCCAGCAGCCAACAGCTGATCTCCGTCCGAACAGGGCCGAGCACTGGGAATCTGGGGCCCGGTTCCCTCTGGGGCCCGTTCCCTCTGGGGCCCGGTTCCCTCTGGGGCCCGGTTCCCTCTGGCACCTTCCGGGGTTATAATGGCTGGAGGTTCTCCATTAGAGTTGAGTTTAATTTAGTTGTGACTTTTTGTTTATTTAATTTGGTTCGTTTTCATTGGTTTTGTAGAGTGTGTTTGCTAAATTTGATTAAATATTGTTTAGTCTTTAAGTTTAGTTTTTAGTAGTTGTACTAGTAGTTTTAGTTTTTTCATACTTTGGTTCATTTTTAGGTGCAGAATGCAAAAATGTCAAAGTATTGTGCATATGTTTACATTGATTATTATTGAACAACCAACAGACTCTGTTAAGCTTCCTCTTTAGCAAGCTAAATATTTGTGTCTAAACTAATTATTTAGTTTGGAGATAGATATTTAGTTAGAAAATAAAGATATCTTTGAGAACTAAATATTTAATTTAAAACTAAATATCTATCTCCAATTTGGTAATTAAATACTTACCTCCCTAACTAAATATTTAATTTGAAAGCTAAACATTTAGTTTGTGACATAAATATTTAGCATATTTATATGCTAGGTTTTGAAAATAGATATTTTGTAAGAAAAAGTGTTTTTTAATTTGGAGTTTCAAATTTAGTCTACAAACTTAATATTTAGCTTAGACTTAAACATTTAGTTGTCTATTAAGTAATTGGTTCCTAAAACGTTTAATTGATATTTAGTTGACCTAAATATTTATCTTGTTAATTAAATATTTATTTTGGAACTCTGAGATTTATAAATGTAGGAATAACATATGACTTTGAAAAATGAACACTCACATTTTTTCCTTTGAGACGGGCTAAATAAACCAAATTATTGTTGCTAATACTTCACTGTGTAACTTTACAAACAGCACCCAGAAATTACAACACTAATTTCTGGACACTAATACTTTGAACTCATCATTCCCAGACCTGCAGGGAACTGAAAATAATTTTCAGTTCAAAGTATTTTTGAACTGAAGTTTATACACTTTTTATTTAACTACATAATGCACAATAAATTATAATCTGCCATTTTATGAGGTACGTTAAGCTTACCTTTTGAAAATAGCAACTATTTACGTTACATTATTTATTAATTTATACATTATTTATATGTATCTTTTATTGGAAATACTCAGAGATTAAAACTTCTTTTCCGAGGCTGAGAGACGGACATGTTTCTTTAATATATAGGGTGCAAATATGATCTCAATAGTTAATCATACAACACAAAAACTTGAGATTTTCCAAATGCTGAGCTGAATAGTTCATAAACATAAACAGACATCCATAATCCATCAGATGGAGAATGAATTAAGTAATCAGGTGTGTTTTGATTTGGAGTGAAAAACACTTTTTGTTTCAATAAAAGAAACTCAATTCTCATATCTCATATCAGCTTAATTCAGTATTTGTATCGTCCGAAAACTTCCATTTCAGTCCTTATTAGGCTCATATTTTGGTCTGTTTTGATCCCTTTCTGCTGTAATATCCTAATATTAATGTTTTGTTTTCATAATAATTGGTAGAAACAAAGGCCAGAAAACATCTGTCTGTGTGGAGTTAATCTTTAGTTTCACTCAGGGACGGAGGACCTGAAATAAATCAACTTTTTATTGACAGGATGCGAATTCACGAGCAGTGTCGCTTTAAAACTACGTCATCAGCCAGCGACCACGTCACCTCTTTAAAAACAAGAGGTAAGGTCGCGTTTTTCGCTTTAAATAAGACTAAATTATGTAATTAAAAAATAAACTATAACATCACTGTTAGCATCTTAGCTCAGGTCTGTTGTTTGAGACGCTGTTATTTTTATAGAATATATTTTTAGGAGCGAAGTTCGGCTGAATTGGTTCATTCCGGGGAAGCGAACAGGATCCAGATTTGCGACTCACTGGATTATTTGTTGGTGTTTTACGAGCCTCAGAGGATCTTCAGCGGTTATCCAACAGTTTAATGAAACAAGTGATGAACAAAAACATTTATTGTCGACTAGATTTCCTTCAGGCGCTTTAACTGAGTTATAAACACCAGCCAAGTAAACTAGCAGTGAAAATATCAGCTTTTACTCATAGTCAGTTCAAAAATACTCCGTTTATACCACAAGGAAATTAAATGTTGTAACTCGTATTATTCAAGGTTCTTCACAGAATTGTTGCAGATGCAGATTGCTGTGAGCTACGAGGTTCTCCTGTAGGAGTCTGTGTTACAGCAACTGTGATCAAGCTTCTGACTGAAGGCTGTTGTTGTAAAGCGTCTGATGAAGACGAGGCTCAGGGTTGGCCATCACTGTCTCCATTACAGAAAAGGAAAATCAACAAATCTGTTCACAGGGAAAATACTTGACTCATTTTGCAGTTTAAAATGCATTTGTAAAGTTAATCAAACTCCACCAATGCCAACTATTTTTGCAGATATTACATCATAAAATCTTTTATTCTCACTTATCTTGTCAGATAATTCCTCTTTAAAGCAGTGGTAAATAAAAGATGCTCCAGACTCAAATAATACGTAACACGGAAATATTTAATTATTTATTGCGCCGCGGACCGGTACCAATTGGTCCACGGACCGGTACCGGTCCACAGACCGGGGGTTGGGGACCACTGCTTTAAAGAACTTCAAGATTTTACAGACAGTGATCAGCACTAAATTTGTTCTTAATTACATGTAATTCATAATTTATGTAAGGAAATTACCTTGTTTAAGTAGAAGCTAGTTTTTTTCCATTTTAGAAATATCACTGCTTGAAAAATGTATTTTGGGTTTATTGTGGTTTCATAGTTTCTTATTAAACAGTATTTGATCAAAGGTGTTTAAGTGTGAAAATAAGTATGTTTGTAAGGGTCAAATAATTTTACATAATGCTGCATTTAAATGTTTGTTGTCTGTCGCATTTATATTTAAACTTACCCTGGAAAGACAAACGTGTTAAATAACGAACAGCTAAACAAATGAAAAGCTCATGTTTTACATTTTTGATCCAACATTAGACATGTTTAAGATATTTTTTAATACCGTTGAAAAACGTGAGACTGTTTTTAGATATCTTGTTTTTGAAATCTAGGAGACTTTAACTTTCCACTATAAAGGTAAAGGAATATATAAATAACTGAATTAAACGTCAGTTAAAGCTGCAGTATCAAACTTTTATATAATATGGTTTTTACATATTTGTTTAAACTGTTAGGACACAGATAATCTGTGAAAAGTTCAATCTCTTCCACTTCCTCCACCGTCTGAAGAAATGCACCAGAAACAACCAATGAGAGCCATAAGAAGGAGGGGCTTAGTGCTGTCAATCATTCTGGTGAAGTCGCTGCTGAATGTGCTAATGGTGGAGAAATGACTTAATATACAGGAAAACTGTTTACCTGCCATTACTGGCGGCTATGCTAATTAGTCTTAGCATTCACTTTGTTGAGGGTTTGGGGGATAATTGACAGCACTAAGACCCGCCTCCTGGCCCTGATTGGTTGTTTCTAATTAACACTGGAACCAACCTGATGGTTCCAGATTATCTGTCTGGAACCAAACAGTCACGACTTGGTGACGACTTAAACAAAATATGTAAAAAGATGTTTTTAATAGAAGCTACACGCTGTGGGAGTCGCAGCAGGTCCCGTGTTTAAGGCGGTTCTGATGACCTCCTGTCTGCTTTCCTCAGGTCCAGATGGCGCTGTCCACTCGCTCCACCGTGTTATCGCTCTACATCCGGGTGTTTCGGGTCGCCCGGGCCTGGCAGGCCCAGACCGGCGCCGTCAGCGACTCGGAGGCGGAGAGGCGGTACATCGAGCTGGAGGCCCGGACTCTGTTCAGGCAGAACCAGCAGGTGGGGTCAGCAGCTGCTGGGTTTACGGCCTATTTTTTATTTCATTATGACCTTTTGTTTAATTCAGTTAGTTTGAATTAGTTTTTAGAATATGTTTGTTAGTTTTTATTAACTATTACTTGTTAAATATTTAGTTTTAGGACCATTTTCCAAAAATGTTTTCAGTTATTGTTGAACAGACTCTGGTGTTTTCTCCAAACGTTTTGTGGACTAAAAAAAAAACTACAGTTAGTCGACTGACGATGTAAAATGCTTGTGTGGGGAAAATATTAGTTACACATCACTTTAAAAGGTTAATAAATTGATCATATACACAAAAACAAAGGATGTTATTTCTATAATTTCAGTTATTTTTATAAATATGTGATATAATTCCAATTATAGTTTTTTATTTATTTATTTATTTCATTTAACAAAAAGGTTTTCTCAATTTCACTTTTCAATATTTTGTTAGTTTTAGTTACTTATGATTACTTTGCTTCTGGATGATCTGGCTGAAAAACTAATCATGAAATAAACATTTCATATCATTCAGCCGTTGTCGATAATTATTGATTAGTTTTTTTAAAATACTTTAAATACTACCAAACTGGCTTTGTGTCATTTCCTGTTTAATCCAATTTTCTCTACATGTTTAATTTTTAACAGTTATGAGGCAAAGTGGGGAAATCAGCAGGTTGTTGCTAGGCAACCAAAGAGCCAAAGAGGCAATTGAATCCACCACCTGGAATATTATGGAAGATTTTCTTTGATGTATTCAGTGTTGACAGTTACTGCCTGTCCTGATTCATGATATTATTGATTGATTGTCCAGCTTGTTTCTAACCTTTCTTGCTGTTTTAGCTCACAGATCCAGAATCCATAAGGAGATGCATAGAGGAATGTGAAGCCAGGATAGAAATAGGTGAGGATGGATTCAGTCAGGACTTCTGCTCAATTCAAACAGAGCAGAAACAAAGTGAAGGAGGTTTTTACCACATTTTAAATATCTAAATTAAGCAAAACAACAGAAACAACAAATAAAATTAATTGTTAAGTCTCAGGAAACAAATTTATTTTTTGTCGACCAGCTTCATGCAACTAATTACTTATTTGCTTTTTGCGACAGGCCTGATTTTTTCATAATGAAACGTTAATACCAGTGTCTTTCTGTTCAGGTCTGCATTACAGGAATCCGTACCCCAGAGCGGTGAGTAAAGCGCCCCCTAGTGGCCGGGTTGTGAGTGCGTCAGGAATGCGGTGTGACGGCCCGGTTCTGCCCGCAGGCCTACCTGCCTCCTCTGGGTCTGGCCACGCAGCGGGGCAGGCGGCTGCGCGCTCAGCAGCGCCTCCGGAGGCAGGCCAGACCCGTCTACCTGCAGTCCCACGACGACACCTGAGGGCGCCCATCCCCGGTTACCATGGTTACCCCAGAGAGGAGGCCGAGCTTCTGCAGGCGGGTGCTGATCCGAGATCGGACGCCGTTCAGGAGAAGAAAACTTTTTATTTTTTAGTCAAGGTGTTGAGAAAGTCCAAATACTGTTTCATGTTTTATCCATCATCGTGTCTATCGTAATTTAATTAATACTGTAAAATGTCTGAATGTTTCAATCCGTCGCTTCAGCTGATAATTAAAATTTCACAGTTTCAGCATCTTAGGACCCAGAACTCTTCAACATGAGGTTGGCATGAGATCTCTGGTTAATTTCTGATTCATCTGAGCTGAACGGCTTAGGATTGGTCTATGGTCTATACAAAACATCTTAATTACACATTTTGGAGAAAATAATTCTTGGATAATAACATCTTCTTTCAGAATGAGTTTTAGGGCTCTGTCACTTTAAATCCAAATAACTGCTGCTGGCCAACTCAACGTTTACACTGTGAAAATGGCTGCAAAAAGACGCGCAGTTATACAACTGCACGTCTTTGAAAAGCAGAAGTGGAGCCTCCTGCACAGCCAACCAAAATGCAGCAAGTGGTTTCTGGAGGGCGAGTCAACAACAAAACTCTTGTCTTTTCCAGAAGCCATTGTACAGCAAATACAGCGGGAAAACCAGCTGGCCAAATGTGCTGGAACTCTACTGGGGTTGCTAGGTAACGGGGAGAATTCTGCTGGGGTTGCTAGGTAACAGGCAGAATCCTGCTGGGGTTGCTAGGTAACAGGCAGAATCCTGCTGGGGTTGCTAGGTAACGAGGAGTGCCTCCTGATTTGTGACGTTACTTTCCAGATTGTTTTTTTAAGCTGCTCATGGTCTTTAATTTAAAGTTATGTCTTTGAATTCACATCAACATAAATCACAGATGAAAACAATTTATAAAATTGTTAGAAATTCATACATCAATGAGCAAAAATCTGTTAAAAATTGCATTTTATGCACAATAGCAGTTTGTTTATATTAACATTTAGACTTTTGTTTTCAAACTTCTGCTTGAAATAAAAACTCGCTCCCTCTCTCCATCTCAGCTGAAAAACTGTGAGAAAGACCAACAGTCAGGAAAACGACACGGTACCTCAACACACAGGAAGTGATGCGTCTGCTGCAGCGTGACAGTTTCCACGCAGCTGACAGATGTTTTAACTGCTTCCCATCCTCATCCGATAAACCAGAAGCTGCTGAAATAACAGATCTGCTCACCTCAAACCTTCAGCGTCTAACAGGAGGAAAAGCAGCAGCTGCTTTTATTATGTAAAGGTGAAACATTGCTGCTGCTTTTTCATCACTAAATGTTCAGACTGAACGGAGAAGAAAGATCAGATAAAATATTGGTCTGGATTGGTCTGCAGTCTGAGCCTCTTTAAACCGTTAGCTAAAAAATGCATAAAAACAACTAAGAATGCAGACCTGAAATATTTTTAGTAAATTCACATCTTATGGGTTTTTCTAGTTTTTTCATGGGCAACTGCATGTCTTTAGGGGGGGTTTATACACATTTATATCAAGACCCTGCAGAAGAAAATGTACTCACCATCTTTATGCTTTCAAGTTTTAATTTATATAAAATATAATTGTGGTTCTTGAAATATAACAACAAATTTCCCAAAGTAAACATTTGTCAGAAATGAAAGTTGCTTTTCTTCAAAATGTCATGTAAACGTTTCCAGCTGTAAGTGATTTTTATTTTGGTTTTATCGAAGGTAAAAACATTAACAGATTTCTAGTTTATTACTTTAAACTTTATGCTTTGTGCCACTTTTTTTTTCCTAAATTACACTTATGTGTTCATTTCCATTTAGTTTCAAAGTAAACTAAATGGAAATGAATGAAGAACAAAATGCAAGAATAAACTAAGAAACTAAAGTAAATACAGAGGAATAAACTGGTATGGCAAGACCTTTTGATCAATAATTAATAGAGACTGTATGGCAAGAATAAACATACTATTTCCAGATAAAAGGTAAAATAATATTGTTGAAGTGTCATGGGTTTGTTGAGACCACATCTAATACTGAGAATAAATATATCTTACAGACCATAACAGTAAATAACTGATCACTTATTTATGTTTTTAATTAGATTTGATATATTCTTCAATATTATTTTTCATGTCAGTGTTAATGGTGAAATGTGCTGTACATATAAAATTGGATTGATAAATTGATGATGTAGAAGCTAATATAAAAATACCTTATTATATTATATATATTATAATATATTATATTATATAATATAATATATATATTATAAAAAGGACTCAAATTGAATATAAGACTCTGTGCCTAATCTATAGAGACTAGTAAAATTATTTCAATGTGATTCTGGGTCAACAGGTAACAAGACCTGGAAACTATTGAAGAAAAACACTCTATTTTGACAAGAAATACTTGTTAAAAAATGGCTAAAAACGGAAAACAAATGTCTGTGCCCCACCTGTAGAGATTAGTATAATTATTTCAAAATGATTCTGAGTAAATAGGTCAGATGACCTGGAAGGTATTAAAGGAAACATTATATTATTTATATTTAATTTTAAAATTATTGAAAATATTGTACACGACTTTAAAATGGAATAGATGACATTGTGTCTCATGTAAAAGTATGAATTAGCTCCGACAATTAGTCAGCTGGTCACAATTCACGGCATTAATTAACATTTTTTTGACAGGAGTGTTTGGTTCGGTAATTTGTTGACAGTCCCTCAGTGAACCTTCAGGCGCTGCGGCCGGGAGCGGCGGAGAACCGCTGGCCGACATTAGTGTTCATAAATCGGATAAACCTTGAGCTAAACGCCGCTACTCCGCGGAGCTCGAATATCCAACCTGAAACTAACTTCACTGCGGAGTCTGAGTCGGTGTTCAGCGAGGGGCTAACGAGGCTAACGAAACTAACGAGGCTAACGGAGCTAACGAGGCTAACGGAGCTAACGAAGCTAACAGAGCTAACGAAGCTAACGAGGCTAACGAGGCTAACGGAGCTAACGAGGCTAACGGAGCTAACGAGGCTAACGGAGCTAACGAAGCTAACGAGGCTAACAAAGCTAACGAGGCTAACAGAGCTAACGAAGCTAACGAGGCTAACGAAACTAACGAGGCTAACGGAGCTAACGAGGCTAACGGAGCTAACAAAGCTAACGAGGCTAACGAAGCTAACGAAGCTAACGAGGCTAACGAAACTAACGAGGCTAACGGAGCTAACGAGGCTAACAGAGCTAACGAAGCTAACGAGGCTAACGAGGCTAACGAAACTAACGAGGCTAACGGAGCTAACGAGGCTAACGGAGCTAACGAAGCTAACGAAGCTAACGAAGCTAACGAGGCTAACGAGGCTAAGGGAGCTAACGAAGTTAACGAGGCTAACGAAGCTAACGAGCTAACGGAGCTAACGAAGTTAACGAGGCTAACGAAGCTAACGAGGCTAACGAAGCTAACGAGGCTTTCCAATCTCAACACTACGGTGACAAAAACAACTCATTGGCTCCATCAGCTGCCGCTGAATATTGAAATCCGAAGCAAAGTAAAAATCCGCCATCTTTTAGTTCACGGCTTGTTTGTATCTTCCATCACTTCCGTGTTGCAGCGAGTTTCAAACGTTGCGCCTCCATTTTTCTTCTCTCTTCGCTGCTCCGTCGCCCTCAGCCAATCAGTGAACAGAGGCTTGTGTCACCCACCAAACCAGGACCGGCTGACCTGATTTTTAGGGTCCTGCTTCCAGCAGAGGCCGAAAAATACCTGGTGGAAATGGTCTGAAAGCGAGCGAAGCCGAGCCGAGCCTGTGGAAAAGGGGCATTACAGGAGAATTTCGTTCCTTGTGTTTTACTTTGAAAGAATCTAAAGGAAGTGCAGTGACCATTCGTCCCAAACTTAAATTCAAAAATCAAAAAACTCAAAACTCAAAAGTGATCAAAACAAAAGGTGAATCAAACTCAAATAGTCACCTGATACACCGTGTATTCTGGTTTACGCAGCAAAAAGACCTCCTTTCTGGGTCTTTTTTCTGCCCAGATAATTTATTTATGTCTTGATAAGTCCAGTGAACAGAGGAGATAATAATGTTCCTGTAAAGGTGATTCACAGTCAAAAGACGTTTTTACACCTACATCCAATCTTTGGAGGGAAAGAAAACTAAAACAAACTGACGGCTTTAAAACTTTTTCACAGTAATGTTTCATTTGTAGATGTTATACTTCATTATTATATTTTATCCTTAATTTTTCTACTAATCTGCAATGAAGACGTTTCCCCTGTTTGCTTCTCAGGTTATAAATAAATGTTCAAACGGTTGAACTGGTTCAAACTGGTGACAGAGACGCTCTCTGTTAGACTGAAAGATGAAACTTTTTCTATTTTCATGAAGTTTGTTTTCTCAAGGCTGCAAAGCCGACAGGCTGGAAAACCATCAGTTGTCGGGTTCAACCTGAACAATCTGTGTTGATCTGAACCAGAACCAGAACCAATAGCGAGCAAGTCAATCTCTAACATTTCACATTTTAAGGTTTATCAGAAGCAGTTTGTTAGAAAAAGCAGCAAAGACATTTCTACATTAAATTAAAATATTGTAGTTAAATGTGAGGCCGACTGCGTGTCAGATGAACCTCGACCCAAACTGAGTAATGAGGAAACAGCAGAGACACAAACTGATAAACACACCTTTGCTATCAGAGGGGGCAAAGTTCCTGTACCTGAACCAGGTGGGTCCGGTTCAGGTTCTGGAGTATCAGGTCCAGTTCTATAGTTTGGCTCCGACTCGGTTTGAGTGAACAGGAGGAGAAGCAAAGATTTGATCAGGTGAGTTTTAACTCCACCTTTTACTGGTTTTCTCTATCTGAGCTGCTGGACAGAACCAGAACCAGAACTGGGCCTGGTTCTGGTTCAGAGCTGAGGCACCTAATTTCAACCAGGATCTCTGATTTTCTCTTCTTTCTCTGTAACTCAGACAACCAGCTGAGTTTGCTCACAGATTCACAATGGAGTCAAACTGGTACCAGAAGGTTCTGAGTGTTTGTAGCCCGACTGAGATATCTGGGTTCTGGTTGGTGGATGGAAAATATTTAAATAAGAAGCCAATAACTTATTGATCAGAGAGGATTTATCTGGGCTTTTATCAGTAGAAAATCCAGATGAATAGATAAAGCGTTATATAAGTTAAGGCCATTTAACATTATTCCTTGTAAAGAAAGATGTGATAAATGTATTTTTATATCACTGATGGTTTTAAATAGTTTGCTCTGACATTGTAGCTTTCATGATTACATAAATATGTTTTTCTGGAGGGTCTGTGCTTGTGTGTTTTAAATAAGTACTTTTAGGGTATTTTTAGTTTCCATTCCAACTACAGAAAATAAACTATTCATGAAATAAAGTCTGAAACATAATGAATCTTCATGTTTTCCAGGTTAAAGATGGCGCAGCAGCAGGAAGAGGATTTCGGTAAGTGACCAGAAGCAGAAATGAAGAATCTTAAAGGAACAAACTGACCAATCACAGCCTGTGTTGCTGCCATGTGATGAAGCTCAGCCTCAGTGTCTTTAGTGTTTTCATGCTTCCTGTTCAGTGAAGCTCTGGTGGAAACATTGTGAGTTTCTGTGAAACCTGAAGGTAAAAACTGAACTCAGATGGAAACTAAAGGAACCGAAGTGAAGACCAGGCCAGCAGCTCTGATGCTTCAGGAATATTTACTATATACACTAATTTATCCAGTAATCACATCATTTATTACTAATTTATTATCTCAGACTTGCTGTGTCTTTTATTCCAACTTTTGGTGACAGAGATGCTAAAACTTAGAGATGGAGATTAAAAACCTGTTGATGACAAAGAAAGATGAAAATGATGAAATTCATCACAATATTCACCAATAATAACATAATTTCCTGTTTTCCTAAAACAGTTCAGCTCCATATTTAGAAGGTGTTTCTTTTATTGTTCTTCCTGCAGTGAGGAAAGAAAGTGATGAACCAGAAGCTTCATTTGGTCTCATGTAGACAGAATCAGTGGTCGTCACTCAGATATGAGGCAGAAACAGCAAAGGTTTAGACCTGAGGAGCTGATCAACAGACTCTGAGTCTCTGGATGGAGAAACATGAATAGTTGATTTTCATCACGTTTTTCTCTCAGATTTCAGTTTGAATTAATTATGTTTCTGATTTCTGCCTGCAGAGGAAAAACTTTCCAAGGTTCGCAGTGAGTTTGTGGAGAAAGTTTCTGAGGAAACCCTGAAGAGTCTCCTTGATGACCTTCTATCAGATGGTGTCTTAACTACTTCGGAGACAGAAGGTATAATTCAGAAGAACCAAACCAGAGCAGACAAGGCCCGCAGCACCATAGATGCTGTGAGGAATAAAGGAAAGGAAGCCAGCAGATTGATGATCAAACGTCTTCACCACAGAGATCCGACTCTGTCCAAGGAGCTACGATTGTCCTCTGACTCCTCTGGTCCAGGTGAGACACACAGTTCATTAAAGCTGCTTTTACAGCCTCTACTGTCTTTGATTAAACTATAAACAATAAATCATTTATTTCCCTTCAAATATTTTCTGATTTCAAAATGTGTTTCCACACAGAAAAGGTTAAATTTATTAATCTGCTTGATGTTTGTTGACACAATGGATTCTGAGTTCAGCTTGTTGAAAATTAAACTGAATAAACTTAAATGCAACTGAATATGTAATTATGACTTGTTACATTTAAAAAATTGATGGGTAAATATGGATTGTATATTTTAGTCACTGAATGATGATCAACAAAACTTTAGAGCAACTTGTGAAGCCAATGGAGGTGAAATAAATGCTTCTGTACATTTTTTAAATGATCAAACATTTTCTCTACATTTAAAAATAAATGTACTGAAGTAGCTGAGGCCAATTTTCCTCTGATGTTTGCAGCGATGAAGAACCTCCAGGTTCTGGTTCAGATGGACTCAAGTAAACCCAGATATGAAACTTTGTCTTAGAGAAATTTATTACTGAGCCAAACATGATGACAAAGACTCAGATCAGCTGATTATTTCACTATAAATATAAATACATTTTGGTTTTCTATTTTCTTCTTAATTGTAGGAGATGCAGTCAGAAGATGTAAACCAGTCATCACACCTGAACTTTATTTATTTTAAATCCAAATTCACACAACACCAAACTAATATTATTGACTGTTTTCTTTCACATGTTTGTACAAACAGCAGCTCTGACTCAACTCTGACAGCTGCATCGTTTCTCTCTTTTTGTTGCTTCCTGTTCTCCAGAGCCATGAATTCAAATCTGGAACATAAAATATATTTTCATGTAAATCTTCCCAAAAGGCCTGAGCATATATACAATCATATAAAGGTGGTCAGACGTCTCAACATGTTCAGTTCAGGACAAATGATCAATAAATTCAAACCCAAAACATTTAAATAGAAAATCAGAGGATGAGGAAGAGATACTGAGAATCTCTTCAGCTTTAGGTACAATAGAAAATTAGTAAAACTTTGATCTTGATGCTTTTTTCCAAATCTGATTGTTCACTAGACTCATTTTGATTGGGATTTCAGATTAAACAGTTTGGTAAAACTCAAAGGTCAGAGGTCGCTCTATGGGAAACATGTCTGAAACCTTCAACCAGAGAAAACCATGAAAGAGTTTTAAAACTGATTCTAATCATCTCTGTGTAGTTTTTGTTACCTAACAGAGTTTTTATCAGGTTTGAAGTTTTTGTTCATTTATCTACTTTGTTCTTTTACCAGTTGCCTCAGTAGCTCAAGCCTCAGTTTTCACAGAATTACAAATTAAATCTCAAAATGTCTCCCTCCTCCAGGACTGAAGATGGAATGATTTTCTTGTTTAGATGAGAAAATATTATAAAATACTATAAAAATTGATTTTTTTTCCTTCATTAAAGTTTATATTCAAAACACCTCTGAGAATATCAAATATAATTGTATTCATTATGTTCAGCTGAAGTCTCTCCTGTTGTGTCTTTGTCTCAGTTTTTTTAGATTTTGATGTTCGGTGTCAGATTGACCTTAAAGCGTTTCTGAAGAAGAAGTTCCAGAGTCTCTTTGAAGGCGACGCTGAACTTGGAAATCAAATGGTTCTGAACCAGATCTACACAGAGCTCCACATCACAGAGGGGTTAACTAGAGAGGTCAACCAGGAACATGAGGTCAGACGGATTGAAACAGCATCCAGGAAACAAGAAACAATCAGAAGAGAAAACATCTTTAAAGCCCCACCTGGAAGTGATGAACCAATCAGAACAGTGATGACCATGGGAGTGGCTGGCATTGGAAAAACACTGTTAACACAGAAGTTCACTCTGGACTGGGCTGAAGGCAGAACCAACCAGAACATCCACTTCATATTTCCATTCACTTTCAAAGAGCTGAATGGACTGAAAAAGAGAAAGTTCAGCTTGGTGGAACTGATTCATCACTTCTTTGAAGATATTAAAGACGCAGGAATCCTCAGCTTTAAAAAGTTCCAGGTTCTGTTCATCTTTGATGGCCTGGATGAAAGTCGACTTCCTCTGGATTTCCAAAAGACTAAAATATTAACTGACCCTGAAAAGTCCAGCTCAGTGGATGTTCTGGTGACAAACCTCATCAGGGGGAAACTGCTTCCCTCTGCTCTCCTCTGGATAACCACACGACCTGCAGCAGCCAATCAGATCCCTGCTGACTGCGTTGGCATGGTAACAGAGGTCAGAGGGTTCACTGACCCCCAGAAGGAGGAATACTTCAGGAAGAGATTCAGAGATGAAGAGAAGGCCAGCAGGATCATCTCCCACATCCAAAAATCAAAAAGTCTCCACATCATGTGTCACATCCCAGTTTTCTGCTGGATCACTGCTGAAGTTCTGGAGGATGTGATGGAGACCACAGAGGGAGAAGATCTGCCCAAGACCCTGACTGAGATGTACATAGAGTTCCTGCTGGTTCAGCTCACAATCAAGAAGGAAAAGTTTGACAGACGACGAAAGGCAAAATCAGTCTGGAGTCCAGAGAACAAGAAGCTGATTGAGTCTCTAGGTCGACTGGCTTTAGATCAGCTGCTGGAGGGAAACCTGATCTTCTATGACAAAGATCTCAAACGGTGCGGCATCGACATCAAAGATGCTGCGTTGTTCTCAGGAGTTTTCACTCAGATGTTTAAAAAGGAGAGAAGAAGGCAGATCTCTGTCTACTCCTTTGTTCATCTGAGCTTCCAGGAGTTTCTGGCTGCCGTCTACATGCTCCACTGCTTCACCAGCAGGAGGTCAGAGGTCATCCAGACGTTCCTGGGAGAAGAATACAAAGAAACATCTCTAGATGAGTTCATGAAGAAAGTCATGGAGAAATCCCTCAGCAGTGAAAATGGCCACCTGGACCTGTTTGTCCGCTTCCTTCATGGTCTCACTGTGGAGTCCAACCAGAGACTCTTAGAGGATCTGCTGGGTCAGACAGGGAACCGTCCAGGAACCAGCAAGGGAATGTTAAACAAAATAAAGAAAATATTCACTGGTTATAGCTCTCATGACAGAATCTCTCATGACAGAATCATCACCAACCTGAAGGAGATGAACACTGATGAAATCTCTGCTGACAGAAGCATCAACATCTTCTACTGTCTGGTGGAGATGAACGACATGTCGTTTTATCAGGAGATCCAACGGCTGCTGGATTCAGGGAAGAAGCTCTCAGTTACTGACTGTTCAGCTCTGGCCTTCATGCTGCAGATGTCAGAGGTTCTGGATGAGTTGGACCTGGAGAAGTACAACACATCAGATGATGGACGACTGAGGCTGGTTCCAGCTGTGAGGAACTGCAGAAAGGCTCGGTGAGTCCAGATGTTTCCATGGTGTGATGCTGATTCATCACTATTGTCCTCCTGTTTCTTCTTTCTTCAAGTTGATTCTGGATGTTTTTGGCCTTTAACTTCTTCCTTCATCCTCTGGATGATTTCAGCCATTCAAACATCTAAACATTCAGTTCATCCAGGACAGTTGCAGCTTCTGGTTTTAGACATTTTGATCATTTGAAAATATTTAACCTTTTATCAGTTTTCAGGTTGAAATGAATAGAAAACCCTGAACTCTAGAAAATGTCCATTTTCTCTAAGATCCAATCAGCCAGAGAGACGTTTAAACTTTAAACTCTTCACTCATTGAGCTGCTGCTCCATGATTCACCTTTAGGATCTTTGACTGTTTTTATAAAATAGCTGTTTAGTTTAATGAAAAGTTGGACCATTGAAATAAACCATTTCATTAATTATAAACTTTGTGATGTTGATCTTCCTCATCCCGTCATCATCCTCTCCTCTTCCTCCTCCACTAGTTTCCTCTGAGTTTGTAACTGAGACCAAAATGTGGTGATTGTTGTCTGGTCCTAGTTTGTGTCAGATCCTGTTGTGTCAGACACAACTGGGAGCATCATGTGTCTGATCTGTTCCCAGTTTCCTCTGTGGCAGCATTTAATCATCTGCTGCTGGAGCCGCGTTTCTATAGAATCTGCTACTATTATTAATGATGAGGAGATTCAGCAGCAGATCTGGGCTAAACAAACCCAGAGAGGCCAGAGGTCCACAGCAGGCTGGACTTCCTGCTCTGCTCACTTCATTTATAACTCACTTCCTGCTTGGTGGAGGATCTCCAGGAGCCAAACGGTCTAGTCCAAGTCAGAGCTGTGAGCAGCTCCTCCTCCTCTCCATCATCTCCAGTAGTTTCCTCCATCCAGCCTCTGCATCAGTTGCTGCAGCTGCTTCAGGCTCTGATGCTGCAGAGAAACTGAACTTTCCTTCACAGATGATAGAAGATCTTCAACATCTGACTGAGCTGAAGGTCTGAGGACATGAAGCCAGAACCAGAACCAGAACCTGGACTTTAGTCAGGAGCTGCACAGACTCTCCGTCGGGTCAAACTCAGGAAACTGAAGATCAGATGATGATCAGATGATGACATCATGATGACATCACTGTTATCATATTTAGTCTGTTTATGATCCAGATTGATTTCATTAGAACTGAATTTATTTCTTCTCTCATCACAGACTTGGTGGCTGTGACCTCGATAAGGCTGAATGTGAAGTTGTGGCTTCAGCTCTGAAGTCCAACCAACATCTGACTGAACTGGAAATAAGTCAGATCTGGATAACTGGAGGTAGAGAATCTGATGTGAAGAATCTGCTTGAGATCCTGCAGAGTTCAGTCAGTAAAGTGGAGACACTGAGGTTTGTTTTCTCTATTTATACAATAAAATCATTCATTGATACTTTAATCCTTAGTTTAATTAATAATTTTATTGCAATACTTTAAAACAATCTTTTTAAATTTCAGAATAAAATCTCTAAAACATTTTACCTTATAAATGAATTATTTTCTCATTTCAGACTTTGAGATTTTTGAACGTTTTCAGTTTTTAAAGTGTTTCTGACTGATGAACAAACTGAGTAAAATAATTCAAATGAAGTTAATTGAAGATGGAGATGTTTCAGTTTGGTTTTAAAGGTTCAGATTGTTTTATTTCTGATTCACATCTTTACATCCAGAATAAATGTTGATCCTCCAGTGGAGCCACAAACTGACCAGTTCAGATCATCATTAATCTAAGACGTGATGATTGTAGAAAAGCAAATCTAGATGAGCTGAAGGACAGTGAGGTTTGCAGCAGGTTCCTCTCTTTGTCCTGAAGCTGTGGTTCTGTTGGGCCAGGTCAGAGAGGAACCGGGTCAGAGAGGAACCGGGTCAGAGGAACCGGGTTGGTTGGAGCCTCGTCTCTGTGATGAAGCTCCATCAGGTCTCGTCTCCTGAGGAAATAATGGCTCCATTGACTTTCAGCAGCTTTTAGAAGAACATTAATAGATAAACTGAGTGGTTCTGATCCGGTTACCAAGTCGGGTCTCCAGCTGATGATCAGAACCAGCAGAAATAGCTCAACTCATCCAGCTGCTGCTCAGAGAAACTTTGATCAAATGTTCTGGTTCTGCTGGTTTGGACTCTTTAAACCAGTTTGACTGGATCAGATGTTAGAATCAGTTCATCAAGTTTCTTTGACATTCAGGGAAATTAATTTTCTACATTTTATTATTTATTTGTTCATATTTCAGTTTTAACTGCATCCTGTTGGCTTCAGCTCATCTTTTATTCTTTATTCAGATTGTGGAGATGCTGGTTGTCAGAGACCAGCTGGACGTCTCTGTTCTCAGCTCTGAAGTCCAACCCGACCCATCTGACAAAACTGGACCTGTACGACACCAACCTGGAAGGTTCTGGACTGAAGGATCTCTGTGGTTTTCTACAGACTGAAGGCTGCAGACTGGAAACATTGAGGTTTGTAATTATATAATTATTGATATTTCAGTGAATAATCATCTATAATTGATCATAAATCAAAATTCATTTCTTCTGATCTAATAAATATTTTCTGAGTTTGTTGCTGGATCCAGAGTTTAATTTATTCCCTCTGCGTAACTGAGTTGAACCTGCTGATCTGAGGTCAGAACAGGTCAGCATTCGGACCCCCAGAGTGTAGAAACTCCCTCAGGTCAAGCAGGTCAAAGGTCAGATCAAAAACGGAGAGAATGAAAATCTCATTAAAGAGTCCAGGTGTTTCAATGTTTAACTAGAGCCGATTAAAGATGCTGGTTGTAGTGAATAATTAGGTGGAATTGCCCTTTATCCATTTCCTGAAGCTTCAATCATAAACCAACTTCAGCTTCGTCTAAAATCCAGACCACTGAGTTTTTCTCTGAGCTCAACAGGCTGCAGGTTCTTCAGGACATGAGTATCTGGTCCAGACACCAGAACCAGCAGAGACATGAATCTGGACCAGGTGTGTTAGAGGTTCTGCTCAGACTAAAGGTTCACAGTCTGACTGAGACGGACAGAGAAAGTCGACCAACTCTGGATGAAATGGTTCCTAGAAACAGGGAAACTTTCTGGGGACTCGACTGTCTCTCATATGGAGCTGCAGCTCAGGCAGGAGTTTGATGTTGGCAGGAAGCAAAACTACATGGAAGCAGGTGATGAGTTTCCATTTAGTGTCAATTCCACTGATGGAGCAAATGACAAGTCAGTCGTCCTCCAAACCACTGAGAGCAACTTCCAGAGGAAATAGTTGGCAATGAGCTGCAGTTAAAATACAACCAGCCAGAAAAACATCATTAACAGATTAATGAACAAAAACTGGAGACATAAAATACCTGATGATAAATGAAAATGCATTAAATATCTGATGATAAATGAAGGTTCAGAGCCTGTAAGGAAACATGGAGGGAGAAAAAACATCCGACTGAGTTTAAGATCCTGAGAAACTTTTAGAAAAATTTTGAGTTTGTTTGTTGATCAAATGTTCTGGTTCTGCTGGTTTGGACTCTTTAAAACAGTTTGACTGGATCAGATGTTAGAATCAGTTAATCAAGTTTCTTTTACATTCAGGGAAATTAATTATCTACATTTTATTATTTATTTGTTCATATTTCAGTTTTAACTGCATCCTGTTGGCTTCAGCTCATCTTTTATTCTTTATTCAGGTTGAGATGCTGGTTGTCAGAGACCAGCTGCACGTCTCTGTTCTCAGCTCTGAAGTCCAACCCGACCCATCTGACAAAACTGGACCTGTACGACACCAACCTGGGAGGTTCTGGACTGAAGGATCTCTGTGGTTTTCTACAGACTGAAGGCTGCAGACTGGAAACATTGAGGTTTGTAATTATATAATTATTGATATTTCAGTGAATAATTATCTATAATTGATCATAAATCAAAGTTCATTTCTTCTGATCTAATAAATATTTTCTGAGTTTGTTGCTGGATCCAGAGTTTAATTTATTCCCTCTGCGTAACTGAGTTGGACCTGCTGATCTGAGGTCAGAACAGGTCAGCATTCTTACCCCCAGTGTGTAGAAACTCCTTCAGGTCAAGCAGGTCAAAGGTCAGATCAAAAACAGAGAGAATGAAAATCTTCTTTTATTGAAGATCCACAAATCCCACATTTAGTTTTA
Organism: Poecilia picta; assembly: GCA_033032245.1. Classification (NCBI taxonomy): domain Eukaryota; kingdom Metazoa; phylum Chordata; class Actinopteri; order Cyprinodontiformes; family Poeciliidae; genus Poecilia; species Poecilia picta. The sequence goes on from CM065371.1 coordinate 25,685,045, forward strand.
ATTATTCTGCTATTAGTTGCTAATCATCCAGTCCAGGTGTTTTAATGTCTAACTAGAGCCGATTAAAGATGCTGGTTGTAGTGAATAATTAGGTGGAATTGCCCTTTATCCATTTCCTGAAGATTCAATCAGAAACCAACTTCAGCTGCGTCTGATGAAATCCTGACCACTGAGTTTTTCTCTGAGCTCAACAGGCTGCAGGTTCTTCAGGACATGAGTATCTGGTCCAGACATCAGAACCAGCAGAGACATGAATCTGGACCAGGTGTGTTAGAGGTTCTGCTCAGACTAAAGGTTCACAGTCTGACTGAGACGGACAGAGAAAGTCGACCAACTCTGGATGAAATGGTTCCTAGAAACAGGGAAACTTTCTGGGGACTCGACTGTCTCTCATATGGAGCTGCAGCTCAGGCAGGAGTTTGATGTTGGCAGGAAGCAAAACTACATGGAAGCAGGTGATGAGTTTCCATTTAGTGTCAATTAACTGATGGAGCAAATGACAAGTCAGTCGTCCTCCAAACCACTGAGAGCAACTTCCAGAGGAAATAGTTGGCAATGAGCTGCAGTTAAAATACAACCAGCCAGAAAAACATCATTAACAGATTAATGAACAAAAACTGGAGACATAAAATATCTGATGATAAATGAAGATGCATTAAATATCTGATGATAAATGAAGGTTCAGAGCCTGTAAGGAAACATGGAGGGAGAAAAAACATCCGACTGAGTTTAAGATCCTGAGAAACTTAGAAAAATTTTGAGTTTGTTTGTTGATCAAATGTTCTGGTTCTGCTGGTTTGGACTCTTTAAACCAGTTTGACTGGATCAGATGTTAGAATCAGTTAATCAAGTTTCTTTTACATTCAGGGAAATTAATTTTCTACATTTTATTATTTATTTGTTCATATTTCAGTTTTAACTGCATCCTGTTGCTTCAGCTCATCTTTTATTCTTTATTCAGATTGTGGAGCTGCAGTTTGTCAGAGACCAGCTGGACGTCTCTGTTCTCAGCTCTGAAGTCCAACCCGACCCATCTGACAAAACTGGACCTGAGCATCACCAACCTGGGAGGTTCTGGACTGAAGGATCTCTGTGGTTTTCTACAGACTGAAGGCTGCAGACTGGAAACATTGATGTATGTAATTATATAATTATTGATATTTCAGTGAATAATTATCTATAATTGATCATAAATCAAAGTTCATTTCTTCTGATCTAATAAATATTTTCTGAGTTTGTTGCTGGATCCAGAGTTTAATTTATTCCCTCTGCGTAACTGAGTTGGACCTGCTGATCTGAGGTCAGAACAGGTCAGCATTCTTACCCCCAGTGTGTAGAAACTCCCTCAGGTCAAGCAGGTCAAAGGTCAGATCAAAATCAGAGAGAATGAAAATCTTCTTTTATTGAAGATCCACAAATCCCACATTTAGTTTTAATTATTCTGCTATTAGTTGCTAATCATCCAGTCCAGGTGTTTTAATGTTTAACTAGAGCAGATTAAAGATGCTGGTTGTAGTGAATAATTAGGTGGAATCGCCCTTTATCCATTTCCTGAAGATTCAATCAGAAACCAACTTCAGCTGCGTCTGATGAAATCCAGACCACTGAGATTTTCTCTGAGCTCAACAGGCTGCAGGTTCTTCAGGACATGAGTATCTGGTCCAGACATCAGAACCAGCAGAGGCTGCAGCACATTAATCTGGACCAGGTGTGTTAGAGGTTCTGCTCAGACTAAAGGTTCACAGTCTGACTGAGACGGACAGAGAAAGTCGACCAACTCTGGATGAAATGGTTCCTAGAAACAGGGAAACTTTCTGGGGACTCGACTGTCTCTCATATGAAGCTGCAGCTCAGGCAGGAGTTTGATGTTGGCAGGAAGCAAAACTACATGGAAGCAGGTGATGAGTTTCCATTTAGTGTCAATTAACTGATGGAGCAAATGACAAGTCAGTCGTCCTCCAAACCACTGAGAGCAACTTCCAGAGGAAACCTGAGTTTGTTCTGACAGTCAGACTCCATCAGGATGACCACAGTCTGCTGGACATGAAGGAGACAGAAACAATACAAAGATCATTAATTAAATACTGACTTTGTGACGGTTAAAGTCATTTAGTCCAGACATCTTGATTCAGCTCTTATTTTGTAGGACAGGAAATAAGATCTTTCCTTTGTAAATCTTTGTGTGCAACAAGCTCCAGCAGTTACTGAAGTCCTTCTCATGTGGTTCACCTGGAAAATGGATTTAAAATGATCATCAGGTTGTTTTTATGATAATGTTCCTGTTTCTGCAGCGTCTCTGATGAAGGACTCAGAACTGGAACTAAATGACCAACATCAGTCTGACAGAGAAAAGGATCAATATTTTCTAGTTGATGGTTCAGGAACTGAATCACCACAAAATGATCAACTTTCAGAATCTGAGCTGTGATGGATGTTGTAAAACTGAATTAGACGGATTGAAATGAACCGTTTCCATCTGTCATACTTACAATGAGCTGCAGTTAAAATACAACCAGCCAGAAAAACATTATTAACAGATTAATGAACAAAAACTGGAGACATAAAATATCTGATGATAAATGAAGGTACATAAAATATCTGGTGATAAATGAAGGTACATAAAATATCTGATGATAAATGAAGGTACATAAAATATCTGATGATAAATGAAGGTACATAAAATATATGATGATAAATGAAGGTTCATAAATTATCTGATGATAAATGAAGGTACATAAAATATCTGGTGATAAATGAAGGTACATAAAATACCTGATGATAAATGAAGATGCATTAAATATCTGATGATAAATGAAGGTTCAGAGCCTGTAAGGAAACATGGAGGGAGAAAAAACATCCGACTGAGTTTAAGATCCTGAGAAAGTTTTAGAAAAACTTTGAGTTTCTTTGTTGATCAAATGTTCTGGTTCTGCTGGTTTGGACTCTTTAAACCAGTTTGACTGGATCAGATGTTAGAATCAGTTAATCAAGTTTCTTTTACATTCAGGGAAATTAATTTTCTACATTTTATTATTTATTTGTTCATATTTCAGTTTTAACTGCATCCTGTTGCTTCAGCTCATCTTTTATTCTTTATTCAGATTGTATGGCTGCAGTTTGTCAGAGACCAGCTGGACGTCTCTGTTCTCAGCTCTGAAGTCCAACCCGACTCATCTGACAAAACTGGACCTGGACGACACCAACCTGGGAGGTTCTGGACTGAAGGATCTCTGTGGTTTTCTACAGACTGAAGGCTGCAGACTGGAAACATTGGTGTATGTAATTATATAATTATTGATATTTCAGTGAATAATCATCTATAATTGATCATAAATCAAAATTAATTTCTTCTGATCTAATAAATATTTTCTGAGTTTGTTGCTGGATCCAGAGTTTAATTTAGTCCCTCTGAGTTGGACCTGCTGATCTGAGGTCAGAGGTCAGCATTCGGACCCCCAGAGTGTAGAAACTCCCTCAGGTCAAGCAGGTCAAAGGTCATTCAACCCAGTCTAGAAAAGTGAATCCCTGGAATCTGACAGGAACAAATCAATAATCAATGATTGATGCTTCAACACTTTGATCAGAACCTGGAATATTTTACTGACCAAAATCCTCCAACACATCATGACCCAGTACCAGGTTCTGGTTCTGGTTCTGGAGTCAGCAGGTCTTTATTGGAGCAGCAGCTTGTTGGCTTTAATATTGATGAGAATCTTTAACTGGTTCTGTTGGGCTGGTTCACCTGCATCCTGTTGCTTCAGCTCATCTTTTATTCTTTATTCAGGTTGGAAAGATGCAGTTTGTCAAAGATCAGCTGTGATTTTCTGGCCTCAGCTCTGAAGTCCAACAGCCTCAAGCTGACAGAACTGGACCTGAGTGACAACAACCTGGAGGATTCAGATGTTCAGCAGCTGAAGGATCTTGTAGAGACTTTATGGTAAGTAAATGTTTGTAGTGAGTCCAGCTGCTGTCAGCATGTTGAGCTAAACCCAGTTAGCATCAAAGCTAATCTCCAGTGTTCCCAGTAAAGCTGCAGCTTCTCAGTGGGAGGAGATGCTTCAGGCTTCCTGATTGGACACAGAGACAGCAACCAGCCAATCAGAGCAGCAGCAGCTTGCTGTGTTCCTGTGTTTGTGTTGGTGTGAAGATGAGTGTTGTTGCTATGTCCATGTCTCCAGGATGTCCAGCTGGACTCCAGCGTCCAGCATGTTAGGGACTCTGGTCCTCATTCATCAAACTTGTTCTCTCAGTTCAACAGGAAACAACTGATCAGGTTGATCTTGGTCTCAGCTCTGAGATCAGTCTGACTGCAGCCTGGAAACCGTCTGCTGGATGTGCTGCGTCACTGACTGCTGCAGGAGAGGCTGGAAACACTCACTGATCTGATCCTTCTTCTCTCTGCAGGTCCTGATCTCTGTAAAGTAGAGAAGGTCTCTGTGTCCTGCTGGTCCTCAGAGGTTGAAGCTGCAGCAGTTTGAGTCTAAAGAGACTCTGACTGGATCCTGATGATGACCTCTGACCTCCAAGATTTTCCTCCCGTTTATTTTGTCATGTCTGTCATTTAGTGTCTGATGTCGTTTGTCTCTTTGGATCAATAAAGATCCGATTCAAACTGGGCTCCATTTAGAGGCTTCATGGAGTTTTGATCTGAACTGGATTCAACTGGAAAGTTGATCTTTTTTCTCTCTGGTTCATTTTCATCCTGGAACCAGAAAAATGGTCTGAGATGGAAACATGGGAATCATTTCAGTTCAGACACTTCAAACCTGTTTTCTCTGCTTCTTCTTCTTCTGCTGACAGGAAAATGTTCCTCAGATAAAAAGATACTAGAAACTGCAAAGAAACTTCAGCTTCCATCACAGAAACCAGTTGAACCAGTTTGAACTGGACGTCCCACAGAAACTCTGATTGTTTTTGTGTTTTAATTTTTAACTCCATGTTTCATGTTTACTTTAAGTTTTCTAGAGACTTTAGGACTCGATGTGTCACATCAGGCTCTTTACTGTGATTTTATTGACTTATTTAGAGAATCACTGGGATAATGTGCTGATTGGTTTATGTTTTTATATATTTCTTCTAACCTATTATGGGTTATTTAATAAAGATTTTAATGCTCTTTGTACAAATATAATAACTGCATATTTTATTTTAATCCTTCATGCTGTCTAGCTTTTTGTATTTGGATCAACAAAGAAATTAAAATATATTTAAGTTTTCATTTTTACTTTGACAGGTTTATTTAGTAATAACAGAAACATCCTGTTCAGTTGATCTGAGCTTTAAGCTTCTGATTTAGACAGCAGTTTATTTAGACCAAGTATATTTAAATAAAATACATGAACTAACTGGTTTCCAGCTTTAGACTAGCAGGTTAACTGGTTCCCAGTGATTTAAATGAAGGCAGATTCTTCTCCTGGTTCACTGTAATGGTTTCTCTGTCAGTGTGAACGAGAAGCGGAGCTAACGATGCTAACATGCTAACGATGCTAACATGCTAACATGCTAACAGGTTTAAGCAGCAGCTCGTTTTAAACACAAACTGATTATCAGCAGCTGCAGATCTAAGCTCTGATGCTGAACAATGGAGTCTGTCCTTCAGTTCACTGATAATCGGTCGTAATTTTATAATTAAACCGATTCATCATTGAACAAGTTTGAAGGATTTTAGTGTGTAGTTACAATGTGTGACCACAGGAGGGCGATAGAGAGCGAATGTGGCAAAACCAAAAATGTAAAAATTATCTTCTGTTTACTAGTTTAATATTTTTAAAAGGTTCATTGATGGATAGATATTAACGTTTCATTGGAGAAATGTGATTGTGTTTCTCTATCTCTACACATATATATATATATATATATCAGTGATTCTTGAAAAAAAAAAAAAAAAATATATATATATATATATATATATATATATATATATATAAAATATATATATATATATATATATATATATATATATATATATATATATATATATAATATATCAGTGATTCTTGGAAATAGGGACAAAATGGGTTTTAATTTTCCCATATTTTTTTTTGTTATTTCTCAAATGCATGTGTACAAATATGTCAAATAATGTTTTGGAAATGTAAAGATGCTGAGCTACAGGCTCCCAGTTGCAACATTTTTTTAAAAAAAAAATGACATTTTTAATGGACCTGACCCAGAACGTTGTCATCACCATCTGACAAAAATAAATAAAAAATAATTTTTAATGATGCTGTTAGTGATATTTTTACTCATTTTACAGACAAATACTTCTCAAGAAACAAAATAAATATTATTTAAAACAAAAAACCATAAAAGTCCATCTGACAGAGTCGAGACAGAACTGAAGGTGACAAACTAGAGAGTAAAATGAAAAACTTGGTACATGTAAAGTAATGCAATTTATGTAAAATGCATTAAAATGAATTAACTGCACATTTAAGTGAGATTTGACAACAATTTTACTTAAAGAGTCAGAAAAACTGACGGAGGTGACAAAAAGCCAAACTACCTCAATTTATATGATGTTAATCTGAAGGCGGCCATATTGTAGCTCATCAGGTCCATGAAATCTTTACATTTTACCAAAATTAAGCTTTTATTTCTCAAAATTTCTTCAAAGTTTTGTAAAATGTCAGTTACAGTGTTGACACATCATGGTTGTGACAAAAATCTTAGGAATAAAAAGAAGAAAAAACTGAAGAATAACATAAGCTAATCAGAGCTAACTAGTCTTAAGCTAACCAGAGCTAACTAGCCTTAAACTAACCAGAGCTAACTATCCATAAAGCTATAACCAGAGCACTACTAGCTAACGAACATCTTAAGCTAACCAGAGCTAACTACCTTAAGCTAACCAGAGCTAACTAGCCTAAGCTAACCAGAGCTAACTAGCCTTAAGCTAACAGAGCTAACTAGCCATAACTAATCAGAAGCTAACTAGCCATAACCTAATCAGAAGCTAACTAGCCTAACCTAACCGAGTAACTAGCCTTAAGCTAACGGAAACCTAACTAACGGACTAACTAGCCTAAGCTAACCAGAGCTAACTAGCCTCTTAGCAAAGGAAGAAACAGGAAGTGGTCATGGGGTCATCAGAAGTTCTGCTGCCCCAATAATGCCTGATTTTTTTACATTCTTTTCATTTCTGTTGACAAAAACTAAGGACAAATTTCAATGGAGTTGGAAAATATATAAAAATGATTTTTAATTCAATTTATTGATACCTTTATCATTATTTATATGACTACATATATTTAATTGTCATAATATATAATTTTAGTATTTCTTTAATTGTTTTAAACTATTATAATGTACTGAGTTCTGCTCCTGGACAAAGGCTTTTACAGGCATCATCCACCGACTACAATGTTTAAAATAAAAAAATATTCAGCAAATACCTGGAAAATATACATTGTTGTGTCACATGACCAGGTTAATTTAGTCAGTTATTTGGTAAAATTATATATTGTGTATATTTTATTCAAATTTTGTGCTTTATCCATAGGACCTGCTTTGTCCTTATTCACAAGAATCACTGATATATATTAGCTCATTAACTTCACATTTCTCCAATGAATATTTATCAAATGTTATGGTTAGAAGGTTAAGTTTCTTATACTTTGTTTTCCTGTGGTTGTAGACTTGGCAGTAGAAATTGATAACTTCAGGTTCTCCTCCAGTATCTTGGCTGTGCCTAGTGCTGCACATTTCTGGACTGAGATGTCTGATGTTGTTCCTGTTTTAGCCGCTGCTCCAGTTTGGGGGTTTCTGCCCCGAGGGCCCCGATGACCACAGGCACCACTGTGGTCTTCACCTTGTATATATATATATCTATATGTATATATATATATATATATATATATATATATATATATATATATATATATATAAATAAAAAATTCCCTTCTCACCCTCTGCGGGTGGTCTCTTTCATCCTCTGAGCTCGGGTCCTCTACCAGAGGCCTGGGAGCTTGAGGGTTCTGCGCAGTATCTTGGCTGTGCCTAGTACTGCACATTTCTGGACTGAGATGTCTGATGTTGTTCCTGGGATCTGTTTTAGCCACTGCTCCAGTTTGGGGGTGACTGCCCCGAGGGCCCCGATGACCACAGGCACCACTGTGGTCTTCACCTTCCAGTTCTTTCCAGTTCCTCCCTGAGGCCCTGGTATTTCTCCAGTTTTTCATGCTCCTTTTTCCTGATGTTGTAGTCACTTGGTATAGCTACATCCACCACAACGGCTTTCCTCTGTTCTTTATCCACCACCACAATGTCCGGTTGGTTCGCCATTACCATCTTGTCTGTCTGGATCTGGAAGTCCCAGAGGATCTTAGCTCGGTCATTCTCCACCACCTTTGGGGGTGTTTCCCACTTCGATCTCGGGGCTTCCAGTCCATATTCTGCACAGATGTTCCTGTACACTATGCCCGCCACCTGGTTATGTCGTTCCATGTACGCTTTCCCTGCCAGCATCTTGCACCCTGCTGTTATGTGCTGGACTGTCTCAGGGGCCTCCTTGCACAACCTACACCTTGGGTCTTGTCTGGTGTGGTAGATCTGAGCCTCTATTGCTCTGGTGTTTAGGGCCTGTTCCTGTGCAGCCAGGATGAGAGCCTCTGTGCTGTCCTTGAGTCCAGCTTTGTCCAGCCATTGGTAGGATTTCCTGATATCAGCCACTTCAGTTACTTGTCGGTGGTACATCCCATGTAGGGGCTTGTTCTCCCATGATGGAACCTCTAGCCCCTCATCCTCTGTTCCCCATTGCCTGAGACATTCGCTGAGCATATCATCCGTTGAGGCTTTGTCCTTGATGTATTTATGGATCTTGGATGTTTCATCCTGGACAGTGGCTCTCACACTCACTAGTCCTCTGCCTCCTTCCTTACGGTTTGTGTACAGTCTCAGGGTGCTGGATTTGGGGTGGAACCCTCCATGCATGGTTAGTAACTTCCGAGTCTTAACATCCGTGGCCTTTATCTCTTCCATTGGCCAGCTGATTATTCCGGCAGGGTATCTGATTACTGGTAATGCATAGCTGTTTATTGCACGGATCTTGTTCTTGCCATTGAGCTGGCTTCTCAGGACTTGCCTTATTCGTTGGAGGTATTTGGCTGTGGCTCCCTTCCTTGTGACCTCATCCAGGTTGCCATTTGTTTGTGGTATTCCCAGGTACTTGTAACTGTGCTCTATGTCTGCTATTGTTCCTTCTGGGAGTGAGACCCCTTCTGTGCGGACGACCTTCCCTCTCTTTGTAACCATCCGACCACACTTTTCTAGTCCGAATGACATCCCAATGTCAGTGCTGTATATCCTGGTGGTGTGGATCAGTGAGTCGATGTCTCGCTCACTCTTAGCGTACAGCTTGATGTCATCCATGTAGAGGAGGTGACTGATTGTGGCCCCATTCTTCAGTCGGTATCCGTAGCCAGTCTTGTTGATGATTTGGCTGAGGGGGTTCAGGCCTATGCAGAACAGCAGTGGGGACAGAGCATCTCCTTGGTATATGCCACATTTGATGGACACTTGTGCAAGTGGTTTGCAGTTGGCTTCAAGGGTGGTTTTCCACAGCCCCATCGAGTTTGCAATGAAGGCTCTTAGAGTCCTATTGATGTTGTACATCTCTAAGCATTCAATGATCCAAGTATGTGGCATTGAGTCATAGGCTTTCTTGTAGTCTATCCAAGCGGTGCACAGGTTGGTGTGTCGGGTTTTGCAGTCTCGGGCGACTGTGTGGTCTACAAGGAGTTGGTGTTTGGCTCCTCTGCTATTTAAGCCGATGCCCTTCTGTGCCGTACTCATGTATTTATTCATGTGACCACTTATCTTAGCCGCTATGATGCCTGATATGAGCTTCCATGTTGTAGAGAGACAGGTTATTGGCCGATAGTTGGATGGGATTGAACCCTTTGAGGGATCCTTCTGTATCAGGATTGTGCGACCTTCAGTTAACCATTCAGGGTGAGTCCCATTTTGTAGCAGCTGGTTCATTTGAGCTGCCAGTCGCTCATGGAGGGCAGTGAGTTTCTTTAGCCAGTAGGCATGGATCATGTCAGGTCCTGGTGCTGTCCAGTTTTTCATACCCGAGACTCTTTCTTGGACATCTGCCACAGTGATGGTTACTGGGGCTTGTTCAGGGAGGTTGCTGTGTTCCTCTCGTAGAGAGGTCAGCCACTTTGCATTGTTGTTGTGGGTCGCCTCCCTTTCCCATATGCCTTTCCAGTATTGTTCAGTCTCCAGCCTTGGTGGGTCTGCTCTGTTGTTAGTACCCTGCCATTGAGAGTACACTTTAGCTGGTTGGGTGTGGAAGAGCCGGTTAATCCTCCTGGCTTCATTCTCTCTTGTGTATCTCTTCAGGCGGCTGGCCAAGGCTTGGAGCCTTTGTTTGGCAGTTTCGAGTGCTTCAGGTATGGACATCTGGCTGTACTTCTTGTGTACTGATCTTTTCATTGCACCCCTTTGGAGCTCTGACAGTTGGCTCACTTCCCTCCTTGTTATCTTGATCTTAGCCTCTAACCGTCTTTTCCATGGTGGGTATTGGGTCTCATGATTGCTCTTATAGCCAAGCATCTCAAGGATCACTGATGCTGAGTTGTATATCAGCTCATTGGTTTCTGTTATGGTGTTGGTAGGGATCGTTCTCAATGCCGCATTCACATCTTCAATTAGACTTTCTGGTGGTGCTTCACTCAGCCGTTGTAATTGGCGTCGGGGTTGTCTGGTGTTCATTACGGCCACGATTCTCTCTCTCAGGTCAGTTGCTGCCTCGTTCAGCTCTGATGATTCGTTCATTACTGGGGCTACATACCCAGTCTCTGGGTGGGTAGTTAACTCCCCTCTGACCTGGCGTTCTGGCTCCTCCCCTTTGCCATAGCATTTGTGTTGTACCTCGTCAATCTCAAGTTGTGAGAGCAGTTGCCGTTTGCGGATGTTGGAACACTGAGCCACTAGTTGCTTAGCAGTTAGTGTTGACTGGGGATGTCGAAGTAACCATTCCTCCCACAGTCTTCGCATGTAGCCCCTCTGACTAGGGTTACTTGAGTAGTAGCATTCCAACAGATCCATGTTTTCACCTCTCGCCCATTTCCGTCTTGTTCCAGTAGCCCATTTTTCATCTAGGTGCTCTGGTTCCCCAGCACCTGACGCAGACCTTGTTTGGCCGGGCGACGTCTGAGCCGGCATGTCGTGCTTTTCGGTGTCTCTCATGGTATGAGGTAGGCTATATAGCTCCAAGGGTCTTGCCTAAGGACCCACACTGACAGCTCAATTGACTGTTGTAACTTTCAGCCCCAGCCTGGATTCGAACCCTGGTCTCCCGGGTGGTAGACTGGTGACTTACCCATTGAGCTATTCAGCCAGCTATATATATATATAATATATATATATATATATATATATATATATATATATATATATATATATATATATATATATATATATATATATATATATATATATATATATATATATATATATATATATTATATATATATATATAAAAGTGTGGTCGGATGGTTACAAAGAGAGGGAAGGTCGTCCGCACAGAAGGGGTCTCACTCCCAGAAGGAACAATAGCAGACATAGAGCACAGTTACAAGTACCTGGGAATACCACAAACAAATGGCAACCTGGATGAGGTCACAAGGAAGGGAGCCACAGCCAAATACCTCCAACGAATAAGGCAAGTCCTGAGAAGCAGCTCAATGGCAAGAACAAGATCCGTGCAATAAACAGCTATGCATTACCAGTAATCAGATACCCTGCCGGAATAATCAGCTGGCCAATGGAAGAGATAAAGGCCACGGATGTTAAGACTCGGAAGTTACTAACCATGCATGGAGGGTTCCACCCCAAATCCAGCACCCTGAGACTGTACACAAACCGTAAGGAAGGAGGCAGAGGACTAGTGAGTGTGAGAGCCACTGTCCAGGATGAAACATCCAAGATCCATAAATACATCAAGGACAAAGTCTCAACGGATGATATGCTCAGCGAATGTCTCAGGCAATGGGGAACAGAGGATGAGGGGCTAGAGGTTCCATCATGGAGAACAAGCCCCTACATGGGATGTACCACCGACAAATAACTGAAGTGGCTGATATCAGGAAATCCTACCAATGGCTGGACAAAGCTGGACTCAAGGACAGCAGAAGCTCATCCTGGCTGCACAGGAACAGGCCCTAAACACCAGAGCAATAGAGGCTCAGATCTACCACACCAGACAAGACCCAAGGTGTAGGTTGTGCAAGGAGGCCCCTGAGACAGTCCAGCACATAACAGCAGGGTGCAAGATGCTGGCAGGGAAAGCGTACATGGAACGACATAACCAGGTGGCGGCATAGTGTACAGGAACATCTGTGCAGAATATGGACTGGAAGCCCCGAGATCGAAGTGGGA